>VXAD01001741.1:1761706-2134508 GCA_013399195.1 Dicrurus megarhynchus
CCCCCGCCGCGGGATGGAGCCGCCGCCGCCCCGCGGGAGCAGGTGAGCACGGCGCGGCAGCGGGGGGATGCGGAGGGCAGCCCCCTCCGCCCGGGGCTGGCCTCGGGGGCAAGAAGAAAGGCACCGGTGGGGAAAGCGCAAAAAACCCCACCCNTATTCTGCAGACAAACTCATAATTAAGTACAGGGTTGCAGTGCACATGCACAAGAGGTCTGAATAAAGGTTTCATGGGCAGCCTTCTGGCTTTCCCAACGTTTAGTCACTTAATTTAGTGACCTAAACCTTTTTAATATAGAAAAAATTGATTTTAATAAAGTCTTTTAATTGTTTAGGGAGGAGGGGTTGCTACAGACAGTAATTAATTATGTAATTTTAGATGCATAGTACTTCAAAGGAAAAGGTATTCTATTTTCATTCTGCCTAAATTTGTATCATGAGACCATGATGAGACCTTAATAAATGTGGGGTTTGTTTATTTTTTTTTCTGAAGTGTATGAAGCTACATGGCTGACATCTATTTTAAATCCATCAGAAGCAGGAAATCTGGAGAGAATCTATAGGATTGATACATAATTGTAGTTTTAAGGAATATCCAGGAAAGATTAGGTGGTAAGGGAAAAGGCTGTGTGAATTCCACACAGTAGAGTTTTATGAGTCTACAACAGAATCTTTTTCTAAGAAGGTTGAATTTGAGGCAGTTATTTCAAACTGAAGAGCTTTTAAAAATAAGTAAATAATTACATCAACAAATAACATGGACCAGGTGGTATTCACACTTGAGGAATTTTACCTGAAGGAAGAATGAGGCAAATATGGCCTCTTCCAAAAAAGGTATCCGAAAGAGTCTGGGAATGGCAGACTCTAATTTGTCTGCACCAATTTATCTGACAGTACGTTACAGAATTAAATTAGCAGAATGTACATGGAAGTATGGAATAACAGGGACAAGTCAACACAATGTTTGCAAAGGACATTCATGTCTTACAAATTAGTCAGAGCTCTTTGAAGGTGTTAAGAAGATTAGTTATTATCTAGCTGTTGAAGTCGTTCATAATGGAGACCAAGAGTTTCATCATTACTCCATGACTGTGGTACATTTAATAGAATATTAGATTTATGTATTTTCAGTACAGTTATTCTCATCTTGTTCTTATAATCTTTCCCCAAATCTTTTAGTTCAGGTGGGATTGTCAAAAGAAAGGGAATGCATGTTCTTGAGTAGTTTTGGCAGTTTTGAATATCCCATACATACTCATGTTCCTCATAATCCTGTCACCAGGTACTTTGTAGCTGATTTGAGCAAAAGACTACTTGTAACAGTAAATAGTTCAATACATTCAGTACTTTGTGCAATGTTGTGCTGAGTTCCCTGCCTGTCATACTGGCTGGTATTGTTTCATTGCATTCTTCTTTATCTGTAATCTCTTATACATAATTTATAAGTTCTTGGGACAGGACTATAGCTCATGTTTATAGTGCTAATTGAATCGGGGTCCTGGTGTATGGCTGGGGTTTTGTGTACTTGCCTAATAAACACCTGTAAGTATATGAAAGTATAGAAACAATCTGCCATTTTTAGGCTGCTTTAATAGGAATCAGTGCAGGAGTAGGGGAAGAAAAAATTATTCCCTCTCAAGCGTCACGGGATGGGAAGACTTGCAGACAAGACCTAGTCACAAAGGTTAGCTTTGAGCTTAACCTTTAAATGAGCAAGGGCTAATCTTCCTTGGCCGCTTTTGCCATCAGCAGACAGCACGGCTCCCATCAACCTCGGTTTAGAGGAGCTCGGGGACCCTGCTGCTCCCCCCCCTACCCCCCACTTCCTTGACGGAGCATCCCACGGCCACCATCATCTCCATCAGCACCACCCTCCTCGCAGAAGACACCCGAGGGATGAGACAAGACCGCAAGGAGAAGAGTTAACAGGGAATTGATAACCCGGCCCTTTTTTTGCCTTACCCCGCCTCCTCCTGCTTGCGGGGAAGTGAGGGATCGGGACGCGCCGACCGGGGGTGGCCCTGGCGGAGAGGTGCGGGGAGGGCTCCCCTCCGCGCCGCTCCGCCGGGGGCCCCNAACGCTGCCCGCAGAGCCGCGAGTCGCCCCTCCGGCGCTGACCCACCCCGGGAAGGAAGGATTTGGAGATTTAACTGATTTTTTTTACGCACGTGTGGTGTGTCGTCCCCCCCTCCCCAATGTCACATTTTAATTGAACGGAGCCGCGGGTTGCAGAGCTGGGAACTAGCGTGGATGCTGGAGCAGAATTTGGTGTAGCAGCTGGGGAGGGGAGTTTTTACGAAACGCCGGAGGGAATTTGCCACAGAAATAGTAAGTTTCTCCGTGGTTGCCTGATTAGTTAAAAATTAGTACGCGATGTGCATTGGCAGACAGTCCTAAGCAATGACCTGGAGCAATCTTAACCCATAGTAGTTCATAATTATTTTCTTCCTTTCCTAGAAAATTCGAAATACCGAGGTATTGCCTCCACATAGAGCTCTCAGCATTGCAGAGTGTTTGCTGCTTAATGAATGTTTGTAAAGGGATTTTCATTCCCACTGAGCATCAGTGGGAGCAGCCAGAGCTCAGGGAGTCAGCTCACCCCTGCCTTTTCTTTTGCAAAGTATTTCTGGCAGAATTCAGCAGCCCTGCTGTGTTGATGTAGTGCAAAGGATGACAGTCCTTGCTGATATAGTTTCTCAGGTGGAGCGTGCTGCTGGAGTTTATGATTTTGTGCATGACACTCGAGAAGGAGATAAGAAAAACATTCAGCAGCCTGTCCGTGAGCAACAGAACTGGTCCTCTCAGGACTTTTTCATGCCCCTTAATGGACCCCAGGGGCGTTGGCTTCGTTTTAGTAACTTGTTTTCAGTCTCGTACATAAATATATTTATTTCAGTAATATATGCTTTTTATAGACCATGTATTTGAACAGAGTTTGAAATCAGCCCTGCATCAAGGGATAAGCACTTGCCATGCAAACTCTCCGATTTGCAGGCATTCTGCTGTCCATTCTGCATGGATGAATCAGAATATGGGACAGTACAAACAGCATAAGGCTCGGTCCTGAAAAATATTATTTGAAAATTCCTGCCTGTAGTTATTATTCATAGGCTACCTGAGGTTGGTGAGATGATTTACAGCATAAAGTTAAACAGATGTCCATGTCTTTGCAGTACCAGGATCTACATGGGCCAGTTTATAGGTAGTGATAGCAATAGAATACTCCTGTGTGATAGAAAACCATGGCTTGAGGGCCATATGTCTCTTAAATTTATGAAGATCAAAGATTAAAGAGATTGAAAAAATATTTCAGGCTTCTATATGCTTATGAAATAATTTTAAAATTAAAAAATGAAGAGCTAAGACACTGGTATGTACCTTCATAAATGGACATAGAAATATCAACTGAACGACTGGGAGAAAAAGAGCCTAACTGAAGAATAAGATAAATACTTGTGTCATAGCCAGGCTTTATGTAACTGACTTAAACTCATGTGACACAGAATCCTGGCTGATTTTTTTTTTCCTCAGAAAAGTTTAAGCAGAACACAGTTGGACCAAAGGCACTGTATAACTTGGTTTGTGTTTTACTGTTGAAAAATATTCCATTATGAAGAAAACTTTGCATTCGTATCAACATGTAATAATTTCAGAGAAGTTAATTACTTGTGGGCCATATTTCTTCTAAGATAATATTTCTTTTGATGCTCCAGATATTGATGTTTGTAGGTATTAACTTTTGTTCCCCATTATACAGTAATTTCCTAATTTTAAGAAAAGAAACCTTACACCTAAAAAGGCCATGGGATTAAAATATTTTCCAAATGGAGAACTTTAGTAGTGTTTATATGAAATTTCTGCTCCTTCAGGGAACCTTTCTTTTCCATGCTGATGAGGAAAAATTGTGTTGTGCAAAGGCCTTTCATGAATTTAAAATAGAGGGCTTAGAAATAACAAGTTCTGTAAACAGGTATCGCTCATACTATGATGCATTTAAAATAAAATAATCTTTCTGTGAAGGTCTGGTGATTTATGAAAACAGAGGATCTTCTCTAGGTATTTTGACTACAGGACCACTAGGCCTTCACACTGCTCAGTCTACTACAGCTACCACTGGAAGAAGCTGTCGGTGAGAGACACTTCACAGAGGGTTATGCCTCAACCTTTTAGTAACAACATAATGCAGTTTTTCTGTGTCTAAATCTAAATCTGAATCCTGATAGGATTACTGTTGTATCTTCAGGAGCCTTTGTCAGCTGCATAAGCATCCAGTTACTGTTAAAGAGTATTTAACATACCTTTGAGCTTTAGCCTCAAAGACATATGAGACACCTTTTCTTTTCCAAGAAAGTAAATTTAAATACCTGACTTCCTATAACTAAAAAATACAAAAAAATAAAACTGTATGAGTCATATTTTTTTAGTTTTGTAGGATAACAAAAATGTCATGCTGGCTTTGATTTCATTCTGGTGGTCATCTACTCAGGTGACTTAATACCTAGTACTACCTGCCACAAGATCTGTTCTTCTTTTAAAACTCTATTTGGCGAGTATGCTGAACCCTGAATACATTTGTATATGAATATTTTAAGATAGGAAATTATATGTTCAGTTGTAATAAACATGATAATCAAGAATAGTTTATAAAATGTATCAAGAGAAACCGCTTAGTAGTTCTGTAATTACTGTAATTGATTCTGCTACGTTTTATATTTCATCTTGAGATCAAAGGTAACCATTGGCAGCTTCCATTTGAGATCCTGCTTGATAATGTGCTAATTATCTTTCTGTCTCTAAGATTTCAGCACAAGATATGTTTTCAAGTAATTGAATGTCTTAAGTCAGTTTGTAAATCATTTTAAATGGGGAGGTTTTGTATATTACACCAAGTACCATGTAAGCACCAACAGTGATGTGCTCTATGAGTGAAAAAATGGAGAATTATACTGCATAAATTAAAACTAATCCAACTGCAAATAGTACTCTAAATGCAAACCCAGAGTGTGAGGAAACAGAAGAAATTTAGAAAACCATAATTCCAAAATTGTAGAATGACATTCAGGAATCAAATACTCCTGTGAATATACTTTGGTCTAAAGAATCAAGATATATGGAGGGGATACAGAGAATGACAACCATACTTGTAAAAGACCACCTTGACGGATTGATCAGGGAGGATGGAAAGAACTAAATATTTAATGCTTGCCTAACTGCTGGAAAATGAGGAGACATGATAATTGTATACAAATGTTTGAGAGAGACAGTGACCAAGGAGAAAAAATAGCTGCATTTAAAGCTTATGGATAGATTGGCATGGGCAGGGGCTTTGAGATACTGATGCAGGGCACAGAGTATTTCCTGACAGGTGCTTAACTGACTTATATTTTTAAGACCCCATTGATGGAGTCTCCGTGTCCTACTCAGTCCGCAGTCATTTCCAGTGCTTTTCTGTTCTCTTGTTTAAAATGCCCTATCTGTATCTTTCTTGTTGAAGATTAAGCCACTATCTTTTGTCTACCCTTCAGTTTTGGTAAACAGGTTTTCACTTTGCAACAGCCCTTCTTGTATGCGATGGTGCTCTCTCATTCTGGACAAACACTATGAAACAAATTTCTGTCCCTAGGGTTTACTTGATTTCTGATCTCTTAGAGATATACAATATCTCATAATTGTTCTCTCCTGTGTTATTCTTGCTTGAAATTGAACATAATGCTCAAACTGATATGCCAGTAGTGCTGAATGTAGGAGAAGGAACATTTTATGTAACTTGCAGGTATCTGCCCTATTTCTGTGTGCTGGTCCTGATTTTGGTTTTGGGTTTGTTTGGGGTTTTTTTTGGCAACAGTATATTGCTAAAACCACCATAACAAAATAGCATGTATGGTGTTAAATCTGTGAAGTGTTATAGAGCCCAGATCCACTTCTGTAGAACTGCTGCCAGTCATCCCATCCTGCCTCCTTCAGTCTTTCTTTGTGCAGTTGGTTATTCTTATCTAAAAGTAATGCTTTGCTTTTGTCTTTTTCGATCTGTTTAAACATTTGAATTCTGATACCATTGTCCAGTTCATTTTAACCCTGATTACTGAGGAGTGTCCAAAGCATATTTCTGGACAGGTTTGCTTAGGTTATCCTTCCAGTGTGATAGTGAATTTTGATAACTACACCCTAAATATCCTCTTCAAAATGGTACCAACCTTCTAAAATCTAAAACAGCTGTCCCTAGATTTTTTTACTAGAATATGATGAGACCAGGGATTGTACATGTTGCCCACAGTTTCTCGAAACTAATTTCTTGTGGCTCTGAGACTGGTTAATCCAAGACCAGTGCAATCAGTTCCCTATGTACTGTTTATTAGGCTAGTTGTTTAGAAAACCCTGAAATTAAAACCTCCAACCTATTCTTTCCCTATGTTCTTATCCCTTTGTCACCGATGTATTGACACCTGGTGGCGATTAACATGAATAGTGAAGAAGAAAAACTTAAACACTTTGCTCTTCTCAGCACCACTTATTATTAGACTTTCCTTCCTGCTTAGTAGGCCAAATTTTTCCTAGTCCTCCCTTCTCCTCTAATGTCTGTACAGAGTGTTTCTGTGCAGGATTTGAAGATGCACATCAGTGCACATCCAGCATCACAGGTTTTTGACTGTGTGGACTTCAGTAGGAAGAGACTGTGCTGGGAGCTGATTTGTGGTTTTGATGTGATAGTAAAGATGAACAGACACAAAAGGACTGTAAAACTTCTGCATGATTATGTTCCTTCTTTCAGGGTTTTTTAATGGCCAAGGGTCCATGTTTGTGCATTTTCATTTAGCAGAATGTTACCTATCTATGGAATGGAGTTTATGTACTTAGTGAAAATAAATCTGTTTACAGTGCAATGTTTCAGGTACATAGACTATGACCCTAAATGTGAAACAACAAGGGGAATATTAAATGATTAACTGATCCAAGAATGTGCAGTGAATAGTACTAGGTTTTGTCTGAACTGGAAAATAAAGCTAACAAAATGAATGTGACAGTGAATGGCTGTCATTTTGAGTTACTAGAGCTTGAACTATAAGCTTATTTTGTCCAAGGTCTTGCAAGAGCAGTCTCAGTCCTTTCAGTGTTTAGCTGGGACAAAGTTCTATGTATTTTAGTAAGAAAAAATGCAGTGATAGTGACTTAATTTCAATCAATGAAATTAGTTTAAAATGCTCATTTCACAGTTAGTGTTTCAGCTAACAGTGGTTCTTGTCAAATGTGTCCCAGCTCTTTATTTTTCATTTCAGAATTTCCCAAATTTTTCTGGAGGAAGGGTTTTGAATCAGCATTTCAGCTCAAAGAGGTCTTAGTAATGCTGCATGGAGCTCCCCTTGCTCTGATTTCAGGCTGTGCATTTTCATGGGATGGTAATGGTTCATGCGTGGTTGAAATTAATTACTGGAGCTGTTAGCCTTATGTAAGCAAATCATCTCCTGTTGTATCCTCTTGCTAAACTTTCATTGCAGCTAGTTTAGCTGTTCATGACAGCATTCCTATTATTTTGTTTCATTATCATTTGTTTACTAATACAGCTGCTTTGTGTAATGATTCATATCTGGAAACCATTTAGTATGTTGGCAATTTGTTGTCTGTATTATTGATACAAGAAATCACTGTCAGTCAGAATGGAAGTTGCTGCTTTGATTTATAAATTCAATCCAAGGGTGAGCAAAGTTCTGATAAAAAAATTTTAGGTTTGTTTTTGAGAAGGGCTGCAATGACATTTTGCTGTTGGAGAAGAATTGGATTTTTGTCTTTGCTTGAAAAAAAAATACTGTGGTTTATGGGTGTCCACTGGTGCTGTACACTTAGTTTTCCATGGCTACTTGTATTTGAATGAAAAGACTGGTAAGTCTGGAAAGTAAACTGGAAGCATTTCTCACTGAATAGGTGGTTCTCCCAGTTCTAGAGATGAAGGGAGAAATGCAAATTGGACTGCCCCACCTTTTACTTAGGTGCTAGTAACAGCTATAAGTGCACATGTTATTGCTGGAGAGCAGGATATTGAGGATGTGGACCTAGCCCTTGTGGTTTATCCTGTTCCATTTAAGCGATTAATTAGGTTATTGCATCCATAGCTGGAGTTGCATGTGTAATCAAGATTTATGTTGCTGTGGCAACAAAGAGAGACACAACTGTGCTGAATTTCCTAGATCTTTGAGGCAGTTCTTCTTACCCAAAATGATATTGAGGATTCCCATCAGTATGTGAAAAAATTGTATCTAAGAGGGGCCTTCATTAATAGGCTGAAATCTTGCACTGAATTGAGTGAATTCATGCTGCTCATCAAAAGGTTAGAGAAAATAGGCTGTTGCAAGAGAGAAGACAAGGAGGCCTGTGGCTCAAATTCATCAAGAGCAATTGATTTCAAGCCAAATAGGAGCAATGCAGGAAAATTAAAGGTTGGTCGAAGAGGCCATTGACAAAAGCTTTGTGACTTTTACCAGGTACTGTGTTTGGCCTGGGTATAAAGGCAAGGAGGGGCTGAGCCAGGTCAAGACTTCACATATTATACATCAAGTTAAATAGTCGTGCTGACATAGCACATGCTAAAGGAGATGGAGGAAGGTGTAATAAATGAAAAGAAGATGGAAGATGAAAATCGTAGATGACTGGGAGGAGATAACTTGAGGTAGGTGAGGAGGCCTGCAAGTGATTCAGAACTGCAGGTAAGTGTGAAAAGCTTTTGGTAGACTGTGGCAGAGGCAGTGTTTTTGGACTGAACACTACCTCCTGTGCTTCTGTGTCAGGACACACCAGGCATCTGAGAGCCAGCAAATATTTTGTCCACTTGAGGATGAAGTATTTAATACCATAAGTCAACGTTGTAAATTAAATACTTTCAAAAACAACAACAAAAATTCAAACACACTCCCCCTCCCACACCCAAACATGATTTTTAAAAAATGTTGGAAATGAGTGTTATTAATTTTGGTTGTTTTCATTTCAAGGTCACTTGCTTAAACATATTTCCTACTTCAGCAGCGATAAAAAATATCCAAGCAACATGACTTTTATTAAAGTAGTATCCTTGAAAAGTTAATTATCTAAAAGGTTGCAAAATGTTAATGGAAAGGGAAGAAATTAGATTACCTTAGAGTCAGAGAACTCTTAGTGAGATATATAGCTATGAAAATATATATTGTGTTTGTACAATTCCGTTTACCTTCTGGGAAGCTGTAATATTTTACGGGTTTTTCTTTGTTTGGCTGGTTTTGGGGTTTTTTTAACAGAGGGAAAACAGCAGTGTAGGAAAAAGTCAGTGGTCTATAAACTATTTACTTTCAAACAATTTGTTGATGTACCACAATTATATGTGATGGACTGGTGATCTGTTTCCCTGCAAATTTGGCAGAACTTCATCCAGTTTCCTCATTTAATAGATCAGCTGCAACAAGGTCCTGTTGTAGTCTCATGAATGAATCAGCAGGAAGATGACCAGGAAGCACTGAAAGGGAAGAGAATCCTGCTCTTCAGTTTTTATCCAAGCTGCTTGTTTGCGGGAGGTGGACGTTTGTTGAGCTGAATTCACGTTTTGGGGACTTGGCAAGACTTGCTGCAGAGTGACTGAACAGCTCAGTGCCAATTTATTGCACACTCCCATCTCTGCTCCAAGCATCTGCATAAGCCCTTTTACAGGAGCATAAGCACAAGAGAAGAAGAATTGAGCATAGGAAAAGTGTCCATAATTACCACCTTCTGCTTCTCTTCTCTTTGCTGGTCTTGCCACACAGCTTCTGGGTAGCTTAAATGAGAACTGGAGCAGATGCTGAAGCAGTGGGATTTCTGGGCAGATTTTCATTACCTACTTAGCAAAACAGACTTTCCAATTATCCTGGAAGCTAAATCCAGAAGTTGGATGAAATGAACGTTTTCTACAATTCATGTCCAACAGAGACACTGACTGGTTCTTCCAAGGCAAAGAAGTTGTAGTGGTTTTTTTTGTTTAGAAAGAGGAAATAGAGGCATTGAGTTTGACTTGGAAGGTTACATGGGTCTAGGTTTCTGGATTTTTTGGTGACAGTATACTTGTGTGAAAGCAGTACAGCTGCAGGTCTGGACAGACTCCACAGGTTCCTTGCATTTTGTAAACATTGAAATGAAGAGGTTAATTGCTAGGACATTTCCTGCCGTGCTGCAATGTAAAACCTGATAGTATTATGGATCTCGACTGGAAAGTCAAATTGGCAAGTTTAGTTTCATCATGTGCCTTAATGATTTGCCAAATGTAAACAATCAGCAGGAATGGAAATTGTTACAAAATGGTGCATGAAATTATTTGTCTTTTAGTATACTACCGTTATTCTGTTATAACCAAATCATTTTCTTGACAATATTTTTAAGTATATCTAAAAATAATAACCTCTATCTAATGCTGTGTTGCAATACATGGAAGTCTCCAGCATGTCCTGTGTAGCTGAAGACTCAGTACCAGTTCCAGTGAACGAGAAAGTTAAAGGAAGAACTTAATGGTCTTGGATTCAACAGGAAACTAAGCGAGATCTCAGTCTGCGTTGGATTTCAATGTAGACATTTTAGGAAAATAGAGAAAAAAAGATAGCGTTTGGAATTCAGTATGAATGGTTGAAACATTCTGCATTTTCTGTTTTTTTAAGAAATGCAAAGATTGAACAAAGAGCTTCAAGTGGAAAGATAAAAGAAAGCACTTGGATATGTTGAACCACATAGTAACTAAACATGAAATATAAATTAGAGCAAGAAGCTTATCAGGCAACAAAAGAAAAGAAATTATTTTTAGTCTTCGGAATTACTACGTATAACTAGAGGATTCCTAGGCAGTTGAACAACAAAACAGAGTATGTTTTGAGGCATAGAAAAAAGACAGCTGGAGACATGAAACACCTAATTTATTTTACTTAAGGGTCAAATAAAAACAAAGGATTGGGGTTTTGACTCTAAAGAATACTTACTTGAAACTACTGCCACTAACCCATTCTATGTCACAACATAACTTGAAATGAATTCTGAGAAAAGTTCTGATTGAGTAACTTCTGGCACATGTAATATAATTTCAAGTCTATGTTGCTTCTCTTGTTCAGTCTGTTACAGCTTTTCACTTTTCAATGACACTGAAAATGTGCCTATTAGCAATGTACTATACTTCTGAAATTAATTTTTATGTATATGTGTATATGCACCTAGGAAATGGTGAGCTAATGCATCATAAAAGAAAACTGTGGATCGTAGAAAAAAAGATAAAGTAAGGATTATGAAAATATTGAACATAAATGTTTTGAAGAGAGGTATTCATAGATACTACAGTCGGAATAGACTGTGACAATTGTTAGCAATTTGTCCCCACCTCTTACACAGTACCAGTGAAATGGATCAAGCCTTACATACTATTCTGTAAACATTCACACACACTTGAAGTACCTTGTTTTTTTCAGTCACTGGGATTAACTCCCATTTTTTAAATTAAAAAGATTTTATTTGCAGGACAGGTGTAGGACAGATTGTGTCTGTAGAACAGCTGAGGTGACAGCTCACATTGTTTATTACACATGTATTTTAAAAAATAAATGTTTTTTTCTCATAGATATCATCATTTCTCATATATTCTCATCTATTTTCTCATACTAATGTATTTCAGTACTAAAAGTGACAGGAAGAAGAAATTTTTGTTATGGTTCCAAAATGTATATTATTTGAAAATTAAGGAAAGTAAATTAAAGTCTTTGCTTCTGACCTTTTCAAATGCAGTCAAAGGAGTCACTTTTGTAGTTTTATCTTGATAATACATTGCTTAGTCTGTTGGATGTTTGAAAACAGGCTTTAATCTCTATTGAGTTCTTGGACAATTGAATAAGTGTTGTTTTAATAATGGGAAGAAATATTTCCCAAATAAACAGGCAGTTTGAATTAGTGTGAAGAATGCCTTAACACTTCAAAATGTAATCCCATCAGCCTTCATCAGATATTCAAACCTGACCTGGTTGGTCCTTGGATGAGAGGATATACTAAGAAAGATGTAAGATTCTGTATGAAGGGATTCAGTGTCTGCATCCACTTGGTGTTCTACATGAGCTTAGGGGTAATACTTAAAGTTCAGGAAGATACCACTTCTCAAATCACTAAACTAAAATACTTTGCTGTTAGGGGTAATACTTAAAGTTCAGGAAGATACCACTTCTCGAATCACTAAGCTAAAATACTTTGCTGAGACATGAAGACAGCAGAGTGGGAGTAGGGGAATCAAGGTTTTGTTGCTGAAAAATTTTAATGAACTCAACACTTCTAGAGGGTTGATAAATCACAAATTACTTTCATGTGATTTAGGGGCTTAGGTTTCAGGGACCAGGCTATATTTCAAGTAACATAGTAGTAGTTTGCCAGCCTATTCGCATTAGCAACAACAGGAAAGTTGGTTCTTAACATCCTGTTCTTAACTGGTTGGACTGATGATCATAAAGGTCTTTCCAAGCTAAATGATTCTATGGTTCTATAACCATTCTGCTCTTCCACTGAATATGGGCTCTCTTTTGCACCAGATGAACTTTTACTATGTTGGCAAGCTTGGCAATGTGCCTATTGTTGAATAGGAATATGCAGTTACATAATGCTTCACAGGGGAGATGATGCATTCACATTTTTTCTTGACTTCCATGAGATAAAATCAGATCCTTTGAGTAAAGACTACTTTATAAATGGCTGTTAGATGGATGTAATAATTTTATGAATGTAAACGTACAAGGTCCTGAATTATGCATGCCTATAAAATCTAAAGTCTATGCTGCAACAGTCTGTGTTTTGTAGTACACAGTCTTCATTATGTTTTCAGGATGGAACATGAGGCTACCCAGCTAGAAAAGCAGCATGTGCACAGTGTGTATGAAAATACAGCTGCCTACTTTAGCGATCTGCAGACCAAAGCATGGCCTCGTGTTCGGAACTTTCTGCTGGAACAAAAGCCTGGCAGTCTCGTTGTTGATATAGGTAAGCCATTCTTTGAGGTGGTGTGAAAGATTGTTTATAAATTTTATTAGTTTACATGTTAATCATATGTAGCCTTCAGATTAACTGCTTTTTTAACTTGTTTAAATCTGTTTTAAAATTGTTTTTAAGACCCAGTACTAGATGCCATACATCACTTCTTTTAATTCTTTGGCAATATATTAGGTAGACAGTAAATAAATTTTTTTCCCTTATTTTTGTTGAGTTAAGTCTTGATCTGTCCGTGTCCCCACTGGCCTAATGATCTGTCATTCTCCTGGAGCCCTTTTGAAAAAATTATGTTAATAGCTCAATTATTTCATAGTTCAGTTTCTTTAGCTGTCCTGGTTTATGTACTACCAGTCTGCAATTTATTGGTTGTCATTTGTTCTAAAGCTCCTCCTAGCAAGGCTTTTTATTAAGAGAAATCTTCTGACATGATTGCTACTAAAAATACAAAAAAATACAAAAAAAACCAACCAAACAAAAAAAACATCTGAGAATCTCCCTATGATCCTAAATACAGACACCAAAACCTCATTTTCCTGCTATGAGATTGTCTTCCCTACATGTAGCATTTATACCTGGATTTTCTGTTGCTCTTGCAGACTTCCTGGGGGTTTCCAGGTGCTGGCATCTTCCCTTTGTTTGCATTATGACTTCAGGCCTATACAGCACATCATTGCAAAACAGATGCTTGTTTGCACCATTGTATTTTCCTTACTGTTTAAACTAATAAAATGCTTTTACACAGCAAGGTTTAATAAATGTACACAATAAATGATGTATCTGCTTTATCCTATAAGAGAAAAACATTATTTGAATATGCTGTAGGCCATAATCAGAAGATAATACGTAGTTCTCCTGCTGCTGTTGAGCACTCCACCAAAAATACTTGATTGATGTTATTTTGAATATGTAGCTATTTTTACGTGTCTGCACCATTTTCAACTAATAATCTCAGGAAATATCCTGTGGCATACACTCACTCATCTGAGAGTTAGATTGATACTTCTCAGCCAAAATTGTTGCCACCTCAATAGAAGATATTTGAATCTTAGGTGTAGTTCTTTGAGGCATTATCAGCGGTGATTGCTGAAAGCTTAAAGTCACCCTGTTGCAGTCTCATCTGGAGAGAAGGTCAGTCCTTAGAGCTGCCAATGAGAATACTCCCATTAAGGCACACAAGGTATCTTCTTCTATGAGGTGTAATAATATCTACAGGAATTTGCCTATTGTGTTTAGTTTTGGTTTGTATTTAAGAAGGAGTTGCACTAAAGTGGCACTAGTGCCTAGTGGTACTAACATTTTCAAAGTGAGGTCTTTAATTGGTAATTTTCTTCTCAGTTTAATACTACCTTTTATTAAAATATCATTTTGTCTATTTGCCTTATTATTTTTCATTGATCAAAACACATGAAAATAGCTTGGCCTTTGGTAGTTTCATGAAGGAATTCACCCTCCTGATGACTCATTTAAAAGTGAATCTCTGGCAAATGTAGATTTTTAGAATACTGGGATTATTGACACTATTCAGCTTCATTCCAGAGAGGACCCTATACTTCCAGAAAAGCTCACAGTGATTAAAAAGCACTACACCAAAAGCTGTGTATTAAGGAACTGAATCTTCCAAATTAATGATGGTTGAATAAATGTGTTCCTCTGCTAACACAATAATGAATAATAATTTATACAAATTTTTAAAATCTGTGTTTTCCATCTAACATGCAGAGCCTCATGTTATATTGCACATATTCCTTGAACTGCATTAGCAATATTAGTATTTTCCATTTCTCTCAAGTGTTACTTCAAAGAATAGTGCTTGCTTTTAGCTTAGAAATATGCTCTTTTTCACCACTGAAGTGTTGTTCTGTTCTGCAGTAGTTCCTTGCTGTCTCTCTAGATAATGGTGCACATTAACATCACCGAGAAAGCAGCGCTGCAAGAAGCAGTGATGTTTCTAAAGATAACTCCAGGCCTTTAAATTGAATTACCAATACTGAGATGATTCTCTTTGCCAAGCTGCTACCCTGTTGCTTGGCTGTCAACTTTCAGAAATTATTCCTCAGTAGTGACCCAGAACTGCAATGAACGGTTCCCATTATAATTTTGAAAAGTGCTTGTTATACATAAGGCTTTGAGGGATCCTGTGAAAGATTTCAATTTAGTAGAGCACAGTCCTTGAGAAGACAGACTTTTAGGTAGAAGACATTCTGGAACAGTTCATTACATTTACATGGGTTATAATGCACTGGCACAAAGACAAAAAGAGGGTGTGCCTGCAATATGGAAAGAACTTCTATGATTTATGGTTGTTTTCAAGTCTGTATATAAAGTAAAAATTTTCCACTCTGACTTGTGTCAGTGGAATTTATGGTTTAGGACTTCTTGGAGAGAAATGGGATGCACTGGAGAGGTACTGCATGGGGTTTAGCAAAGACTGGGGAGGGACTGGGGAAAGATATCTATTGCAGATCACTGAAAAGACAAAACACACTGGCTTCAGGAAATCCCCTGAACAGAAAGTAGTTGGAAGCTGGAACAGTACTGGGGAAAGGGGCCATAATGCTTGTCTTTTTCTTACCGTCTCTTGGGCTCCTGTTTATGCTCATTGTTGGAAATGGGATCCCAGGCTATATAAAGACTCAGTATGAAACAGCATGGCTGGGTTTTTATTCTCTAAGATGTACAGCAGTGGCCTTGGAGGACCACTCTTCCCTCCTCCCACCTGCACTCATCCTTACTCCCCACAGAAGTACAGATAACCTGGTATTATACAGGGCTGTGTAATGAGTATTTTTGTTGGAGATGTTCATGCTGTTACAATCCTAATAGTGTGAACATACGATTTCAACAGTCCAAATGAACCCTGCAGCAGATAGGCTAGTAGGCACAAACCCTCATTTTGTTTTGCAGAAAAATTTAGGATTAGGAAAGCCCTCCTATTATTTTCACTGCTTTGGGAGGGAGAGCAAATGTTTGGAATATATGACTTCTGACCTAGTATGCTTTTCTTTAGGTTGTGGAACTGGAAAGTATCTCAGTGTCAACAGTCAAGTGTATAATCTGGGCTGTGATTACTGTGAAGCACTGGTAGAGATTGCAAGGAAGAAAGGTGATGAAGTTCTGGTGTGTGACAATCTTAACCTTCCCTTTAGGGATCAGTGCTTCAATGCAGTCATTTCGATTGGAGGTAAGACAACACACCTGCATTCTGGCCTCAGCAAATAAGAATTTCTGAGTGCTCTTTTCTTTCCATGTGGCTTCATTTCAGTTAATTGTTTTGAAGCAGTTCCTTAGAATCACAGGAGATATAACTGAAATTAATGTAGTCAACATGAAAAAACAAAACTCCATTACTCAAGAGGCACTGTTGACCAAGGAAATGCATGTATCACATGTTTGTTTATATGTGGTAGAGAAAAGATTTCCTTCCAGCATGCATTTTAAACAAGTGAAAAGTAATCTAAACATGGCTGCTCAAAGTTTAAACAGATTAGGTGGTCAAGACAAACTCTTGGTTTCTCCATAGGATCTGTTTTGATCAACAAATGCATTGCAATGAAAACTTTATAGTAGAATTTGAAACTCATGTTAACTACTGTGTGTTATGAATTCAGATTTTTCTTAGTCATGAAATAAGAATTCTGAGTCATACAAGCACTTGTTTTCTAAAAGGAACAGAGCATCTCCGCATCTTAACTATTCTGACCTCTCTTTTTGAAAATATTACTCATAATTTGAGAATTATAAATTGCAAAGTGCAGATAAAAAATAGTTAGAGTACCCAGTTACAGTCTACATTTTTAGCTTTAGTCTTGATTGAACTTCTTGCAGGGTTTTTAAATGCATCAGCAAAAGTATAAAACATCATAATTATTACTGATAGCAATCAACAAACTACTTGAAGTGTAATACAAATGTATTTTAAAATGTATCTTTCACATAAACTGGTGGAAGGAAAGGGTGACTAATACACGAGCAGTAATCATATTACTTTGCTTTCACGTTGGCTAGTTAACCAGTGAGCCCTACCCACATTTTAGGTCCTGTAGCATAATTTCAGTGCTTATCAGATCAGCTGACTCTGAAGGATAGCATACCTATGTAGTGTTTATATCAATTATAAGCCTGACAAGTTTATGTGCTATTTCAGTACATTTAACGATAATGGATTTTAATCCCTCTTGAATAGAGACATGCTATGCCTTTGTCCATCTGATTCTAAATAAAGTGGTTTTCATCCCATTATGGAGAAAAACAAGTATTTATGTACATAGTCAAGTGCTGTTCTTGGCTTTGCTAGTATAATCATGTTTATAGGATTGATTTTTCTGCAGAACCACTAGAGTGATTCTATCCAGAAGGAATATTTGACCCATTAAAGAGTTTGCACAGATTCTGTTGGTTGATTGTAATTTCTTTCTGGTAAACTAAGCTTGTATGCGTATGCTGTCTCTGTCAGTTTTGATAAAATTTTGCAGGAGGTTCTGTGGTGATATATGGCCTAACTCCAGTACAGGAGAAAATATCAGTTCCCTTCTCCCTATCCTGTGCAAAAAAAATTGATTTTTAAATTTTTCTTTTTTTTCAAAGTTTGAGAGAAGATTCGTTGGAGTCATGAGTACCTGGAAACAAACACTGACTACATAGATGGGAAACTCTTCTCAGAGTTGTCTATTTTGTATTCTCAGCAGCTTCTGAGGGCCTAGTTAATATTAACTGCCAAGAATGCTTTTCTTGGCTTGTGATAATAAAGCTATATTTTCCTCCCTTGGTAATTTAATCATTGTTTTGAATAAAGACAGGGCTAGTTAGATGCACTTTTCATAACTGCAGCACTGAACTAACACACTCTTTCTACAACTAGAACTGGCTACTGTCAAGCAGCACATATAATCAATTTTTTCTGAACATACAGAGATGTCTTCAGCTAAGAACATGTGCTATTATCTGCTGTTCCGTGGGCAGATTGAATGTTTTTCATGTAGAAGTGGCTGGCTCCAAGTCCACTTGAAACAAATTATGGAATCAGTCCTCTTTACGTCACTGATTGAATCAAATCTAGTACTGATGACATATAGAACAACATGACCAATGTGTCCAAGCTCAATACAAGTTAATGCTTCTGAGAGTTTAGAGAGAAAACAGTTGTCTTAGCTATTCTCTGACTGTTAAAATTGGCTCATTCGTATGCCAGGTGAATAGAAAGATAGAAACATGGAGAAATCTTGAAATGTAGCTTCATTTCACACTGGAGTAGAATTTGAAAATGTGGAAATTGTCCTGGAAAGAAAACCCAAATATAGTGATCAAAAGTTTTATTTTAAATTTGACTTTATTTTTTACTAGCATAACCTAAAGTATAAAAAAGAAAAACCAAAAAACATGCTCAGACATGCAATGTAGACATTCTTTTTTACAAAAACGAAATTTAATGTTACGAAATTAAAGCAATGGTGAATATCTGTCTGAATTTTCTCACTAGCTCTTTTCAAAGTGTGCTGATATAAAAGTTCAAAGTATCTTTTTACTGATACTGCATTTTGCTGTATTTGTTACATGGTGAAAAGATTTTCTATTTTCAGTCAGGTAAATCTGAAAATTGTGGCAAAAACTAAAGTCAACTTGATACTACTTAACTCACCTAAAGGGTAGGCATTTAAGTGAAAGCTTGTCATGTTATAATGTGTTATGGGTTATGCAGAGAAACAGAAATCTCCAGCTTATGTGCGTGACTTTTCTTGAATCCCTGCTTTTGGGATGAGATTAATTTCCTTCTTTCAGATTTTCCTCTTTTTATCCATTGAACATAATCATAAAAGAGAGCATTCTGAGGTAAACTTCCATTGTGGTACCTATAAATTCAGCACTGTTGCTGACTTGCAGCAAGGGATATTTAGAATGCGGTGACTGAAATGATTGAACGTGTAGAACAGGTTGAAGATGAAAATGCTTTGTCCTTATTAATATTCAATACATAATACCTTTCTTTTATTTGCAGTGATACATCATTTCTCAACTAAACAAAGAAGAATCAAAGCAATAAAGGAAATGGCAAGGGTATTGACACCTGGAGGCCAAATAATGATTTATGTTTGGGCTATGGAACAAAAGAATCGTCGCTTTGAGAAACAAGATGTATTTGTCCCATGGAACAAGGCCTTGTGCTCGCGCCACTTTTCAGAATCAAATCAATCTGGAGATAAGCGTGAGTTTGTGCATACTGTGAAAGGCCAAGACATACACCCTGCACAGCTTGTCATCTCTGAGTGCAGCTACCAAAACAATCTGCAGCCAGAAACTGATCCAAAACATTCCTGCAGTATGGACCATTGCTTACCTAGAGCCTGCTGCATGAAAATTTCTGAAGAAGAAAACAGATTTTATAGTGCTCTAGGAAGATCTTTCCGCTCATGGTTTTTCTCCAGATCCCTTGATGAATCAGCCCTGAGAAAGCAAAGTGACAAAATGAAGCACCTGAAACACGAAGGAGTGTGGGCAAACAGTACTGTACCCATTCAGCATTCACGACACTGCAGTTTGGATTTAGGCCACCATGGGGCACTGTTAAATGAACAAAGTTTAGATGATGATGATGTGTTTGTGGAAAGCCTGTCTCTCAAAAAACCGCAGTGGTTGCCAGCCACAGATGCACTGAAGGATTTAAGTTTAAATGGAGGACACCAAAGTGTAGCTCAGAGCAAGAGTGACAAAGCTTCATTTATAAATGGCCCAGTGGAAGACAGAGACTGCATCTGTGGTTGTAATAAAGATGGTGCTGCTAAGTCTGATGCCAGCAAGGTTTTCAAAAGAACTTCAACAACTGACTCCAGTGACTCAGCTTTGGATTCAGCAGTGTCTGTTGGGGACCAAACTGATGCCATGTTGGATACAAAGGCCTTCATGCGTTATTACCATGTTTTTCGGGAAGGGGAGCTGTGTTCTCTGGTAGAAGAGAACGTACCTGAGCTTCAGATACTTTCTTCCTGCTATGACCATGGAAACTGGTGCATTATTGCAGAGAGAAGAGGAACATAGCTGTAAAGAGAACAAAGCAGAATCCAGTGACTGAGGATTTTAAGCTATTCCTTGTGTTACTGTGATTGTGCAGTGTGACATGGAATTTGAATCTTGTAGTTGTGTGCCATTCAATTTTGAGTTATTATCTCTCAACTATTTAACTAGCTAGTGCAAGGTCTGTATATAGGACTGTAAGTGGTAGACAATATTTATGTTTTGTTAAACTTTTACAAAATTAAAACTGTAGAGTTTTATATTGCTTTTAGCAAATAATTGTGTTTTAAAATATACTTTTCTATTGAGAAATAAAACCTTTTTATAAAACAAGGATCAGGGCATCTTTTATGAGAAATATCCTCTCAGTAGAAAGTCTAGTCTTCGTTCTTCAGATGCTAAAAGTGTGTCGCATTGCTCCGTATTTTGAAGTCCTATAAATGAGACATAGACACTATGTCTAAAATTGTACTTGACTGTACACTGGTAGAGTGCATGCTGCAGAGCTGGGAGCAAGCATGGTCCCAGTGCTACTTAATTGGGAGTAGAGTTCTTAATGGGCAAAAAACTATGTACCAAACAAGCTCTGCGTATTCTGTTTGTATTTGGGAGCAAATGACAGCACAGATTTTGGACAGTATTTTTTACTTTTGTTTTAAAAATAATTTAATTTGTTTCTCAGGTGCAGGTGAAGTTTTATGTGTTAGCTCTCACAAATACTTTATCTTAATTTCCTGTGCTGTAGTTTTTCATTGGTTATGTGTATATAAAAGTCAGAGGGATTTGTGAGAGTGTCAGTATCATGTGAAGTTCTAAAATATCAAATCCTTGAGATACATATATCGTTTTGATAAGCCTGGGAAGCTAAGATTAAATTAATAAAAATCCAGTGCATATCTGGTCAGCTGTCATATTTACTTTTCTTGTTCACTAACATGAGAATATATATTAACGGTGTGTTAGATAATGTAGACAGGAAGAGGATAAGCCCAGTTTGCACATAAAATACAAATGCGTGTCTTGTGAAGTTTAAATGAATCTTTTGAGACCTAAATGATAATAGATTGTTTACACAACTTTCCTGTTCTCTCCAAGACATACCATCACTATCCATCTGTAGTAGGTGGTAGCAGTTTATAGTTCTGGGGATAAAAAGCACCTGGCTTCAGAAGATCAGTAGTGGAACTGCCAACAGAGGCAGGGCTAGAAGAGGCTAATTGCCTCGTTAGCACAGTTACTCCACTCCTAGGGTTAATTCGTAGTCAGTGGTTGCAGTGCAGGGCACATCTTCACCTGGTGTGATTTCATGACCTTTAATGGAGGTGCACAGATTCACATCCCCACCCCCATCCCCATCCCCTCCAAAAAAAAAGAACCCCCAAACCCCTTTTATTAGCAGCAGTTTTAGAGAGCTACATAATTGAGATGTCTGCCCTATTATTGAGCAAGTAGCTTTGAATACAAGGCGATAGGAGTGAAATGCCAAGCTTTTCCAGTCTATGCTACATGAGTAGGTGGATTTGGGATTGTTCAGTAGAAGCCCCTGATGGTGCTGAGTATTTTTTGATGTAGGTTCCCAGCTGTTAATTGCCACATGGTAATCTATTATAGATTTATTTACTGGAGCAATGTCCACAAGCAATCATCTTTGTCTTCCTCATAGCTTGGGATCCTTGTACTTTATCCTTCCTGGGTCTGTACCATTTGCACTCCCCACAGGCCTTTTTAAATAAAAGTGTGGCCAAAGAACCATACATTTTAGACTTCTGAATATATTCCACTCTAAATGTTACTTTCCATACAGCCTGGGGCTGTGGCTTTCAGTTGCTGTGTATGAGCCGTACTTCAGAAAATGGGCAATATTCCCTGCCTCGCTGGGTCCAGCTGCTCTTGGCTGAGGGGGCTGCACCTGCTGCATCCTCAGGCTCCAGGTTTACACACTTAGTGCCAAAGTACCCATATTGCAGAGCCAGCATGGATTGTGCTGAGCTCCACACCTCATTTGTAACATGGTTGTGTCAGACAGGGGAGGCCTACCTCGTTTGTTGGGAATTTCTGGACGAGTTTGACAATTTTAGAAGAGAAGTCAATCGCTTCCAGATAAGGTATGCCAATGGATATTCAGCACTCCTGGAATGTGGGCTGCACTTAGGAAAGAGGTAGATTATTATCATCCTATATCCAGTTCTGAAACTTCATCCCTAAATGCCAGCATGCAGAAACTTTATTACACTTATATAAAAATATTTATTAAGTATTATTAATCTTAACTGACAGCTGGGTTTAGTTAATTGGGAGAAAGAACATCACAGTTTTGTTATATGCACTTCTGCAGTCTGACTGGCGTATTCAGTGTGTAGTTAAGCGGACTGATGACATTTGGGGTAAACTGAGGAAGGAAAGGTGTCCATTGTCTTTATAATATAAACTTACTATCCTTGCAAGAGACTGAATCTGTGTCAGGCTCCAGTTAAAACTTCTTGTTTTATCAGCTGTTTGAATAAGTTGTCACCTCGAAGCTCCTGATGTACTTCAAACCACTTTTGTGTTTTTAGATTTTCCATGCATGATTTGGTTTGAGGTTCTTTCCTGGGGATGCTTTTCACAAATCCTTATTTCTGTATTGAATTTTTCTCTTGCTTTGAGTTGGTGCTGAGTTTGGATTGTATTCTTATAAATTCCTGGGTGAAGGAGAGGGGAGGTTTGGTAAGCGGCTTTTTTTTTCTTCCCCAGATAATAATTTTTTTGTCTGAGGATGTATCACCACCACGTAACATAATTTTTATGGACTGGGGTCAGTCAGCCGAGGTCATGACTCTGAAGTCTGCACAGCAAACCTTTTTTCATGTAGGCAGTCTCCCATCTATTAATGGAGGCTGCCTAGATCTGTAACAGCTTTATCATCTCATAAGGCAGATTACCTCACTCAGGGCATGGTGAAGGTCTCTCCTGACTGGTTTCTCTTTTGAGGAGGCCACATTAAGAAAAAAGTAATTTCCAGCAGAATCCATGTGATCCCAGACTTTAATAGCTTACAGACAAAGTTAATGTGCTCAGAGAAGTGGATATACCATTAAAAAGTATAGTAAATGAATGAACAAGGAAATAAAACCCAGTTGTCCTTGAATGCTTAAACTTTCAGCAATGTCAAGACTGAAAGATCTGTCTGTTCCAAGGTAAAAGGCAAATGTGTTTTTACATTGCTTGTCTGACGAGTGGGCAATAATCTCATCTCAATTCTGCTGATAAAAAACCTGATGCTGACTTTAGTGGGCTCGGATTGCTCCTAAGATGCTTATGTAGCTGAGTGGCACGTGGAGAAGTTTTGATGACATGAGAAAAATGCCCTGCTTTTATAAAAAATTAATTCAGGTGAAACTTCCTGTGTATCAGTTTCTGCCCATTGCTTCTTGTCCTGTTGCTTGGCACCACAACTGCAATAAAAATATATTGAATAGACTTATTTTTGCCGGACTAATACAGTTGTAATCTTTGATAAATTTCTATTAGAAGTGAAAAAGTGTCATTTTTTGGGTACTAACAGTAACTAATTTACTTCCTTCCAAGCTCATCGTATAGGAATTTTAAAATCCTGGTTGAGAAATGAAAGCTAAAAACATTCTAGCAGACTTTTTCCTGGTACTTATTTGTATACATGTTCCTTATGAGCACAGTTCAAAATGCTGAGTGTAGAGTTGTGTATGTTCCACCAGCAAAATATTGCTAGTGAACCGCTTGGGTAGGTTCTGAATAGAAATAATAGCTGTGGTCCTGCATCCTCTCTGCTGTGTCATGTCTCTATCAGACCTCATTCATACCACTGTTGGGCTGTATTAGTATTGACGTTGTGTTAAATCTACTGCGCTACCCACTTTCTTGCTCAGCACTTCAGCAGGAGTTGGGACTACTTCAGTACTCCAGGAAAATGAACTTTGTCAGTGTTAAATATACACAAGTTCTTCTCTCTTTTGTGAGTTCAGCATTTCTTACTCTTACAGTATATTAATTCTGGCAGCTAGCCATGATTTTATCTTCCAATCTGCTGGCAAAAACCATGCTTAGGTACTGCTCTGTAATAAATTCTGTGTCCATACATGGAATGTATTCTTTAGTATTCAACAGAAAATAAATCCTGCTTGGTTAAAATAGAATTTCCTACAAAATCTGTGTGTCTTCAGATTAGCTAATAAATATATTAGCCACTGGAAAATCTATATCTTGGAGAGCTCGAGTGTTAAATTTGAGAAGACTGTGTTAGTGCTGTTTTCTCATTAAGTTAGACCACATGGGCACAATGCAGAACAGGAAAGCACAGTGATTTGCTGTGGAGCAGCGAATCTCTGCCTTTTGAACCATTTAAGATATAGTCTACATCTTCCTAGAGCTTGAGGTGCTTGAGGACAGCAGATGCCTCTGCTGCTCTTGTGGCAGTTCAGTACCTGCACCTGCTGCTTCTCCCAGTGCTCAACAGAGATAAGTTGTCTTAAAAAGAATACAAATTGTCCTATTTTTTTAAAAAGCAACAAACTACCCCCCCCACCAAAACCACCACCACCACCAAAAAACCCTAGTAGGAGTGCTTCAGCAATTATAATCGTATCTAAGCAAAAATGCAAACGTGGAAGAAGAAAAAAGAAAAGAAAGATGTGTGCCACTCCTAGATTTGAAAAGATTTCTGGATATAAATTCTCCATCCCCTTTAGCCTTGCTGACAAGGTGCTATGCTTTGATGAGGGGTTTATGGATAGGACAGTGGACACAAGAACAGTGAGATGGTATTAGGTTGCCCTCTTCAGCTGTAACAAAGTAGGTTGATTCTGCAGGATTTTAACAGTCTTGTTGCTTTTTTTACAGCATCTCAAATTCTCTTTTCTGAATGAAGAAAGTATTTCTTGTCATTTTGAAACTGTCACAAGTAAAACAGACAAAATATATAGCTGAAGATACCGCCTCTTACACATGTGATAACAAAGAAGTCTGTGTGTGCACAGTCAGATTGAAAGCTGATGCTCCTCTTGTACAGTATAAAAGTAAGTCATTTGTGAGAGGCATCTTGGTGAGGCAGCATCATGTTCTTCTCTGTGTCTCTCTTCTGCATCTTTGCAGAAGAGACTATGCTACGTGTCAGAATTTCTGGGAATAAACTGACCCTTCACATCTCTGCTTCCTTACCTCAGAACTGTCAGGATAGTCAGATTTAATTCTGAATGAAGTGTTTCTCACGAAAGGAGGAATTGGCCATTTGGGCAGAACAAATGCTGTAGTGCAGAGAAAGCAGAGGTACTCCAGACAAGGTTAAACCTCTCTACTTAAAAAGGGGAAAGCAGGATGTTTTGTGGCTCACTGGCCAAAGCTGCATTCCAGTGAGTCCAAGAGAAGGCAAGAGATGAGACAGTGATAAAATTAATAGAGAGCAAGTTGCACACAGCATTTCCAGGCTGGTTTAGATTCGTGTTTTATTCTGTGGTGTAGCCTGATGAAGGTCATTGCCTGTACTGAGCACTAGCAGCAACTGTCAACACCAATAATCATCAAGAGTGCTTGCTGCTTCTTGGGATCTGACCCTCTCCACTTTACAAAGACTGACTTTCTAACATTGACCACTGGACCATTAAAAAGGTTTGTCTAACTCCTGAGTAATAGTTTTAAATAATGAACAGATACAAATATATCTCTGTGTATATATTTTTTATATATATATATATACATATATATATTATATATATATGTATAAAATTATTTTTTTTTATGCAACCTTTTAATTTTTTTTCCCCTGCACGTGTTAAATTCTTTAGTTATGTTACAATACAGTGGTAAGCAGTGCTTGGTGCAATTTCAGAAAGGTAAGCAAACAATTTGACAGTGAGGAAGAAAGGACTAAACCAGGAGTACAACTGAGCTGCCAGCCAGGGCATGTTTGGATGCAGGTAGTAGGGAAGAAGGGGAAGGTGCTAGGAGAATCACATTAAAGACAATAACAGAAAATTGCTCAAGCTTGTGAAATCTGACCTGATTCAGGGAAAAATTACCTCAAAATCTTCTCCAAAGTATTCCATTGACTTTCCTGGTTTTTGTATTTGTTGTTCTCAGAAATGCCTGTTTACCCTGGGATTTTCCTTTCTGTGGTTCAGAGGAGAAACAAAGACCCCTGGGAGGTTTAGTTTATGTTTAAATATAAAACAGAGCTGTCATTTTAATAATGGAACATATGGCCGTAGTTTCACAGGAGTGTTTCCATAGTCCCTAGAAGAGTGAGCCACAGGCACACCCAATTGTTTTTCTCTCTCCTGCCTCTACCTGAGATTTACAAGGAAATAAAATAAAAAATAAGAATCTGTGCATGAAGGGCAGACTGGGGCTGTGACACATTCTCACCTGCTCCTTGAGCTGGATATTCAAAACACCAAAACTTTGCATGATTATTTTTATTTGCCATGAAAAATACCTAAGGCTCATCTGGAGACACCAAATTCTGAAGTAAAAGGAAACTTTTAAAACTTACCTGTGCAAAAGCAGTGATTCTGTGCCTGAATTTGCTCTGATTTACAGCCATTGATTTTGCTAGTGTTTGAGTCAACCTCCTAAATGGGAATTTTGCCACAGAGAGTGCATGCCTGCTGTATGCACCCCGACATGTTCTCAGGTGCAGCTTTGCCTTTCAGTTCTCATAAAGACCTTACAGGAGACGTGATGTAGTGCTGTGCAAAGCAGCCTTTTAGCTATGAACTGAAATTGCAATTGATATATCTATGAAATATTAAACAAAGCATTAGTGTCTCTGAGCAGGTTAACCACATGAGCCCTTCAATCTGCCCTGGATTGTGTCTCTGTGGTAACATATTAGGCTCTGGCTTACTGAGAGAAAAGAAGCCTAAAGGAGAACTAACTGGAGACAGAGTATAAAAAACCCAATCTCAAGTGTATAAATACAAAAACCAGATTTAATACAGCAGCTACATAAACAGTTTCAACATTCTTACACTGAACTTTGAAATAAACAAAAATTCATGTGCAGTGATGGCCATTTGGTGATAATAAATATAGAGATTTCAGGAATGGTGTCATGAAAATGGATTGTTGGTAATGAAACTGAAGTAAGGAAAACATATATTTTCATGTACTTGGGTCAAAAGGTTTGTTCCTTATATGTAACAGGCTATAAGATGCCTATGTGAAACCATGGAATGGAAGGAGGATCAAAAAAATGGGAGAGATGAGTGCACATTCCCAAAATCCTACACTTGACTGGACATCACTGTGGAAATGTCACTCTTGGGTGACACAGTCCCTTCCTTGCAGCCCGAGGAGGACTTTGGATGACAGTGACGTTCATACACCATTGCGGTCCGTATCTGAGCTGCATCTTTGTCAGGGGGTGTTTGGCAGGGTGGCTCCTCTGAGGCATCAATTCACTGAAGGCCACGTGGGTTACGCTGAGCTGACAGTATGAAAATCAGCACTGCAGCCTCTAACAGAAACAGACTCATGCTCTTGCTTAAGGGGAGTAACATAATC
Organism: Dicrurus megarhynchus; assembly: GCA_013399195.1. NCBI lineage: Eukaryota > Metazoa > Chordata > Aves > Passeriformes > Dicruridae > Dicrurus > Dicrurus megarhynchus. Next base: position 1,789,217 of record VXAD01001741.1, read on the forward strand.
AACAAAATCACAGGGCATGATCTGAGGCTACTTTTCAGCTGCTTTGATCCCTCCAGTTTGTGTGTGCCAAAGCTGGATTGTTCCTGGATTGGTTGGTTGTGTGCAGAGAATAATGTGAAATGACATTTTTCTGCCCAGGCCGAGATGACTGCTATCGGTGTCATAGTGGTCTCCTGCACTCGTGTGCCTGCTTCCCCTCAGAACAAGTGCAAATGTTTGAACAAATGAGTCAGAAGGACTCAGAAATGGAAGAAGGAGAGAGACAATGGGTAGGAATATTCGTAACAGTGCTGGAGAATACCACAGTTAAGAAAGAAATGTTAAATGAAGAAGTTTAAAAAATTATTGAGGGAAAGGAAGAAAAAATGTGAACATGAAATATAAGGCAGTTTTTCTCATGTAAACGAGCCAAGAGTCTATTCAAAGGACCACAGGAAGTTTCTCAACTTATTTTTTAATTGAGAACTAAAAGCTCAACAAATAAATGCAGTTTCACTGAAGTCTAGACTAAAGACACTACACTGCCTGAGAGGATTAAGTGGATAATCAAAAACATTTTGTGGTTTCTGCTGTTCCCAGAGACTAAAAGTAGGGACAGAGGAAAATGAGAGATGGCAAATGAGCCAAACTGAAAAAAGCCCCCCAAAAAACTGCAGAAAAATATGACTTTCCCATATCCAGTTAGAGGCCAATTGAAAGAGTCTAAGTGTTATGAAAGACAGAATACAAACACAGGATCTACAGCTATGAGCTGAAGTCCTTGTTTTCCTTTGTAGGAATACAAATAGAAGAATTTAATGCTCATTTAAGTAACTATTTAATTTTTAATATTTGACTCAGTAAAACTCTTTGAGTTTTTAAAAATCATGTTTAACAAATTGGAATGAGAAGACTAACTGATTCTATAATGCAATGCAATTATTTAATTATTTTCATAGAAAAATTTAAAAGAAAGACCTGATCACCGTATGGTTGGAGTGCAGAAGCTTTTATGGGATCATTAGTCTGGGATTTTTGTAGGAAAATTAGCTTTTGGTTAACAGTGCCTTAAACAGACTCAGCTTATAAATAACTTCTCAGGACCTAGATGGGTATTAAGGTCACTTCAGGCCAAGGTGTGTAATCATTATCAAACCTAAAATTCAGATCTGTGGGATTTGGGTGTGAATGGCACTGCTGGTAGTACCAGATTTTATTCTAAGCTACTTATTATATAACTTCTCATTAAAAAACCCGAACATGTCAGATTATCTTCCAGGACCCACATGCCACTCATTTGAGATAGGGGAGCAAGACAGAAGAAGATGGAATAGGGATCTGAGACTTTAGATAACTTACTTTGGAAAAGTACAGAGAGAGGCACTGGGAGCTAAGGAAGTGAATGCAAAAACCTCTTGCTACCAGGAAACTATATTTAGAGATTTTTGCCTGCAAGAGAACCCCCTGTGTTTAATTCTTCCCCAGCTGGACCTTGTACAGTGATTTCTCAGCAAGGCTGGCAAAGCACAGCATTGCACCAATCACATCTGTTAGCCACAGCACGCACGGAACGGTGCCTGCCTCGGTCTGTGGGAACTCTGCAGTCAGCTCAGGTCTGTTTGGCATTTGTCTTGCCTTGCAAAATCCTTTCACGGGTGCTGAACATTAGGTGACCACTGAGACAAGAGTCTAAAACATCTATGAATCCTAATGAGAAAGCAAATTTCACTTCACATTTTTGTTGTTAGTCAGATTAATGATACCATACAATGAACTTCTTTAAGGTCATTAGAAATAAAAATTTAGCAAAAAATATACTTTTCACTTTCTAAATATTTACACATAAATTACTGATAAGGGAATCAGTAATGCTGTTTTGGTAGACACAAGAACTCCACAAGATTGTTAGTTTTGAGAATAAACTTATGTTTATTTATTAGGACTTTATGGGCTTCTAGAAATATGTGTTACTGATATTCTCAATGTTAGGAAGGGACCTACTTGGCCTGGTTTAATACCAGGCTCCTTCATTAACCAAAGAACATGTATATATTTAAAATAAATTCCTGTTGATTGTCCTGTCTGTGGTTCTGCTGAATATTTGAATACACTAATGAAATAGAGGTAAAATACGGGGGATCCAGTAATAATACTGTTTTCTACAGCAATGGTAAAATGTTCAAAGTCAATTTAAATACTGCCTGAAGTGTTTCACTCAACTAAATAAGATGAATAAAATCTTCAATTGTCCACTAGGTGTCAGTCAATCTATTTCTTTGGTTAAATAGGCTCTGCAGAAGAAATTTGAGAGCAAAATGTTGATGCCAAGCTGCTATAAAAATAGTTACATTTTTTGTGAATACCAAACAGAGGTATTTGGAAAGAATGAGACCAAATGGATGACTTTTTTAGTTTAATTTTGCCTCTATTTTTTTCATTTGCTTTACATTTTCTGTTTAACAGCAGTCAAGAAAACTCCCACAAACTCCAACCCTGATACTGCTCCAGGGAAACGGGGAAGAAGGAAGGAAGAGGAGAAGGAGCAGGCTGGCATTGACTATGGAGACTCTGCTTGGTTATTTCATGTTGGTCCTGAGCCAGCAGCAGCAGGATTTGACCCTTTCAAGGGGAGGGTGCCTAAGACAGCAGAATCCAACAACTTTCAAGAAAGCTCCACGGCATCAAGCCTTTGAACTGCCATTGCACTAAAAGGAAATGGCACCTTTCCCAGTGCAAGGCATGATAAGGCCCTTGGGAAAGGTCTTGAGAGTGCAGGAAGAGTGCAGAAATATCTGTGCAGGAAAAGAGAAGACAAGATAGACGCAGGGAGAGGAGTGTGCCAATATGGATTTGAAAAGGGAAACCAGACATAGCTCTTGCTAATGGTAGCCTTGGCCCCACGTTGCTGGTCATAATGGCAATTGAATGTTACCGACTGCTCGTTTTGCCAGGCCTGGCCAGGACAGAGCTGCTGTGGGAGGGCAGCACCCAAAGAACATACAGGAAAGGAAAGGTCAGGAAAGTGATGGTGCAGAGCAAGACATTTGCCAACTGGACAAAGAAAGCCAGATATTGCTGCTTGCTGCTTAAAGTACAAGAAGAAAGAAGGCAAGCATCTTCACTCTGGCTTCATAAAAACCAAAGAGCCCATCTCTTGTGTGCACCTGTGTCCCAGATACAGAGTTCAGTGTTGTGCTTCACGGACACACCTGCTCTGAACACTCACATGGGCTGTGGCTTCTTAGGCTGTCTGCTGCATCCTGGGTAGCTGTGTAAATCAGGACTGTTCATCCCTGAGGCTCTGTAAAACCATTACTCTGAGAGCTGCAGGAGTCCTTCTCTACCCCAGCCAAGTAAAGATTGGCAGGACACCTATGGGAACCTACGGGACCTGTGATCTGAGATCGGACTGAGGGGCTGTGATACAAATGTCCAAAGTATCTGTTAAAAGAGGGCAGCAGTTTTCTGACACCAATTCAATCTATATCCCTTGTCCACCAGGGAAAGGGTTAAAGACTAATTGTGCTCATGTAAGATGGAGCCCTCACTGGAGGAATTGGTAAGCAATGTCCATAGGGACAGCAGGGGAGAGGGATTGTCTCCCCAGTCTGCCCAGAGAGCTGATCAGTTTTTCTTTGGGTCTGTGGCTGCTGGGCTGTGTGATCTGGGAGTTTAGAAACCAAAAAGGAGCCACCAATGTGGAATTTTATTGTCCAGGCTGTGTTTTCTACACTGACACCAGAATGTCCTGTCATCTGTTTGGTATTTTGCAAGTACTACTCTTGTGTGCTGGACTGCCTCATTTCACTGCAGTGCAGTTACCCCATTCACCCAGCCATTAGGCTATTACAGTCATGAGAATGTTGCTGAAATAATCTGGTAGAGGAATTATGATGTATTTTAACACAGTTACTCTCCAAAACCTAAAAACTAGTTTATTGTGTTTGTTACTTCATCGCTCTTCTTTGTGGTTTAAGTATTGGTTATGGTACAACGGAGAGAGACCTGAATCTTTTAGTGGGTCTGTTTGTGCAATTTTACAAGACACACAGAATGGGCAGACTCAATGGCAGCTACAAAAATCCTTCAGGCTTCCCAGTTTGCTCTTCTTCCCTCTGAAATACCCACATCTGTATCTTACTCTGCATAACAAAAGATGGAGTGCATCCACTGTGCCAGTGGTGGTTAGAAGAAAACCAACACCAGTCCATGTTCCTCCTGTCAGTGTTGGAGCATCGCAGAGCAGCCAGAAGCAGCGTGGCCTGGGAGCCCAGGAGGTACTTGGGTCACCACCTGGAAGAAGCAGCAGCAAGGCTTTGCAGGATGAACTGGGAACCAGCTGTCCAATGTCTCTGTGCTGTCCTTCAGCAATCCTCTTCAGCCATCCTCATTCAGCTCAGCTTCCCTGCTTGGAAGATGAAAATAAAATCAGCTCATACCTTCACAATGTGCTTTCAAGCTCCAACACCAGCAGCCTCAGAGTTTAACTTCAGGGACTTGAAAAAGAATGTTAAAATTGTCTCATATTGCCGATGGTATTGAAGTGAAGGGTAAGTTTCCGCACTGGATGAGATATGGAAAGACTTTTTCTAGAAACATGTGATTCAGTGTATATCAGTGTTTCCCAAGAAACTGAATACTCTTATTAATAGCAGAGCTACGCTAACAATTTTTGAAGTAATGTATCTAATATAGGCTGTGCTTTGGAGATCACCAGAATTGCCTTCTGCTAGCCTTCCACTAAGATGTAAGCCTTTGAATAGCTTGGCTGCAAGCCAGTAGGAGGTTGTTTTTCCTGGCATGGTAAATTTGGGAGGTTTAGAACCTGAATGTCATCTGTGTTCTAGAGAAGGCTCTCCCAGATGAGCTGGAGGCTCTACCTTAGTGCTACCTTTCCCTCCATCCCCCAGATATTTAGCTCAGTTGTTTAGTTCTTGCATACTTCTGATTTAAGTCTTATACTTTTCTTCCTTTATTCTGATGTGGTTCAAATCAAGCTCATACAAATCTTCCAGCCAAAATGTTCTTAGAACTTATTTATGGAGGTGTGTTGGTTTGTGATGGTGCAGGGCTGGAGGAAGAAGCCAGTGGTCTCAGGATGAGCCAAAAGTGCCCATGGGAGACTTCACAACTGTCTTGCCATGTGTGCCTTGGCCTATAACAAACCTACAAGAACCAAAACCCAACAACATTAGCTGATTCTGTTAAAATTGCATGTCTACTCAAGAGTGATGTCTTTGGTACTGGAATTGGTGCTGCTATTTCACTGTGTTCTCTTCTTGCTATTCACAAACATCCATGATTTCTAGCTCAGATGTATTTTCCTCCCAGTTGACAGAAACCTTGGCTGTGAAGTGTGGGAATAAAACTTGGGATCTGCTGCAGTCATTTTATTTTGCTGTTGAAATTCTCACCTCTGTGAAATCACTACAGAAAAATGTTTTTATTTGTGATATTTTATTTATTTTCTATTTCTATGACACGTACTTCAGAAATGCAAGAACCCTCCTTTGTTTTTCTGTGTGTATCCAGCTCGTTCCCAAGAAACGGTGTGACTGCGTTATTTGTTCAAGAGGGAGGCGTGAGGGAAGTGTTGGCTCCCAGTGCTTGCCCTCAGTTAAACACGTGGGAGCTCTGGCTTTCCATGTGTGGCTGTGCAGATACCTAAGTAAAACAGTTTCCTATAGAGGTCTTCAGGGCAGGGCTTTCTCCTGCTGAGATGCTGGAATGGAAATGCTTGCTGGCTGTTTTCCTTTGAGGCTGGTGCTCTGTCCTTGTACAGTGCAGCTTTCTAATAGCTGACTTCCAGTGAAACTCTGAAATGTTGAGCAGCTGAAAACCCATCAAGTGCCTCTCACTGTAGGGACTGTTGGCCACTGGACAGAATTACTGATCCTTAATTACAGTGTCTGTACAGACAATGATCGGCCTGGAGCCATAATCAGATATAAAAAGGCTCTGAAACAAATCTATAGGCCAAGTTCTATATTTATGTAAAGCCCTGACAATTGGGAAGGCATGCCAACACAAGTTATTAATGCCAACATATTTTTATCATGTAAATGTGACTGTGTAGTTAGCGATGATTGGGGTTTCTGGATATGGCGTTGCAGCCACACACACAAGAAGTTTTTTCAGCCAGTTGGTTGTGTTTGAGAGTGAATTTCATACAGACATTTCTGTAGTGAAAGGAACTTACTATACTTGACGAGACCAAGAAAGAAGCAGTTTTTCTCAGATTGGTTTTTTTTTTTTTGGAACAACTGCACTGATTTGGAGACTGTAATTCCCTGAGGAAGCTATGTTCAGCTATAAATATACTCTGAGCTAGCTCAGTGGGTTTATCTGGACTGGGGCTAATTTATAGGTATTGCATTGGACTCTCAGAGGGGGCATATTTCTTATACTCTGTAGAGCAATGATGGGTAATAATGACCAAGGGAAAGTCTGAGATACCTCTCAACAAAAAGCTTCCTCCATCGCTATTCTGAATGTGAACCTCCCAGCTGTCCCAGAGTGAACAGCTAGGGGACAATTGGCATCTTGAGGCAGAGTTTGTCTGCAGGGAAAGCAGAAGATGAAATAAGAGCTATACTTCTTTGTCATTGTATGTGTCTGGTGCTAAATAATAAATTTTTTTAGAAGTTAAACCTAAATAATGCTGCCCATGATCTCTACCCCTGCTGCCTGTGCTGTTGGGTAGCAGGAGGAGAGACCTAGTAGAGGTAGATGTGCTTTTAGCTGGAGTCAGGCATCTGCCCCACCTGCAGGTAAGTTTCCTACATCAAAAGAGAGCAGAGCAGTGAGGCAAATTAGGGAAATTGGGGTGTCTGAATAAAGAAAGTTAAAAATATTGCAGCGAGTCAGGTTCTGGAAGGAAACAAGTTAAACATCCTTCATGTTGGCTCTTGGAGAGTAGTTCCCCAGAGGAGAGCTGCTGGCATGGAATGTTCTCTCCTGTGTTTCTCCCCTCATTTTAAAGGCAATAGGAGAAGAATGTTAAATTTACCTGTTTAAAAAGCCTGTTGAGGAGATCTGTATTGTCACTGTTTTTCTGAGGTCACGGCATGACCTTGAGGAAATTGATAGGTGACTACCCAAAGCACAGGATGAGGCAATTTGGAAAGAGTTGCCCAAACGGAGAGTGCCATCCATGGAGCAGTAGGCCTAGATTTATTCATGTTTACCAAGAAAGAAAATAGGTGCTTTTCCACCCATCATAGATGCATCACAGGAAATATGACAGCCAAAGAGATGAATGAAAGCCAGATTAATTTTTACTCGGCCCAGAAATACCGTGTTGAATAGTGGCTGGCTCCTCCTTGGGAAGTGTCTGTGTATGAGTCTCAAACACTTGGACAAATGCAGTCGGTAGGCAGCAGCTCCAGAGAGAGGCTGTGCTCTCGTAGTTCAGTCTCTCTCCTGTTGGAAAGTGACTGGGTGCAATTCTTGCCACCAGAAGTAATGCAGAGTGAGGCAGCTGACTTCCCTGAAGACACCAGCTTTAGCCACAATTTGTAATGGCTGCTTTTCCAGGCTGGCAGAAATGTCCCACTAGTTCATTGCCAGAGTGGGTCTCAGTTCACCAGGAGCAGGTGGGTTGTGCTATAGGGCACATGAGAAGCTACAGATTTCTTGCTCTTGGATAAAAATAGTCAAATATCTTAAAACAGATCAAGGTCTGATCTTGAAGTTCTCCTCTTATTCCAGCCAGGGAAGCTTCTGAACAGTCCCTCCTCATACATTAACACATGCAGTTTAAGGGAAAGTCTGGTTGTTCAGAACTTGAGCTCTCCAAGAGGGTGGTGACAGGCCCCTTACCTTGGAGCATTGCTAAACATGATGCAATCTATAAGCACCTAGCCTGAGCTGTGCATACGCCTGTGAAAGGTTTTGTATCAGATCAGGGTGGGCAAAGGGAGAGGGAAATTAGATACCAAGATCTGAGCCTGACCTGACTGCAGTGCTGGATCTGGCAGGATGGAGAAAATGTCACAGGCAGACAGAACACACAAGCAATGTAGAACTGATCGGAAAAGAGAGCTTGCAGGGTTTAAGAGGAAGTTTGCAGAATGGAAAGTGCCCATAGAGAAAAGAGGAGGACTGCAACAGCAGAGAATGATCTCAGAAGCTGTTGTTGCTCAGCCTCGACTTGTGCAGTGTTCAACAGAGAGCAACCAGAATGTTTTATCTGTGATTGGGAAGCATTTGGGGGTTGTTGGTGCTTTTGTGAAATGTGCATCTTTAAATCATATACAGTATGCTTGATTAATAATCAAGATAAAGAAAGAAATCAGTATTTTTCAGCAGCTCCCTGGGAAATGTTTCCTTACAAGGGGCATCTCCTAGGCTATTCTCTGTTTCATGGCTTGAAACAACTGCAAGCTGTATGTATATATTCTTATCCCAGTTTATGATCCCCTGGAGCATGATAATGGGTACACAGCAATAATCTGATTCGTTTAAAAATATTAATCCAATTTTTGTTTAATGGTACAAATCTGGGCACAACTGATAAGGAAAACTTACAGCATCTTATCTCTTTAAGGAGATAGCTAAATGCTATGCCATTCATCACAGTGATAAGTAGCTCCTCAGGCACAAATACGCACATATCGCAGGCCGTGCGTGATGCCGACCAGATACAGCTCTGTTTTCTGTCCGCCCTGCGTGGCGCTATCGACAAAGAGCTGTGAGCAAGGGCAAAGCAACACCCTGTTGGCAAATCCTTCACAAGTGTTGGGGTCTGCTGTCCTATGTACTTCTCTGGCAAATTTTAAACAAAATCTAGGAGTCTGTTTTAGCAGGAGAGTAGACTGCAAATAAGACTTCAGTCTTGCAATCATCCCGGCATTTTGTTTGAAATTGGATTTCTTGTCTTTCAGTCAGGCTAAAGCTGACATCTGGGCAAAAGCAGCCCCAAGGTTTGCTGTGTTGAGAAGAGCCCTGCAGAGCAGAGGTCACCTGCAGCAGCCCAGGGGGTGTGGGGCTGATGCAGTGCTTGTGCTATGTCATGATGCTACAGCAAGACGTTGTCTTTGTGACCCAGTGCTGGCTTCAGATTCTGTAACCACTTTAAGGTTACTACTATGAATGCATGTTACCAGGGAAATGTGGAAATACTTAAAAAAATCATGCTCATAATCTTTTAAATGACAGTAATTTCTTTTTTTCTTTTATCCCCGAGTTTATCTAAGCATTCTTTTAACCAGGTTTATCAGCTCTGATATGTCAAAACTTGTGCCTGTGATTAGCATGCAACATTAAGGTTCAAATATTCTATTTGCATCTCTAGTTCAAAATCCTTTATGCTCTAGATCCCCATCACAAAATGTAGCTGATAGCACATCTGTTTCATGTCTCATCTATCAAAAGTAATTTGATTTAGAAATCCTCTGGAGATCTGTATACACAAGAAGCAGCTCAAAAGAAAATTTGTTCTCAGCTTGGCTTTTAGATATTTTTGTTTCAGCTTCTTGCAAAACTTGCACTTTAAATTTATGATTACTGAAGCAAAAGAGTCATATTTTTTTCCCTCAGAGTGTTCTGGGGAAGTCTAACTGGGGAAGGCAAGGCACAGAGGGCATAAAGTTCATATAGGAAAGCCGACTGAGGGACAGGCTTAAGCCATTCAAAGAGACTGGGCTGAGTTCCTATTTATGCCAAAAGTTTTTGGATGATTCATTCATCTCTGAGGCTGGGGGAAAACCTGGCAGGGCAGTGGAACGTGGTGGGTGGGTAACCAAGTCCTACACAAAATGGAAAATGCTCATGCCCCAAATACTACTTCTGGGACCAGTTTCTGTAAGAATTAGGCAGAAGAGAAGGGCAGAGCAGAGTGAGCTTGTTTGTTTAGACACACAATGTTTGCCTTTATTTCTCTCTATCTTTTCTAAGGGCTGTGACGGCACTTCCTTCCTAGTTCATTTGTGTGGCTGCCTGAAAGGGATATGTCTAAATAGGGGTCAGAGCGACTGCAGGGCAGTTTGCTTGTTTGTTAAACAATATGGGAAGAAAACAGAGGCCATGAAGAATCCTTCCCTCCCCTCTGTGCCCCAGGGAACATTCTTTATAAAATTTGGCAGCAACTCTTTCATCACAAACCACTACATAGAGCGGCTGGCCCTGGAAACTGTTTTAGTCATTTAACAGGAAAGGAAGAGGAGGCAAAGGAAAGAAGCTTTAAAAAAAAAAAAAAATTGTATAAAGCCTCAGAGAAAATCTCTACATCAGTAAGACAGAATGTTTCAACAGCAAAAAGTTTGTGGCAGTTTCCAAGGAATTAATTAAAAACAAAGACTATGATAAGCTTGACTTGTTACATGGTGCATTATAAGAAAAGAGCATAGTAAATATCATGTCATGTCATGTCCAGATTTGCTGCTGATCAATTTAAAGAAATGTTCTCTCTGACAGTGACCTTTGCAAGGCTGTTTGGACACCAGAAGAAGAAACTTCCTGCAGGATCTTGTGAAAAATACATCCAGAAGTAAGTCCGAGTGCCTAGTGCAGAAATTAAAAATAACAGGAACTTTGGTACATATATTTTTCTTCAAGCTCTGCAAAAAACTAATAGTGAATTGCAAATGTAGATTTTCAAATTATGAAATTCAAAATTATGAAAAGAATTACTTTTATAATACAGCTGATGGTGCCAGAAAACAGCTTGTTTTGCCTTCTTTCCTCAGAAAACCTGGTGAGATTTTGAATCAGTGTCTCTAACCTCTTTTCTAGCAGTAAACTGGGGATATGGTTCTATGCAAGGCTAAAACTTGAGATACTTAGGGCTTCCTAGGGTCTGCTAGTTGCTTAGGTTTTCATCAAATACATGCCTAATAGTGTGTTAGTGTGTCAGCCATGACTGGCCTGCTTAAACCTCTGTGCTCATAAGCAGCAGGGCCTCTGAACTCTATTGCTGCTCTTGACACGTCATTCATTCCCTCATTGATGTTGCCAGTAGGATGCTTGGGACATAGCTGCCCCTCCTTCCCCATCCCATATGTCTGTTGAACTGAACCTATTTCAGTAGCTACTCTGCCTGATCTTGTTTACAACATAACGTGACCAGGCGAGTGCTTTACCTAGAAGGTTATATGATAATTTTATACATAATCATTTATTCTTGTCTTAGGTTGGAAAGGTGGAGAAAGCAAATATGAATGTAATTTCTTTTAGACTGCGGTTCGGACGTTAACTAGAAAATCTTGACTCTTCTACTTGCTCAAGGTCATTCTTAAAAGGCCTCAAAAGCAATTTAATGTGTTTTCAGAGGTCTCCGAAGCCCAGTAAGGCAGCTTGCAGATCAAGCACTGTGTAGTGTTAGTGCTGCTGTGGGGACCATTACAGTTCTGGGATTCATGAGCCCATCTAAATTTTTCTGCTTTAGTGAATACTTGCCCTGCATCATTATGAGTATGTGTTTCTATGCTGCATCCCCCTGTACTTGGTGTACTTGGCACCGGTGAAGTTTCATCTCAAATCCTGTGTTCAATTTTGGGCCCCCACTGCGAGAAAGGCATTGAGGTGCTGGAGCGAGTCCAGAGATGGGCAATGGAGCTGGTGAAGGGTCTGGAGCACAAGTCTTCGAGGAGCAGTGAGGGAGCTGTGGTGGTTTACCCTGGACAAAAGGAGGCTCAAAAGGGACTTTATTGCTCTCTGCAACTGCCTGAAAGGAGGCTGCAGTGAGGTGAGGATCAGTCTTTTCTCCTAGGGAAAAAGTGACAGGACAAGAGGAAATGTCCTCAAGTTGCTCCAGGGGAGGGTTGGATTGGATATCAGGAAAAATCTCTTTGTGGAAAGCGTTGTCAAGCGTTGGAACAGGCTGGCCAGGGAAGTGGTGGAGTCACCATCCCCAGAGTTATTTAAAAGATGTGTAGATGGGGCACTTGGGGCACACTGTTTAACGGAGGGCTTGGCACTGCTGGATTAATGGTTGGACTCACCATCTTTGACGTCTTTTCTGCCCAAATGGATTCTGTGGTTCTCTGCATGCTTTGAATTGATGAGGAGCATAGCACAGAGGTGAGAGGCCCTTAGGGGAAGAGAATTACTATCGGTTCTCACCATGGAAAACATGAAGCATCGTCATCTGCTTTTCCCCTCACTGGGAGGTAGATGCTTCACTGTTGCTGAGGATTACAGGAGGCACCACCAGAGTTTTTCAGTTTCAGTAATTTGTATGTACTTCTCCCAGATAATGGAGTAAAAGCACCTAAGTAGAAGGAGGGCAGGTGCCATTTTCCAGACACATTACCTTAATGAATCTCCCTGACTTTTTAAGAAGGTCTAGAAGGCTTTCAAAGCTGCTTTTCTATGTATCTAAAAGCAGTTTTCATTGCTATCTGCTGAATGAAATTGTTCATAAGCAGAAAAGTTTTACCATTTTTTTCCTTTTACTTAGGTACCCATTTTAATGCAGTTCTAGCTTTGTAGACATATCAGCGAGGTGTGATATTGAAAATCAATTTGGATTATTGCTTGTATTATTGTCACTCTATGATTTATTACTTGTTTTATGCTTTGGAAGCTCTAGTTAATAAATTATGTAGGTGACAAAGGCTTCACTAACAAGTGCAAAAACCCATGTGCGTTCTTCAGACATTCTGTTGAGAGAGAGAAATGAAAATAGTACAGACTGCTAGAGATTATGATTGTCAAAACAAATATTTTAGTATCTTTGCATAATTAGTATACCTTTTCATATGTTTTAATGCATTACTTAAAATATGCTCTATTGTACAACTTTCCCCAGTTTTGGGTAAAAAAGTAGCCTATTAACAACTTCACTAACCATACTGTCAGTGCTTCTATGAACTTGAATTACAGCCTAGCTGAAGATTACATGTTTAACCAGCTCATAACAGTGCCTTGACTGAAATTTATTTTCTTTTAGCTGTTTTTGAAGAAAAGGCAAATACTTACCAGATGACCTGCTTGTTTTGAATAGACCTGTCAGGCTGCTGTCACTAAACATGTTGGAAATGTTTGGCCAAAACTTTAGAAGAACCATTCCTCTATTACACACACCTTGCACACCGTCTTAGTCTGGGCTGTGTTATGAATATAATCTACTTCTGCCACTAGCTGGCTTATTTTAAAAAATGACAGTTCTCTCAAGTGACACTCAAGTGTTTTAATTGATGTCACCCTTACTGAAATTCTCATTTCATTTGCTAACAATCTTCCTACGTCTCTAATAAATGAAGGTATAAGCCCCCTCAAATCAGAGCCATCTCGGCTATTATCACCCTGTATACCAGTTTATGACGTGCTTATGTCATCACATCGTGGAAAAAGCAGCTTAATTTTCTTTCCCTGGAAAGCACACATAACTGCACCGGCCCTTTTAACACTCTACCTTTTGAATATTTGAATAGCAGTATTCTTTCATTCACTGAGAATTCTGTTCCTAAGGGGCTTTTCCATTTTTAGTGTTATAAAGCCTTAAGAAATGTCTGTGTGGGTTAGGAGCAACTCTGATATTCAGACCCACCACATCACCCTTTTATTACTTGGGCTAATGAAGGGACTAGCAGAACACTGGTACCTGGAAAAATATGCACAACACACTTGCTGTAGGTCTTTTTCTTCCTGTAGTAAGCCTTCCTGAGCCTATGGAAGAATGGATTTGATTCCCTCTGTGATGGGGAAATCATGCTTATCAGTTGTAGATCTTTCTGGGTTTTGAGTAAAAGTTAGAAAAGCAAAGAGGTCTCCCACTTGTGTAGTAACCTCCCCCTGCTGATCTTCATGCTCTTGGCCCATAGTACGATGGCACTGCATCTTCTAATTCAAGTGAAAGTCCACTTCAACAAAATGTAAGCGAACTGCACTCCACAACCTCCAATGTTATTCTTAGAGAAAGACTTGTTCATTAGCAACTTCCAAAAAAATTGAGATATTTTATTTTTGACACCAGATTTTTTCTTGCTCAGCAAGGCAGTGCTACCTGACACTCCTCAAAGGTCAAAACTGGTAGTCTGTAAGTCCTGTAATCATGGCAAATAATGAAGAGAGGGCCTTTGTTACATCTCTGTGAGGCTGTGGATGCTAGGAAGCAATGATTTTAGAGTTTGAGCATGCGCAGTTTTAAATTACTTATGCTCTTGCTGCTTCTCAGGAAGAGATTGTCCCACAGTCTCAAAGACCTCTTGCTGTGTGGCAAATGCCTTTTCCTTTCCTTCTGCCTCACATTTTCCATTAGCAAATTTTTATCCCAACTTGTATACCCACTCAGCTAGTTTGAACTCTTCTTCTGTGTTTTTATGACCTTCCAGTGCTAGTAGACATTTACTACATCCCTCTTGTCTAGTGGCCAGACTGTGTCTTGAATCTCTCTCTATAAATGTGCCCCTTCACTGCCTTAATCTCTTTCGATGGAATTTTTTCTTCTTTGAATTCTTTCTCATGCTACACTGCATTTTACTGTCCCTGGATTCAGCTTGCAAGCTCATTTCTTGCAAGCACTCTGAACACCTCAGAATATACAGGAAAATACAGTAGGATGGTGAAAAGGAGAGGAGAAACATAGCAAGCCTCAAGAGCTTGGGAGAGTGCTCAATGCAGAAGGCACATGGGTGCAAGCATTGCATATTAGCATCAGATCTTCACCCTAATCTCTGGTGCTATGAATTAATCATTTTAGAAGTTGATACCTTTCCTTGCAAGAGTAATAAAATAGTTCTGGGTTGACAGATGAGAAATAGATGAAAGTAACTTTTCAGAGATGCAGTCAAGGGCTGTATTGAGAAGTTATGGTATAACAGAGATGAAGGAATTAGCATTTTTAAATACATTGCTCTGTTAAAACAGTATCACGTTTTCATTCCTTATGATTGTAGGACGCTGCTTCCAGCACTTAGCAGATTTGTGTGTAACAGTTACTCTTCATATGCCTTAAGTGAAAATGTCCACCTTTTAAAATGTAGCCTGAGTCATGGATACTGTTTTCATATTAACTTTCTCCTGGCACAGCCTACTGCAGATACTAGGTCCTGCTCTTTTCAAGGTCCTGTACCAGACTGCAGAGATACTGCTTTGCATCATTTCAGTCTCCCTTTCCCTGACTGTCCATGTGTGTTAGTGACACCTCTGGCCTTTAAGTTGAAGGCTGCTGATTATTTACAGCTTCATAAATATGTAATTGTGGAGTGCATTACTTAAGGAATGACAGTGAAACATTACTTTTTCCATTTGAATTTGTCAGAAAGAAGTACCGAAATTCAGCAGTACTGAAGCACAGAGCAGACTGGACCTGCGTTACACCAGGGATGCCACGTACACAGTTATTCATACCAGCACCTGGACAGAATGGAACAGGGGCCCAGCCTGCACTTCCTCTGTGGCAACTACTGCTTAAAGCAGGAGAGTGTCCCAAGAGGAGCCAGTGCTGCCCTGAGTGACAGCTGACAAGAAACACAGACATGGAAAATTGAGTTCTGTTGTTCTGCTACAACATGGACATCTGCAAATGAAGGTGTTAAGAACACAAACATTCAGGAGGCTGAGGCTACTTAGAAGATTCAGAATTAAGTCATGTTTTAGAAATGTTTAGGAAAACGCTAATTTTAAAGTAACCTAAATGCATTTTAAACAAAATGCAGTGTAAATCCTTAAGATGCCAGAGGAGTGTCATAATTAGTGTGCTTAAAAATCCAAACAAAACCATCATTACAGGAAAAAAAAAATAGCTGTAACTTTGCTTGTTCCAAGGGCCCAAAACTGTGAACAAACCTGTTTGGTATTTCTTTTTTAAATGTTCAGTTGTGTTAGTATTAACTTGGGAAGAAAAAAGGGTTCTGTAACAGCCAAACAAATGACAGTCCCTTATCAGAAAGGTTCTCTAAAACTCTTTGGTATGTGAGAACTAATACCATGGCAACATGAGGTTTGCTTTTGCCAGACTCTGAAGCAGCATCCCTCAGTGCTCCCTGGGGAATGAAGTGGGAATTGATAGCAATCAGGACCTTGGGATGCTCAGGCAGAGAAAAGATAGGATGATATTGGTAACTGAAAGGCAGCAGGCCTTCTCACAGCTGCTGTGTCAGACAAGCCTCACAAATCAAAACCCTCCTTCAGATGCCCAAATTATATTTCTGTTGGCTAAGACTTTAAAAACTTTAAAAAGTTGCTTGAATTAACAGCTGTCTTTGGCTTGGTTTTTCACCTCAGTCAGTTATTTGTATATCCTCCTGGCCTCCTCTTTGGCTTCATTTCACTGCTGCTTGTGCTTTAACTTTCTCCAATTACTTTTACGCTTGCATTTTTTGAAGCAAACCTATGACTCCACAACTCATCATGCCCTCATTCTCTCTTTAGAAAATAGGAAAGCAATGAATTATTTTCCAGCATTGCATACTGCTGCTTTCCACCCTGTTAAATTCAAGCATACCTTTCTACAAGACAGCAGCAAACCAGAGGTTTCTTCTCACTATTATAAAAGTATGAAGCAATTGACTAGGGAATGTTTCTGTCCAGCTATCTGTCATTGTGATGTCCTGTCCTCCAAAAACATTGAAGTTGCTTTAGTACCTGCCTTTAACAATACTAAAAATATCAGCCTGGGAGAGGGCAGGGGTGGCTCTGCTGTTGGCTGTAGTATGTAAAGAACAAGAAGTAAGAAAAACACCTCCCGCTCTGGGTATTAGAGTGGAAGGAAGAATGCAGAATAAAATAAAACTCATTATGAATATCCAATTTTAAACATTTAATAGTGCACTTATTGAGTATATTCTGTACAGACATCTATAGCAAGTTAAACATTTTCCTTTCTCTCGCGTAGATCATACTCATGTAAAGCACATTTACAATAGAAAACATACTTGAGGTACAAAAACCCAAAAAGAATATCTGAGGTATAAATACAGGTATATTTTAAATAATCTTTATCATGCTTAATCTATGTTTGACAGTACACTGTGGGCAAGTATACATGTTTACAATAGAATGGTATGTACAACATACAATTTTACAAATTCAAAAGTGTTTGATGTAGAAGAATATACAAGATTTTCCTACTCATGAGGAACATTGTTACTGGAAGTACTACATTATTTGCCATTATAAAAAAAAATCTTCATCAAAAAGCTTAAAATAATACTGACAATGGTAAAAAAGTCTCAGTCAAGATTCCATCTTGCAACTCATTCATACCCTAGTCACAAAATAAATTTATCACTTAATACTGCACCTTGAAAGCAAATCTTTACCTTTACAGTAAAACCTACAGAAAGACATCTTTCCAGAAGACCTCGGGACTTCCTACAGCTCATACAAGCTGATTCTCAAGAAGGGGGAAATATCCCAAAGGGTTTAAAACACAACAAAACTGAAGACAAAACTGCACCCTCCTTTCTGGCCCCTAACATAACCCTCCAAACTGCTCACATGCAGGTCTGTTCACGTTAACATGCAGCTTTTAGGAAAACAGGCAAAGGAGGGAGAGAAAGGGAAAGAGCTTGTGTGACTCTCCCTAGCCAAGTCACCCCAGCTGCTACTGCAGGAGTCCTGCCACCTCCTGGCATCACAACTCCAGTGTTGACTTTTTTCCTCTTGAGCCATTAGAATACAATAAAATATATAAAAGCTCATTAAAACACCTATAGATAACACAGGTAGGAGTAAAACCAACAGACATTTTGGGTTTTTTAACGACTGATGTTATTGGCTCTCCTCACCGTTGCAGACATTTCATTTCTAAGCTGCTATGTTGCTCAAAAGTATATTTACTAAAATTTGCTATAGAATTGGTCATCACTCCTAAAAGATCATCTGGGTAAGGAGTGGACAGTAGCTGTAGCAAGCCTCTTGTAACATCTGCTTAGGGTTTTCAACAAGTTTAGAGCTGAGGAAAAGGCAGAACTAGCACATTTGAAGGATGGCTACTCCTGGTCCACAGGGGAGTCCCATTCTAGGTTGAACTGTATCCAGCATACTAAAATCCATTCTGGTTGCCTATCAGTGTACCAGACACATTTCAAGTTCAACTTCTTCTATCCTTTCAACCATTAACACACTCATTCACACTTTAATCTCTGTGCAAACCTTTCTCTGCTTATCTCAGTGAGAACACATTGAAGAGTACCAACTATTCCAGTGGATACACCAGTCCCTCAATGCACTACAAATAAAATGACGAGTATGTACATAAAGCTAAGTATTTCACACGGGAATGATGAGCCTTCACCATATTTCATAATATATTTTGCATTTAAAGAAATTTGCTTCTCAGAAGCAATTCAAACCATCTAATAGTAAATTTTTTTTTTAAAGTTTTATTTTTTGCACAGGTGTCCTATGTATTCCAGTCGAGGCCTACACTATAGACCTTACACAGACAGGAAGCAGCTTTAAAGTGTATGGTATGGCCACAGTCCTATAGTAATGCTCACAGTCAAGTTCTCACGCTGTCATCCCTTCACAACACGACTTGCAGATGGAACACAGGTCTGGTCTGCAGCGCACAGGTCTCAGTTTTGGGTAATGTCTACGTTGCTGAGGTGTGGAGCGCATGGCTGTTCCTCTTCAGTAGTCACCTGGATTTTACTTCCTTGCTCTCCAGACTCTGCTGACTGAAAGAGTCTCGTATCTTAACAACTTCTGATGCGCACAAGTGTCCGAAAGACTTGGTGTACCAGTCTGGCATGTGGCCCCTGTTGCGTGCAGGAAAAAGTAATGATAAGGAAGGTACCAGTGACTTTATGTATTGTCTTAGTCACAATCAAATATGTATCTAGCTGGTTAAATGCCTGACAAGGAAATCTCCTTATTGCTGCTTACTGTGCAGCTCAACCTTACTAATACATAGATTTGCTCAAAAACAAGTTTGCCACAGTAAGGAAAAGTTATGGAAAGTTTTGTGACAACCTGGTCCTCTTTACTACCTTAATATTAAAATTAACATGTCCTTGCATCCAGATATGACTGTCAGAGGAAGAGGCAGCATTGCATACCAATAGTGATGGTGAAGCACATACTGGAGGCTTCTAATGCAACAAACTATACCTGCTGCCAGATGTGCACTGACCCCAACTTTCTGTGACATCTCAGAGACCTGTGTGCTTGTCTTTGAGAAGGATGTACTACTGGCCAAGCTAAAGTCTGTTGAACTGTCTAAGTTTTCCACTGACCGCACTGAAACTATGCAAGAAAAGTTACCACCTCCAAAGGACAAAGTGGTATTTCCTACCTTAAATCAATTCTGCACATGTAGGTAAGTTTCGATTTTCCTGACCCGCAGGGCTCAATCAGATACCTCGACAGGAGGACATTGACTCTAACACCTGCCACGGGAGCCCGGTCGTGGTCCACTGAGGTTGCTAGAAGCACACAAGCTCCTTTGGGGAAGTTCGTCCTCCATGTTCTAAGAAAGAAGAGAAAAACCAAAAATCTTTTATTTGACAAACAGTAATGCAAACATCTAATAAGAATTCAAATTAGGCACAAATAGAAATTTATCAGTATAGCTGCCATTATAGAAATAGGCAAGGCTGCCATATGTGTAGGATATAAACATCATTGCATATGAAAATCTTACCTTAAGACTACAAAGTCCCTGGCTGGATGAGGTGCCATGCTGTTCTGGACATATTGGTATATATCTGTCTGGCTATCCAAAGGCTCAATTACTTTTGACTCTATAAGATCTTCATCCCAAAGATGCTGCTCTTTAAGTAAACGATTTAAAACATCCTCTGGTGTAGCTGAGATTTCAATGGTAGTTTTCCATAATCGGAGTGGGGGACCTTCGCACACCTGGGGAAAATTAGCAGAGTCCTTAGTTTTCCTCTTCGTTACACTTTCTTTTTCAAGTTTATTTTTCAAAAATCTTGTTGAACCACTTCTCCATCTGCTAGTTCTGAGCTGTACAAGATCAGAGATGAGAAACTTCCTACTGCCTGCATAGTGACCCAGCTTGTTAAGGCTTTGCATGTGTGAGTGAAGGCGTGTAAATTCAATACAGTGAACATTCCTGGGCTGGATAAACAGAAGAACACACATCAGTGCATGTTAGCAAACTACTGCTGAAAGACACCGTGTTTTTATATGACGTGCAACTGCATCAAAAGATTAAGATTTTTTTCCTAATATCTATGTGCAAAGTAAAGACGTGTACTGAACCTTCTATAATATCCTATGTCACAACTGAGCTAAAACCCAGAGCTGTGGTGTGAGTGACAGGGTACATACCTTCTTGTATGCCAGGTCTGCTTGCTCTGATGTGGAGCAGCTGACCCAGCCTTTAAACTTCTCCTTCATCTCCTTGAGTAAGTCATCCACGCAGTCCTGGAGGTAGCAGTGGTAGTCGGAGGGCTCAGTGTTGCTGCTGCTGCCCCGGAGCTCCTCCAGGCTAAGGGGACGCAGGTCCTGCTCTGTGTACGAGTTCCGACCCCTGCTCATTTCTTCAGGTATCTGAGGGATGACAAGGGTGAAATCATCCTCTTGCAGCTCTCTCCCCAGATCACTGTGTTAGTCTGGCAGCCCAATAGTCACAGGGATCTGTGTGTGTTAGTTTTGTAAGTGATGGGATGTGCATGTGTCAGGTTAAGCAATCAATATGAAGAAATGCCAAAATTACATTTGTGACTTTGATTTAACTCAAATTAGTCTCTCTTTTATGGGGTTCCTTATTTTATTCTGTGAAGTATCCCCCTTTACTACATAACTAGATTCATTCCCACAGCACAGTTTATCCTGCAAACTGAAGGGAGAAGGGAACAGTTGTCAGCTGCAAGAAAAGAGACAGGCACGTCTTCAGTTGAGGGCTCTGAAAAGATTTGATGACAGTGAGGAAAACCAGGACTCGACTTGTCTGGTTCTCCATCACAGGCCCTAGAGGGAGCGTGCTTTAGTTCCTACAGACCCTTCAACCTATGGTTTGACAGTGTTACATTCCAGGATGCTTTTGTGGCCTGTCTTGCTAACTCTTGGGAATTTAAGTACAAAATGAGCACTGAAATTCCTGGAAATAGCTTCTTGCTTTGTAATTAGAGCTGAGGTTCACAGACCCTCATGGCTGCACAATAAAAACTTGAAAACGTATTTCAAATGCAGCTTGGATGCAACAAAAATGTGCCAAACCCCACAACTGCCTCCTGACTTTAGAGCACCAGTGCCAACAGAACAACTCTCTTCTCTTCTGGCACCACTTTCAATTCATGTATGCACACGGATGAGGATGCAAAGGTTTTTAAAAAGATACTTATCATGTGTTAAACTCCATTAAAATAAAGAGACATTCCTAGCTTTCCATTATACAGCGGATCTAAGACATGTTGATCAATATTCCACCCATCAGTTTTGTAAACAGGTGTTTTACCTGGAAGAGTTTCTTGCATTCAGCAATCATATGAGCCAGCCCTTGGGTTGCAGCCAGATTTTCATTTAGGTCCTTTTGATCGGGTTTTCCCAGGCTTGGTTTTCTTTGCATCACCCTTCACAGGGGAAAAGAGCACACACATACACAAATCCAGTTATTTGTTGCAGAGCAAGAGACATGTTTGGGAATAAAACAGTAGGATTCCCAAATCTGCTGGTGATGTAGAGCAGTGCTGCCTGGTACCAAATATTGGCATGGTGTTGCCAACTTCTCGTGCTACTCTTTCTAAACCTGTTCTTTGGAATCCCCTACCTCCACCCCCATTTTTTTCCTTCTTATGAGCTTGTTTATATTTTAACAAATCTCCAACAAAAAGGAGGATCCCATAACTGTTCCACAGCCAGTGCTCTCTGAGGTGTCCAGGGTGATCACAGCTGGCAGGATCAATCCTAGACTGTGCATGTTGCACATTCTGCCAGCTGTGCTATGGAACCAGCAGCAGTGAGCCCTGCTCCCATAAACATACCTTGGGGAAGAATTCTCTCTTTTGAGAGTGTTCAAGTGGAAGAGGGAAGGTGCTAAGCAGACAGCCAGGTTTGTTGGTGTCATCTGGTTTTCCTTCACTGCAGCTGTGACATCACTCAGGAAATAAAGAAGAATCTGGAGGACCTCCCTGTTCTCGTCAGGTAAAAGCATAATGGCAGCCTTGATAGCCTGGAGACGCTGATCCTTTGGCACATCTGC
Organism: Dicrurus megarhynchus; assembly: GCA_013399195.1. NCBI lineage: Eukaryota > Metazoa > Chordata > Aves > Passeriformes > Dicruridae > Dicrurus > Dicrurus megarhynchus. Next base: position 1,811,256 of record VXAD01001741.1, read on the forward strand.
ATAATATTAGTAATTCTCTCATCAGCCCATTGATTTTCCACACACACAGCATGAATACATCCCAAAGCAAACTCCAGCTTCAAATATTTGACTCGAGTTTGAAGTGATTTCCTTCAGGATGCATACCATTTGTAGGAAACATGAAGGAATTTTTTTTAACCCACTAGTTTAACTACCCTCAGCTATTTCCTGCCTCACAAGAAATGCAAGCAAGAAGCTGTGCCTAGGCCAGAGTTAATTTTAGATTCAGCTTCAACTGCTACATGCTCCCACAGATGCACTAAAAGGACAGAAGCCTGGAGTCAGGCAGGGAACAAGCAAAGAGAGTCCAGCCAATTTAGAAGTTCTTCGGCTTGCAAAGAAATTTAAAACATGAATGCATTTTAGAATAGGTAAATTAATTAAATAAATTAGCCAGCAAACCTTTTCAGCAGTGATGTCATAAAATACCCAGAAAGTGCTTTACCGAACACAGAGGGTTAGGTTATTGAGCAGATCATTCAAAGTCATGCAGTGGAAAAAGAAAGTCAACGCTGTGAAGCCCCATACCATTAAACAGCTCCTTGGTTACGAACAACAAACAGCCATTGGAAAAATTTGATGTGTCTTTTATATAAGCTTTCTCCTCCAAACTTGAAAGGAACAGAAAATGAAATAACCCAGACCAGATCTGCTTCTTATAAAGAGATTTCCAATAAGCCACCTCCAAAGACAACATCAGAGTCTGTGTCCTGGAGCACTTATATCATCATCAGCAGCACACCACCCTTGCTGCATGTCTCACAAAACATATGGTACTACCCAGATATTTAACTGGTATTTGCTTTGGGCTTCAGCAACTTTGTAAGGCTAGCAAGTGAGTTTAGAAAGCAGTTTTAAGCAAAAATCCACCGTTTTCCATGCTCTCCTCTCAATCAACTCAAAGCACATTTAAGCCATGTGCATTCCAGTGTGCAGCCTGGTGCATAGCACCAAAGCAAAGGGAAATTTTGCCGTTTGCAGGGAAGCAAAATTTACAGCTGTTTTAAGGCTCTTTGCTTTACAGAGAGATAATACTTCCCGACCACCTCTGGGAATTCCTCAGACCTACCGCCTGCAAAAGGAAAGGAACAGATACTCCTGCAATGCTCTGTCAAACTTTTTTTGGCTCTAAACCCACTGAGCTGCTGTTTAATATGCATGCAAGTAAAGAGTCTGATTAATTTTCTCCATAAACCTGCTTTATGATAAATCCAAACACACACAAGAAATTGTGCACTGAAAAAATGGTCTGTATGATATTTTAAAACATCATCTCCACCTGTGGAGCTCTGAAGGAAATTCATGTAACCTTTTTGTAATTATTTATTTTCATAAACTCAATTTTTTATGTGATTTACTCTGAACATTTGTGTTTATGGTACTTACCAGTAAAGTAGCTACAAGTCAGTAACAGAAAAGCTTACCACTTAGAGGTTCTTTTTAAACAGTTGAGGTGAAGGATAGCAGAAAATGAATTATAAGAAAATAAAAATTTTTGGTAGCCTTACCAATCCCCTCAAAAGCCCCAAACTCTCTTCATGTAGTGTTTCCTCTGCTTGTCTACTTGGCCACATTAGATGTGGCTTATTTTCAAACCATAATATCAAGTATAGTCAAAGAAGAGAAGAAAATTTAGAGCAAGTGATGGAAGATTTGTATTTGTTCCTGAACTAGAAAGAAAGGTGAAATTAAAATAACTTGTACTATAAATTGTTACAAAACTACAATACATAAACCCCATTCCTTATGAGGCAGCCTGAACCGTAACAGTTACTGGAGAAAGGCAAAGACCAAGACAGGAAACACGTGTAGTGCCCAGAGCAGCAGTGTTACAAAGTTCCACCCTTGCTACACAAACAACCATTTGCTATCTGCTGCAGAAATCTCACTACTTACATTGGTATATCTGTAAGAAGGTCTCGGAGAGTTTGTTGGTCATGAGAGGCTCGGGGAGATCACGGAAGAATTGCTTTAACATGTCTGCTACATCATAGGCAGACTGGCCTTCGTAGTTGACGCTGTCTGTGGAACTCTCGTTCATTTGACGTAAAGCCTGAATTCTTGATTTGACTCCAGATTTCCTAAACAGTCCAACCTAAATATACGTATAAAAGTAAATACATTTACAATGAATCCAGAAAATCTGAAATCTAAGCATGCTCTTTAGCTTCTTAGGTACGGATTCTAATTTCGTGGAAAGCTTTCCATGCATTAATTATCTATTTTGTCCTGTTTTGAGTCTACTTTTTTCAGTCTGACCCAGGAACAATAAAAATCAATGGAAAGCTGGGCTTTGGGTGGTGCATGCATGTGGAATAAGAGCCTAGCAAAACGCACCTGGTCCAGACAGTGGTTGCGGAGGTACCGCATGGCTTGCTGAATGCTCTGGGGAAGAGGCTGCCCCGTGCGCTGCACATTCACTTGCAGTGGTACTCCAAAGACATTTCGGTCTTTATAATCTGGCACCTTTATTCTTTTCATAAATTTTGGTACTGCCCTATTTAAGCAAAGGGAATGACACATTAAATTAAACCTCTGTTGGCTATTTATCTTCTGTATTTCCAGTAATTCAGAAAGCAAGTGAAAATAAGTGAAACACTTTTAGTAACATGAACAATGGTGACCATATAAATTAGCTAATCCACTCAGGGCTGGAAAGGGTGAGAGGAAAGAAAACAAGAGTTTCTCTAAGAGAAAGGCTTGATATTTGGGGCAGTATGCTGCCTCTAAGTATTAATGTGGTGCTATTCCACCACTGTTAGGAGGACGAAAGCTACAGGGTAAAACTGCAGGGGCCAGATTGAATTGCAAAAGAGTCAAAATAAATCTTGCGGTCAGTGACCCCTTATAACACTGCTTCTTTAGGTTTCAGGAAAGATGGGCATTTGAACAATGAGCTTTTGTATGTCAACTACTTGTTCTGCAAAGTCCTCAAAGTGGGTCCACCACCCACCAGTGTGCAGAACAGCAGGAAACTGATGTAATACATTTGAGTTTGTCAGCTAAAAATTTCAGCTCTATAAACAACCCTTTTGAGGGACCCCCCTCCTTGTCAGCCAGTGACTTTTGTTATCCCCACCTCCCACTCCGGTTTCATTGAGAGGCCCTTCCATCTGCTTATGACTCCAAGGAAAAAGTTACTAAACACAAAAGAATGATTTACCCCCAAGTCCCCCAGAGTATTGGTTTCATAAAGGGGAAAAAAGGCACTAAAATGTGAAAATATTGAGGTCATTTTCCTAAACAGGGAGGAAAGCTAATGTCCAGTGTAACAACTAGTAGGACACAGTAGCACTGAAAACAGGGAGACATTTAACATTTTAACATACAGTACAGCTCTACAAACAGTGCATTGGATTTACAGCTGACTAATCTGTTACATAGTAAAACAGAACCAATTTGTATTGCCATACAGTTAAGTTTAGGGCATTATTGATACATGTATGAATAATACTTGCTTTGTCAAAAAACATGCCAGTGGAATGTGAAAAAACACATTGCGATCTCCACTGAGAATCTGAAGCATGCAGGGATAACTGGTCAATACTTATTTCTGTCTTTCACAACAAACAACTTCTGTATTTAGAAAGACTGACATAATAACAGCCTTTGAACAGGAGGCACTTTGATGCCGAAGCTAAATACTCTCTATGACTCCTGGGGAAGGGAGGAGGCTGGCCTGTGGTAGGGACAAGAAAAATTTTATTTGCGTCCATTGCATCCTGAAGGTTACACAGGCTGTACTGCAGATACAATAATAAAAGAGCTTTCTATTTCATTCTTCTGACAAAAAATTTTCAACTGGGTAACAAACACCTGGCCAAAGCAGAAATTGCTGCCTACAAAAAACTCCATGGTTCTCTCCATCTCTTTTGCAAGCTAACTGATTTATAGTGCCTTAAAAAGGGAAACCAAAATTTTGGCTAGTGAGATACTATAACGAAGAGAAATTTACATTATTTAATTACATAATTATATAAAGGGAATAATGCAAATATTTAAGAATAACTGAAGAAAAGTTAAGATTGGCTGCAATTTGTGCCACTGCTTGATAACTGCCTCAATAAACAAGTGGTCCTTTATTTGCTATAGATACTGAACATCTTCCCATTCAGAAAGCTGGTCTGTACTTCATTTGCTTTGGTTCTCTCACATGTCCCCATAAACACATCTCTCAAGCCCAATAGGATTACACTTACGTAAAGGGTTAGTGATTTTAGCCCTGGTTTAGGAAACCACAAATCACTGTCAGCACAGGAAGAAGTGCAAATATGGAAAAAGAGGGATTGGAGGGATGCATTGCATCTTTCCAAAAGTTTCTTGGGATAAGCACAACCGTCATGCTTGCATAGTCAGGCTCTCTACACACAGAACTGTGTCCTTACCAGCTGAAACCATGCTTGTTGGAAGGTGTGTACTTCTCCAGGAGAGCAGTCAGCTTCAGGAGAGAGTACTTCTGCAGCAGGTTCATCTGTGCCACGGACTGGCAGTTGATCTGCAGTGATGCCGAGCTGAGGCTGGGCCGGTGGGAACTCTGGAAGCTGTGCCACCTTAGCTTGTGCCTGTGGAGAAGATGGGAGTCAGAGAAAGGGCAGGTTACTGAAATGTCTCTGCAAGACATGTGCAGGAATTACCACAAATGTACTGCTGAGATCCCTGCCCTTGGCGGCTGCATTCTTCTGAGATTTCACAGGCATCAGCCAGCAGCGTCTCTGCCTCACCTGGTGTGATGCAGCATGTGCAGGTGCTTTAGATGGGAATGTGCACTCTGACCTGACCCACAGCTCAGTGCTAGCTACACAGCCTTGCCCTACCAGATATCCTCCAAGGGCTCCAACACCCTTCTCCCAAAGTCCTTTCAGTATTATGGCAGTGGGAATCAAAAAACTCCATTAAGAAAAAATGGCATGAATTTTTGAGACACATCAAATAGGAACTGTGCACTTTTTAAAGTCCCATTAAGTCTATACAAGCAGCTGTAGATGACTACATGATTTGCACCACTTTTAAGGAAAACTGGAAACAAAGCTAGAAAGAATTAAAATCCTTGCTCTGCTCACAATACAAAATACAATACAGTCATCCATCCCATCATAAAACTCCCAGCAGAATCTGGAGGCCACAAGAACTCCCCCAGTCTCCCACTGTGCTACAGTGATCAAGAGAAAGTAAAGCCTCATTTTCCACACTGGTTTAGTGCCCTAGCATGCTGTAAGAAACAGCCTGCTACTGAAAAATGCAATTCTTTGAAGTAGTCTAAAAGTCAAGGTTTTTACTACAGACTGACACAAACCAGAACATGCTTATTCTTGGTTCTCCTAGCCAACTTCAAAAGTGATTAATCCTACTTGATGGCGCTCCCCTCCCATGTACCATTTCAGTTAGAGGAATTATTGTGCCCCAAAACTGCCTTAACATTGCTTTTTCAATGACAACTCAAGCTCAACATACAAACATGCAGCTATGAATTGCAGGAACCACAAAGTCTTGCACAAATACTTCCCTTGCCCATAATGGTTTTGGGAAGCAATGGAACAACACATGTGTGCTTGAATGGCCAGCTTCTACTGCACCTTAACTAAGTGTGGTGCAGCTACTATGAGCCACCCCGAGTCCCAGTGCTCATGGTCTCACCTGCTGGACCGTGTCAGCGAGGCACCCACCCCAGAGTCTCTCCTGTCCTGGATCCCTGTGGGCTCTTCCGTTTCATTCAGCGAATTCCCTGTACTGTCGAGGTCACTTGGTGTTCTTCGATCATTATCTACATCAAGGTGAATCTGCTTTGGAGAGGAAGGACATGGGGAGATGGAGTCGAGTGCTGAGTCAGAGTCCCCTTCATCTGAGAACTTCTCTGACCACTGGTTCACTATTCTCTGCATCCCTTTGACATGGTATAGGATGTCATCTAGTTCTGGGAATATGTCTTCATTTTCGAGGTCAGCCAGGTCGCTTGTACTGGAATACAGGATCGAACCTGGCACGTTGTCGTAAATACTCAGGCGGCTGCTCACTGAACTGGAGGAGTTGCGCCTTTTTCCCATGCCTAGCTCTTTGGAGCTGTCGCCACTGTTCTCCCTCCGGAGGGTGAGGTGGCCATGTCCATGGAAACTCCCTGTCCTCCAGTTAACAGAGGTGCTGCTTTCTGTCGGGGAGAAGTTGCCATTGGAGAGTGCTTTGGGAAAAGTGCCAGGCTTATGATCCTCAGGGATAAAAAACACAGTGTCTTCCGCAAAACTGCCCCGGTTCTTGAAGTTCTGCTCCATCACGTCGCTGAACGTTGACTGATTGAAGGGGTCAAAACCTTCCAGGTACATGCCCACCCTTTTATTGTAGGCACTGAGGCTGCGTGTTCGTGTGACAGGACTGGGTGTGCTGACAGCACTGCTCGTCTCAGACTGACTGCTGCTGCTGCTGGTCTGGGTGGAATTGGAGACGCTCCTCTTTCGTACCATAGGGAAGTTGATGTGATTGCCGTTGAGGGCGGAAATCTCCACGCAGTTAAGTTGTTTCAGTTTATCTTCATCCATGCCCTCCTGCAGGATTGGCCCACTAATAATCAGGCCAAGCTTTGAAGGAGCTTTACTCTTGCCATGGTGAGAACTCTTGATTTTAAGACTCTCCATTCTCTTGAGCAGGCTCTTTGTTTTGGACTTGGCATTCTTCTCGTTGGCTTTTGTGTTGAAGCTGAAGCTATTCAGCTCCCTGGGCGAGGGCAGGCTGCTGAAGGAGTCATCGTTGGCTACAAAATTGCTCGATGAACAAACGCTCACTACCGAGTTTGTCCTGGTGGTAGACGCCTCGCTCTGCAGGGTTGGTTGGTGGCTGCTGGTGCTGCTGATGCTCAGAATAGAAGCCACCTCCTGGCGTTCACTGAGGTCTGTGAGCACACTCTCACGGCTTGCTGCGTTCGTAAGGTGAGGAGCTTCTGGGGAGGGGATATTCAAGTCCGGTTTTGGAGGGAAGACGTCAAACTCTTCAAGCCTCGACCACCTCTTGCTGTCCCTCTGGAAAGTCCATTTGCCACTTATTGCACAAGGTTCATCTTCATCTGAATCTTCACTCTGCAAAGAAGAACCCTGAAAGTATTGCTTGCAAACTGCTCAAACAGCAAAGGCGGTTGCATTTAAATACAATGTCCACTAAATTGCTTTAAGCATGACCTTGTTCTCACTGAATTTAAAGTGAAAACAGTCTTTTACTTCAGGGGGAGGAAGATTAGGCCATAAAGCCTGTCACGGGAAAAGATAACATGGTACAGGCAATATATTTTAACAGTTTTTAAATACAAAAGATATACCGTTCATAAAAAGAAACAAACAATACAATTTACTTTAAATTGTTCTATTTTAAAAACCCTAGTATCCATAGACTTTTAATTAATTGGTCACAGTGGATAGCCCTCACATCAATGGAAATTCCTGGCATGCATAACATTTTAAACTGGAGTCAGTCAGGGGTTGGGGTCCCTCTGGACTCTCTCCAAAGTTACACTTTGTTGATAGTGGCTATATGTTTATACTCCTCTTTGCAATTACGAGATGTTTCTCATACATTCTGAATTTTAGTGGCTTAATTCCTTACCCATTCAGGAACTTTGAACAGCCTCCTCACTGTGACTAATGAGACAGCAAAAGAAGCCCTTGCACTGCAAGAGTGTGATGGCTCCAGGCTCTTACCTGGTCCACTCTTCCTCCCACAGGCTAGGAGCTAACATTTTAAGAATGTTCTGTGAATTCTCTACTTCAGTCTAGCTTCAGGCAAACCTTAACACTCGTAGATAGTGAGCAGCAAGAGTTCACTGACAGTGAAGCACGTAAGTAAATTGTAAATAACATGTTTGATGTATGAGTAATGCTTAGAGTACAATTACACATACATCAATTACGCCTACAATCTTTTCATCTAAATACTGAAAGGGAATGATCCTGACATATTTGGTCTTCCAAATATATGGAAAGTTTCACATTGGAAAAATAAAAACCAGTGAAGATATTTTAATATAACACCATGAAACCCACATGGTGTTATGGAAACACCACAAAATAATCTTTGGTGTTTAGAGTAAGAAACACTAATTGACACCCAGTTCCATGAATTTCACTTCATTTGTTTAATTTGCTTTAATTTAAAAACAAACACATATGCATACCCCAAACTGTAACTATTTGTGCGCCAAGAATACAAACATTAATTCTCTGAAAAACAAGTAAATTATTCATATTTCAAGTAGTTTATGTATGCTTACTTCAGATCCTGATCACCTCCTAGTTTTTCTTTTTTCTTTTTTTTTTTTTTAAATAGGACATTTCAGCAACTCAGGAAAATAAGTGAAATACTGTATTTATTTCTTATGACCAAATACACGAGACACAGAGCAAGCGTCATTCTCTTTGTTTCCCAGCTACTGCAAACTACTTTTGTCCATGACTCAGATGAAAACCCAAGAATTCTAGCTTGCTTATTTAAAGTTTTCAGGAGGAAAAAAGTAATCTGAAACTGCCAGTGGATAATAATGATGGTTTGGTGGTGAATGAGATTTGATTGGAAGAAAAAAAGGAGCAGTAAAGTAATTTTAATTTGCAAAGAAGTCAGTGGAAACATAAAGAAACATATGTTACTGGCAGCACAATTCTCCCTAGCACTAAAAAGCTCTAAAGTATTGAATTTATTGACATCAATAACAAAAGGGAATAGGCTCCAAGTCCATCTGCCAGAACATGGTTGGTGAATGAAACTCAGGAAGGACTGAAACAAAAGGTAACATCCAGACTCTGGAAGATCTGAGGTTTGGACCTGAAGTCAGGTCTGGTCTGACCTCTAATACCAACACTGATCATTCCAGTGTTAGCAAGGTTCAGGAACAAGGATGAGAAATCTTCTGGTGGTCATAAATGGCAATCCAGCTGTCTACCCCTACTTTTAAGGAGTTCCTACATATGCTGCCTCAGAGTGTTATCTTCTGGAGCCTGGATGCTCTTTCCAACATACCTCAAACAGATAGGGGAAAGAGGGGATTAATTCCTGGTAAACAACCTCAGAGCATTTGTATGCATTCTTGCTAAGGGTAGGGCAGCATTGTATTGCCTTAACTCAGTCATCTTTATCTGCAGTTGTCATATCCCAGGGGACGGTATCAATTACTGATCCCTCCTAGGACACACACATAGTTTTAAGACAGCTATTGAGTGGTACCTTATTAGCAAGTCGGTACTACCTTACTGAAATTACAGTAGATGCTCTCTTATTTCTCACCCCACTCCACAGGAATTCTGAAGATTCAGGAAACACTTCTAATTCCTGCTGAGCTCCCTGGAAACATGCAAACTTTCTGAAAAGGTAGCTGTTGTATTCTTAAAAGATACTGGAAAGGAAGACACGTGCCTAATCCTTTCCTTTGCAGGCCAAGCACAGTCTAACTGATCCTGTCTACATCCTAATAAAATACAATTCTAACATGATGGCAGAGAACCAAAACTGAAGATGACATCAAAGACAGTGGTCTAACATTAAGGTCAGCTCACTGTGGCCACCAAGCCTACTCTATTATACAGTCCTGCTTGAGTGCAGGCAATAGGCTACAACACCAACAACCTCACTGGCAGAGAATTCCAGTGCCTTTCACACTGGAAGCCGCATCCCAGGGAGAAGTTTGCTAGACAACCTTTACCCACTGCCAAGCCTTGCAGTTTTCACTCAGTGAGAACACAAAAAGAAATGTAAGCAGATTTTTTACTTTTTTACTGTGTCCTTGCCAGGTTCCACTCAGGTGTAATCCTAAACTGAAGCTAAACAATCTGCTAGACGGTTTTTTCCAGTTTTATTAACACACAATGCTGTAACAGAAGACATTAAATGAACTTACCCTTTTTCTGTGGGGACTAATTTCTAGCTTCATCACTGCACATTTGTTTAAAGTATTTAAGCGCCTGCAAAGAGCAAAGGAAACCATATTAAGAGAATACTCCAGTGTTTTGACACAGGCTATTCCAGTTCAAAGCTTTTGTGAAGGCTGTCCCCAAACTGCTCTGCATACAAATAGCCACAAGCAGAGTTTCAATTAGAGCCCTAATTTACTTAACTATTAACCCATTACATTTGGCTGTACTCTAACTTCAGAGGGAGCAATGGATGACTATTTGTTGCAATTACCTGAACCAAAGTAAAGAGAAGTTAATAGAAACTTGGACTAAGTTGAGAAGTACATCACATCCTACGAATTGCAATAATTACATTTTTTCTAAATAGCAGACATCCAAACCCTGAAACAGTCAACCTTGACAGACTAAAAATAACAGAAAAGTCTTCCAATTTGACACTGTTAACATGTGACTATATTTAAAAAAGCATGCTGCTTTAAAATTGTACTTTATTAGCTGAAATTTCCCAGAGGAAAACTTATTTTCCACTTACTAGATGCTTATTTTGTTTTTGAATAATGATTATTTTCAATACAGTCCTGGGACAAGACAACTCATCAGTTTAACGAAAAACCAACCAGAACACAGACCCAATTTCTGCTTCCTAAACAGAAAGTCTCTTTTGTATATAAAAATATTTTTCTGAAGGACTAAAACTTAAACAAAAATTAATTGCTGCGCCAGCAATAGCTAACCAGCCTCCTTATGAAATGTGACAGCAGTCTGGATGCATATCCTGAAGTACTGTATGAATCCATATGAGCATTCCTCTATTCCTCAAAGAGCTAATGATCTGGTAGGTATCCCTAAAACAACCAAAAAATTTTCTGACTTCTCTGCTCTTACCCAGACACTCAGTGTGCAGGGCCGAGCACAAGCAGCTAAAAACACAGCAAAAGTCGGCGCTATTCGTGACGCAGCTCCAAGGCAGGTTAGGCCCAGCTAAATGCAGGCTGCTGTGGCCTCCTGCCCTTCTCCACGTCCTTGCCTCCCCAGAAACTGCTCCAAGGACATGCTTCAGCTAAAATCTGTACTGCTAGAGTGTGGTTAGAGAACTGCTGGTGCTATGGTAAGGCAAAAGGAAGAAACAGGCTGGGCACAATGCAAAAGGCAGAAAAACTGAAGCAGCAGCTTCATGGAAGTGATGGTTTAGTCATACTTCCGCTCATGAGACTGTGCTGTGTTTGGATGAGCTAAACTAACTGAGCTGAAAACCAATCTTCCAATATTTCTTGGAGTTGAATTTCCCCCGGGTCAGTACCCTGAGCTGCGTGAAGGGTCGTGTGTGCAGGGAGGAGGCACAGGAGCAGGGCCCGCCCCTTTCCTTCAACTGGACCACAGCCCAAATTCAACAGCAGCAAAGCTGAGCTTTAAAAAGCCTTATTCATTCCAAAGGAAGTTATGTAATTTTCACATAATAATTCATCTGAGCAAAGTGCGAAGAAGAGCCTGTATCTACAGTTTTGAAAAATTAAAAATGAAAAGAAATGCTGATGTGCCCTATTGCTTCAAATGAATTTTCTCAGATTCATGAAACTTGTACTTGAATGCAGAAAATGTGTGCACAGGGAGAATTACTAGTTTCTTCTCTTTTCCCTTGCCTTTTATGCACAGGATTGGCTGCAGATGGTATTTACACAAGGCTTGATCCTGAAGTCATCAAAGAAAATGGGAAAGCTGCTACTGATGCTTTTGCTGCAAGCCATGAAGTAAAAAAGAAAAAGCAGTTTGATCTATAATTAGACCCAGCCACAACACAGCAGAGAAGAAGGGAAACAGGAAGAATTGCCATGGGTCAAATAGTAGGGCAGTGTCAGGTTAGAAAAGTTATCCAGATCTCTCCTTTTTATTCAGATTTCATCTTTGCTCTGAATTTAGAAGGCAAAAGGCTCAGGCCTGCTGGCTGCAGCTGGTGGGCACATGCACAAGTCCCGTGAACTCAGAGGAACTGTATTTACAGTGCGGGTGAAGGGTGAATGTCCCATCTACTTGCTACACAAAAAACTGTTTGGTTTTTTTCAAGAGGCCACACAAGCATCAGAAAGCTGCCTCCATCTCTGCTATAAACACATTCTCCTCTCAAAGTCCTGGACCTCAAGACCAGGAAACATTAAACTGGTTTCAGTTCTATATTGTGTAATAATTTACAAATTTCACAGTGTTGCAACCTTTGACTTATGTAGAGAGAAGTTACCACTGAATCCCTGGATCAGGCTTTATCTAGCTCCAGCCTGTCTGACCACTAATAAAGACAATCTCTGATTTCACAAAGATTACATCCCCAGACTTCGCTCCTACTCAACTAAAACCCCTGAAATAGGTGGAAAAGGGTAGAGCAAAGACCTTTATTTTCACAGAGGGTATTTAAAAAAAAAAAAAATCTCCTGGCACACTCCGCACAAAAATTGGTACGAAGGCAAGATAAGGTAACCCCCAATGAGTGAGGTTAAATTCAATAGCTGTGAGGCAAATAAAGTCTCTGTTACGTATTTGACATGGATGCATCTCAAAACCAGTTTCCCTTTTAAAATCTAAATGCTCTGCAGCAATTATCTCAGGTCTGCAACTTCCATTATATACATCACACATCCTGCTTCAACTCCTGCTCAAATTCAGGAGTGCCAAGGTCCTTGAACTACACACCACTGAAAACACAGTGCAATATGCAAAATTGCCTTCCAAACATATTAGTGAGTCAGCAAAGCTAAGCTTACAAAGTTTAGTTTGTCAAGATGAGATTTACCTATACAACTGTCATTAACCTTCACATACGCTTTGCAGTACTTTTTAAGCATATAAGCACATATTAATTTTCAATAGATCTTCTCATCAAATTGATGCTTGTTAATAAAACACAATTTTCTCTTCTGGGTCTGGACCTTCTCCTTTGTTAACTCCACTCCCAGGTATAAGTTCACTTATCATTTCCTTACTGGCAGTCAGCAGACCTGCCTCATTCTTTAGCTCCATCTTATTCTGCCCAAACCTGTCTCAGTGACACCTTCCTGAAGACAAGATGGGAGACGGAGGGACGGGGCAGGATTGCTGCAGACAGCAGTTACAGCCCCTTTCACTGTCTGGCTGTCTCAATCTCAACTATGCCTCCTACCCTGGCCACTCTCTAGATGACTGTCTGGATGACAAGATAATATTCCTTCCCATCATTTAGAGAAATGTCTTTGAGCCAGACCTCTCCATACATCTTCACATCCAGATGTTATCTTACTCCCATGGAGCATTCTATCTCCAAGACATCACTTTTCCTCACTGTCCATGGACTCCTACCTCAGCTCTCACTCTGCTTCACCCCAGCTCTGCAAACCCCTTCCTCCTGAGGGTAACCAAGGCAGCAGGACCTGCTTCTCCGTCCTAGACCCCGAGTCAGCCCATATCAGCCCTGAGTGGCAATTACACTGGCGGCCTGAACCTGCTGCACCCAAAACATGAGGCACCGGAGCTTCTCTCAGAAAGCATTTCACTAGTCTTCTCCTCAGAAACAGTCACACTAATTTAGCCTGAAGTTCTTTTAAAAGAGGCAGACTGAATGAGACATTCACTATGAAAAACTGTAGTGTGAACAGCTAACTTCTAAATTAAAATGTGGGTTTATGACGTGAAGTCTTTTTTAAACTAGGTACTAGTCACTTCTATGTTGGGTATAACCCCAGGTAATGAATTTTGTTCTTATTAACAGAAGTTCTCACCCCACACACCCAAATAAAGTGGTAGCAGTGCAGAATACTAGATTTATGCATTTTAAATTACAATTTTGAATTTGAGGAACTGTGTGATCTAGCTCTAAAGTTTAAAATATTTTCTTGATGGACCTAAATCCATAACTCCACTTATAGAGCAAATTCCAGCTCCATTATACCTGTAACTAACCAATCATACAAAGGCTTTCCTGTCTCAGTGGACAGCCTCTACTTTGGCTCCTGGGGTTCATCTGCATGTTGTTCTGCAAAGGAGGCCAGCTCTCCACAGACCAAATGATACAAACAGTGAATACATTACAACCAATTTCTTGGATAACAAGTCCTGATGATAAAAGATTTAAGAAACCTCTTGCATATATAGTGTAACAGTTTCCTAGCTACGCGTAAGGAGATTTGAAAGGATTTCCATCATGGCTTGCTATGTATTTTGTACTTAGCAACAACCTCTAGGATAAGCGTGTTTCAGTACTTAGTTTCATCAGCACATGATGCAGCCAGTTATCCGCTGGAGATAAATTCCCAGTCATTAATCTACATAAAGTACTAAGAAAGCAAGGCCAGCACTGGTTTGCACAGTCACTAAGAAAGCATCCAAGAAAATTAAAATAGGGTCATCACTCTTAGATTTTTAATCCTACATTTCATGGTAAGATCACTAAATGACATTTCTTAATCATCTGTTACTGAGTGCCATGTGTTATCTCTGTAGTTCAAGTCTCAACCCCCCTTTCACTTGAAAAGTTTTCTGTAAAAAACATAATGGGGTGGGTTAAAGTTAACTTAATTTTCCTGCTTACATTAATAAGATTATTAAACAATAATTAACAATACTGTTCAGATGGAAACTATGATTTAAAATGCATCAAACTTAAAAAAGAAATCCCTGTCACTGTGATTTCTACAGTCTTTTTTAAAACAATTCTTTCACATGCAGTTATCAGAACAAGATAGTCAGAAATTCTGGGAAACACTGGCTGTTACACAGAAAAGCAGATTCTCAGCACAGACCACTTACTATTTTGTTACCATTCACTGTGTACAGTATTCACTTTGCTCTGTGCTGAAAGTGCAAATAACTCCCAGGGTATTCTGATTTTCAGTCAAGAAACAGTGATAGACTTACAGTTGTGAAACTGTTCAAAGTCTTTACTGAGTAAACCCCTTTACTGTTTACACACTGGCCGTGGCATGAGTCAAAATAAACCTAGGCTGCAGGCAGAAAGGCAGCATTCCAAACTATGTGCTTCTCCATGGTTTTTAATGAGCTTTGCAAAATTAAACAAGGAGGTGTGGAAAAAAAACCTAAAGGTGGAAATGTTGTGATAATGTACTGCTTTTGTCTAACACACGTGGTAAAAGGCCAAATTCAGACATCTGAGATGCTTAACTGAATTACTTCAATTTTATTTTGAGGTGGGATCTGAATGTTTCTGGAGATACTTCGTTGTCAGTTTTAAAGTTATTTTGTTAAAGATAACTCTGATGTACAAGCCACAGGCTTCAGAATGATACAGTTCAGCCTTTAAAATCTTTGTCTCAAGCTACAGTAAGACCAGTGGATTCTTACATATAAATATTACACATGCATATTACACAGAAAACAATCTGAAAATGAAAACCTGTTATTTTACAATCAGCAGCATTATTACAGGCTTCCTATGTTCACAAAACAACTATATATATTTATATATATATACATATATATATAATTTTGTTTTTATCACTTTTATTAGAAAATTTACAATGTGTACTTTGTAAATTGGACACAGATCTTTTTACTCTCCTCAGTGTTCAGAAAAAGTGCTGTTTTTATGTATCATACTAACAGCAAATCTCACAGAGATATGCAGTGCACATTGCTACTTTCATCAGAGGAACAATCTGCTACCTTTTTCACCCTGTATCATTAATCAATCCCAGGTCAAAAAGTACTTTTGGAGGCGAACACCAAATGCAAAATATGCTGCCTTGACTGTATTTTGTTTTCCTGGCAAGGGAAGACCATGCTTCTGGGAATCAGCATTTATTCTCATTGCTGTACTTTCTGTTCATTGACTTCACAAGTTCCAGGGAACACAAATAAGTAGACCAATGCATCATATTTAAATATCGATGGAATAGGTGTCCCACACTTGAGAAAGGCATATCTTGCATGAATTTAACATTAATGAGATTTTTATTCCCCTCCTAATGACTGGACAACAAATCTGTTTTCTTAGTTTGAAAATCTTGTAAATATTTCTGAAGAACTTTAAATTCCAGTCCCTCTCTTTCCCCTCCAAGTATGGCAGTGATGGCATGAGAACACTATAAACTTAAAGCTATTCTTAAAAGGGTTTTGTAATTCATTAGAATTACTGACATTTAGAATTGCAGACACCATGCATGCAGTATCCAAAAGCATTCATTTTGCAGGCAGTTTGGAAAGCTGCCATACTGAAGGATGGAGCCATAAAACTGCACTTATTTCTAGGTAATAGAAGCTATGAGAAGTTAAAGCTTTTTGCTTTTGCCTTTTAAGATTGAGGACTCACACTAGAGGAGGTAACTGACAGATGGATTAATTTTAGATGATGTCAGATGGGGCCATTGTGATTGCTTTTATGACCAAACTGGTAATGCTGGGGCTGTAGTTCTGTACAAAAAAACCTGCCAGACACCATCAAATCTTGCTCTCTCTTTTTCTCTACCTATCCCTTCTCCTGCTTCTGCAGCTGGCTGTGGGGTCCTGCCTCATTCTTCACACTTACTGTGAACTTCGTTATGCTCTTCCACTGATTTACTTTACTAACCCAGAAAAGACTCCTTTTGTGGGGTGAGCCAGTTGAACTGGTTTGTGGAAAGAGCCCATAAGCAACAAAGATAAGTTAATGTGAGCATGTGGCTGAGGGCAGGCCTGTCTTCGGAGTAGCGATAAACTATTAGATTCCCTTACATTATCCCTTTCAGCCATGCCCACGTTACACAGGGTGATGCACTGAGGCCAGCACGAGGGTTTGTATATAGAGCACTTTGTATACACAGCATTTTGTTTGTATACACAGCTGTCCACCAAGGTAAGAAAGGAGAGTGATGGAGTGCACCAGCAGCGCTTTGCTAACACTGCTTCCAAAACCCAGTTCCTGTGTGGGAATTGGTGCTGAAGTTGTATGTGCAGATGGCTATAGCCAGCACAGTTCTGCTTTCACATGCCTAACTAATTTGGGAATTAGGAAAGAAAGCAAACAAAGAAGAATAATAAAAAATATGCCTATGAAATCCCTTTCACAAAGATTTCTGCTACTCTCCTCCCAACTTTTTTTTAAATAAGATCCCCAAACATTACTTAGCCCAATGAAGTATTCTAATGAAAACCACATACTTTTCTGTGCTTTTTTTTATTTTGTTGTGCTTTTTCCAGGTACTTTCTATTACACAGGAAGGGTTTTGTTTCAAAATGCAGTGTGATTTTTATTCACCTACCTGCATAACGCCTCGATAGCATCTCTGTCCAGAAAGTCGTGCTCTCGCTTGACTAGAGCAATGTCAATTGGAAAAAGGAGATCTGTAGGAAAAGAAACAGATGGAATCAAAGTCACACTTATTCCCAGTGATGCATTATTTCAAACAACCAGCTGCCTCCAGTTGAGCTCATCAAGATGCCAGTGATTGGTACTTCTTAAGTAAACACATGCTATCACCTCAAATGCCAGAGGTGCTTCCTTTTCATCTACAAATTTTTGACATGCAGCCTTGATAACTGAAAGTTCATACACAGAATAGGGGAAAATTATTAAAGCAGAGATGAAACAGTGGGAGACAGAAAAAGGCAAATGCAAACTTCCCTATCAGACATCAGAAGTGCAAACTAATTCAGGCTAGCTTTATTTAAAATAAATATGCAATCTCCATCAAAGTACTAATATCTCACATTAAAGAAAAAAGGTCAGCAAATGCCAAAACTCTGTGAAAGAATGAAAAAAAAAGCCTTGAAGCTCCTTAGCTGTTAATCAAGCTATTTAAAAGTTTGACACTGTTACATTAATGAGATATGGCTTGGAACGAAAGCAAGCCAAGCTGCGTGGAGACCATACTGCCTCCTTACCTTAGGAGATTATTTAGGTAAACAACTGGGAGAGTGAGGGGGAGGAAACAATGTTGGCAGAGAGCTGAAAATTTACTACAGCTCTTAAGCAGAAAACACATATATATTATTTACTGTACGCCACAGATTCCTGACTGTCATTAAGGTCCTGATCTGGCATTCCTTGCACAGCTAAAACTCCCACCCAAAGCTGCTGGTTCTTCAGGGCACACAGAAATACAAGGTCAATATATGAACAGACTGCTGCAGTTGCACACAATTTTCCTGATCTAAGTAACTTTCTATGAATTTTTTAATTTCTAGAGACTGGGAAGAATGAGCTGAAATGAGGAAAAGAATTAAGACTGACCATAATTTCTAGAAAGGTATTTTCTATACTAACAGAAAATGAACTATATGAATTCTATGAAATAATTCATTTTCTATAACAACAGAAATGAATTCTACGTCCTCATTTCCATAGCATGATAGAATGGTTTGGGTTGGAAGGACCTTAAAGTTCATTTAGTTCCAAGCCCCGTGCTATGGATAGGGACACCTTCCAGTAGAACAGGTTCCCCTAAGACCTATCCAACCTGGCCTTGAACACCTCCAGGGACGGGGTATCCACAGCTTCCACAATTGCCTCAGGAACACAATTCTGCAAAATGTTAGGAATTCTGTATTTTCTACAGAAAACTGCGGTTTTAGCAAAGCAACTGGCAAAGGTTCACTGATTAATCTCCCATATCAAGTGTGCTCTGTGTGGGAACACTCCATTTAGGCATCTTCTCAGAACTCTTGTACTATACCCAATTGATTCATAGGTCTCCCCTTCACTATTTTAAGTGGAAAGTGCTAGTAAAGAGGGTGAGCACATTCAACTGGTATTTTTCAGCACTGCTGATGTAAGTTTTTCCACTGGGAAAGTTGTATCTTAGAAGGTCCACAAGAGAACGTGGGAGAACTTAAGTGAAAGAGGTGACTCGAAAGAAGTCGATAGTCTGCATAAGACCATTTTTTTTAACAGTTAATCTATGCTACTGCTGGCTTTGTTGTTTCTGCTGCCAGGGGGGCTTGCAGAGGACAATGGTGTATTGTTTTTCAGTAAGGACAGCTGTCCTTTCAATGGGTATGGCTGGCCTTGCTCTCACTGCTTCTCTCTCACCTCCGTGGTCCTTTTGATATAAGACAGGACATGCTGTTACAATAGAAACTTCATGTAAGTTTAGAATCTCTAGGTAGGGCAATGTTTTCTGAATGCAAGTAATTTATTAGGGGATTTACGACTCAGCATAATAAGAAACCCACAAACCCACATATTCAGCTGAGAGTTTAGCCTCAGTTGTAACGAAGACTGGAGGTACAGTTACAGCTCCATATCCCAAGAAAACCTTGGCATCTCCATTAGCACACAAAAAAAAGAAGGAAAGAAAAAAAGAAAAAATAAAAGGAAATTTAATTTCTGAAAGGGCAAAGAAAAGTTTTGCCAAGTACTGCTTTGGAAAGTGTTATTATCATCTCATATTGCCAATGCAGCTGCAAATCAAAGCTCAACAAGATCATTTTTCAAGAAGGTTAGCTCAGCATTTGCTGTAATTTTCTGCAGTTATTCACTGTAAATAATGAACTTTCTATGCTCGTTCTTACAAGCAACAGCTGGAGTTTGCTTTGTAAAAATGAAGAGGCAGTAAAGAGTGCATAATAATTTCACTACAATGACAGTAATTTTAAGTGGTGTGGGGGCAAATTCTGAACAATAATATAGATATATAAAAAGGATGTCACACTTTAAAACAAACTTCTGTATGCTACTCTGCATCGGAGTGTAAGAAATGTATGCCAAACCTGCAGGTTTCTAGTAGGTTGGAGAGGCAGCGAGGACAACAGTTCTAATTGAGCAAAACTAAAGCAGACACACAAAGTGAATTCATCCCAGAGAAGGAGAAGTGACTGCAGGAGGCAGCCACTCCTCTGAGGAACATCTGTGCAACAACAGCTTGTATGTTCTTCTTCCCTTCATAGTAAGCCTATCTCTATCTCCAACCCAAATCATTCTGAAAAAACACACAGGACTTGGGAATCATGAGGCATACAGATGTACCCCTGCATATGCAGAATTTCCTACTACTGTTCCATTAGGAGAGTTGGCCCGTGGAGCTGGCCACGGCTTTTTTATTTCTTCAAGACTGGGCATGCAGCAGTTCCTTTCTGTTCTAACCAGAGGGAACGTATCACTGTACTAACATTTACATTTGTTCTATGATCATGTTTGGAAGATTCAGACTGAAACAGAAACCTGAAAAAAATTCAAAACTCCTGAGTGCTTCAGAGTCTCACTGGGTTTGGTACATCTATGTGTGTGGTGGGTAGCAGAGAGCAGACCAGTCCCTAAAAGTCATCTTATGTACTGGAACTTCAGTTGTGCCCCTAAATCTCATTTATTGGTGAATATGACATCTTATTGTCCAAAAGTCGCTGGGGGAGGATCGAGCTCAGGTGCCTACCTTCATAAAGCTGCGCATACTGCGGGAACCCAGCAGCCCGCAGCCAGTCACAAGCTTCCTTGGCCTCGATTTCTGAAAGAGGACAGAAACAAGTCACCCTCTGATTAGTGATCTGCAAAGAAAAAAATTCCTCTCCACCACTTCTACTATCCCCATTGCAAAATAAGCACAAAGGTTTCCCAAAACTTTGAACTGAAACACACATTTGCTTATCCCAGTTTGCTTTTCTTCTCACTATCAAACGTATCTTAGATTCTGGAAAGTCACTAGGGCTCAGCTGCTGTTTATCAACAGCTCATCATTTAATTAGAGAAACGGGCACAAATGAAAACTGCAGCAGTTATGGATTATCCTGTAGAGGTTTTGTTAACACTAGAAAAAACAGCACTGCAGTCAACATGAGCAGCGTTTGTTCAGCAAATCTTATGGTACTCTTGGCACAACTACTTTGTCTTGACAGAAATTCCTCTTAGAGCTCGCATTACTGTGCACTTTAACACCTTGTAGATAGTACTGACAGACTCAAGCCCAAGAACAACTGACACACTGTACTAAAGCTCACTCAAGCACATATTTACTACCCAACAAGAACCTAGTTTCACTGGAAGTCTACAAGGCATTTATGAGTTACTTGGTATATTACAGGAAGGTTTCCCTCACACTGCCCAAAACAGCATGCCACAGAATGATATTATTCACACACATACACATTACACTGAAAGAAAGTAATACTAGTCTGTGAATAAATCACATATGAATTCATTTGTTACTTAATACAAGTAGAGATAAAGAATATGTTATCCTATTAGCTCAAACTAGGAAAATATAAAAGGTATTTAGGGTATTCTCCAAGTGTTGAAGAAATGGATTGGGCTAATTATGTTCTTCAAAAAATTCAATAAAATGATACTGGGAATTTAGCTCCCTGCTTAGAACAGATCAAACAAACAATGAGAAATCAGAAACAATTAAAGTTTGTCTGGCTTTGATTATATTCACTGTTCCTGATGGACCAGGAAACAAAAGCTTCATTATGCACAACTCAGTACACAACTTTGCCACCTATTTGGAGAGGATACTATGGCTACCTGCTGCAGAAACCATGCACAAAGGGGCTTGCTCAGAATTGTTCCAAATACAGGTTACTGCACACAGGGCATTGAAGAGCCAAACACAACATAAGTAAAATATCACAAGATTTTGTCATGCTATGAAATATTCCCAGTGAAATGTAGGTACACAAAATTGGACGAAATGGCAGGCACCTTTTAGCGTCTCCAAAATGATGGCAAACCCCCTCTAATTTTCCAAATTGCTACGATAGTGCTGAAATAGTTGTGCTTTGCCAGACTACTTGGCTAAGACACATATCCAAACCAAGGGGTTAAGGTGAGCCAAAACACAACATTCCAGATAAATAAACAACTAAAAATCCACTCCTGTTGAAGTCAGGACAAGCAGGCATTTGTGCAACTTGTGTTTGCCTCACCTTTGGGTTATGGGACCACATGAGAACGAGCACGTACAGACACACTGACTTAGCTGCTGATTAAGAAAAGGCATTATTCAATTCCAATTGCAAGCAATTGCAAAGTTTTGTTTAAAGTAGTATTTTAATTTCAGTATGCTACGGAAATTTAACAAAGAAAAAAAAGAATCTAAAATATGTTTGAAACTTGTACTACTAAAGCAAGAACGAAAAGCACAATAGATCAATATTTCAGAAGCAATCAAAGTAGCAAAGCAAAAAATCTGCAACTAATTTTTAAGACTACTTAAAATAAAATGCAGCATTTTCTAGGTCACATTCAGCAGAAGTATCTGGACTGAATGAGAATTTTACTTGATTTAAAACTAGAAAAAAAAATTATTCTAGATAACAAGCATTTACAAAAAAATGCAAGGAGATGCTTGCAGTGCAACTGAAAAAAGTGTGAGATTCCTGACTACTACAGGCACCCTTCAATGTGTTTAAATATTTGTTCACAGGTCCTTTACTGAGCACCCCAGGTGCATGACCTGTAAATTATTTCTAGAGCTAGAAAATTATGAATATGCATTTATCAGATTTTTTTTACCATTTTCTATAGAGGCTTTGTGTATCTTTTCTGCAAATATATATGCCAGTTATGTGGAAGTTACATTTTATGGGTACCCAGGTGTCACGTGCCTTTGGGATTTTCAGAGCATATTTGCTTTCAAAATACCTTTGAGAATCCCCCAAGAAGTCTACCTAGGCAATGAAACACCTGAGGTTTTCCTGTCTGGCCACAAGAATTGCAGAGAACAATAAAACACGAGTGCTGCTGTCCATGGACTAGGCTATGTAAACACCTAGGGCTGGGTACAAGACAGTGCTGAGCCTTTAAAAGCCATATTTGCCCCATTTTCATAGAGCAAGTTGCAAGTCCTGTTGCAAGTCCTTGGAAGGGTGAAGGGTTTGGAGTGCCGTCTTGAACAAGGGGCCAGGGAATCCCCTGAGGCCAGAGCTCTCTCCATGTCATCTCCATCCACACAAAGCATGTGTAAGAGAGGGACATGATGGGTACAGGTGACAGAGTGGAGGTGGGACCTAAAAAAGTAGCTCCTTTTGTTCAGCTCAGTTGGCCAAACTCAGGATTCCTCCTAGACTGTACTCCTATGTGGTGTGACCAGACAAACGGAAAGGTAATTTTTTAACCCAGTTTCCCTATCTCAACCTTGTTGGCTGCTGATGAGCCAGAGTATGAACAAAACTGTATGTATGTGGAATTCAGGCAGATCAAAATATAGTCAGAGGGACAATCCAGCCCAAGGTGCACTGAATAAGCTGCACAGAAAGCCAAGTACACTGAACAAGCTTCCTCACATAAGAGACACAAATTTCAACAGCTGAGAGCTTGTCTAGGTAAAAAGTTCATTACCATAGCTTAACTGGAATCTGTGAGAATAAAATGCATTGGTTAAACCCGAGGTTCTGGCCAAGTCATTTAAACTAGCCTAGAGGAAGAAGCTCTTTCCCACAATTTCCAAATTCCTGCTTCCAGCTCAGCAGCATTAGCCCTGGGTCTCTTGGTTTGCTAGCTGCCAGTTTCGTATCCAAGTGGACATGAGAATATTTATGTGCAAGTCCTTGTCATCCTGATCATTGGCAATCAAGATAATAAGAGACAAAAAAAGAAGAACAGGTCTTCCAAAATCAGATTTTCCAACTACTTCTGAAAAGATTTAGAAGGGACAGAGCATTCAACAGCCTTTGTTCAATATCCCAGGAGACTACAGATAATTATCTGAGCTATGAACTCACTGTCAAGCACAGCATTTGCTTGGTTGGGGCCAGCTGATAGCCACAGGGAGAAGAGGAAACTTGCAGAGGAACTCTACACTGCTTTCCAACCTATTTTAGGAAAGCCCTACTTCAGCCACAATTTGCAAAGCAATTTCTGATGAAGATCTGGCAGCTGAACTGATAAGTTGCTGCAGGCAAAGGACTGGTCTCACTCCCTCCTTCCCACTCCATCCCTGCAGTGCCACTTCCTTTCTGAATCAAACATCCTTGCCAGTTAAAACCTTTACAATAAACTACCATTCAGTATACATTCCAAGCAAGAAATGTATGTGCAGCTTTTCAGACGTGCATCCTGTGCCCTCCCCCAGCAGCAGGAGGTTCTTGTACGAAAAACCGCTGGCAAGAAAGAAATTGTGCTATTATTTCTAAATGTCCTGATACAAAAAAACCCCAAACCTCTTAGAAAGTAAAACAAAACAAATTAAAAAACCCCCACCCAAATCCCCAAAAAATCCAAAAAGAAGTACAATGAAGTCTTTATTCTTGGTGTCGTGTAAGCAAACAGCAGGCAAATGTGTTAAAGAGGAAAGAGGAAATTTTTATTGGAAACAGCTTTATTTGTTAGTCTGTTTTACAAAGCAGGCCTCCATGCTCAAATCAAGGGTAGGAGTTCCTTTTGTGTATGGTTGGGAACCATTAGTCCTTATTTACCCACTTCCAGGGGGATTAGGAGGACTCAATTCTTCCCCAGAGTAGTAAATTAAAATGGGAAAGTCTAACTTCTTTTTTGTTAAACTTTGGCTAATCTTGGTTCCTGGCCTTGTAAGTTCCCAAGTTTAGACCTTCAGAGCAAAAATATCTCAATTCACACCCTATTTGATACTGCAGTTGCATAAGGGAGAACTGTAAGATGTCTATAGTCTTTTGTTTAATGATGCCTTCTTTCTCATAGAAAATAAAAATCACACAGTGATGCTGTTCTTTCAGAAAAAATGTTATTTCAGGATAAAAAAAATCATCATTGCAGTCCAGTTAAGACAGCATCATCGTTTACTTTCATTCTTCTCTTCTGCTTCCATGAAATAACATGCAATTTAAGCACTAGCTCTTTCAGGGTCTTCAGGACAAGGTGCAAAGCAGATGTATCTTTGTACAGTCATGCATTGACTTAATTTTCACCTAAGTGCTAAACATCTTATGAACAGTTTTTCCAAGCAGATGGTTTCCTCTTGGCTCAACTCAGACACCTTTACAATCATATTAGCACCTCCACACATCAGTTCGACTCCTCTCACCTTTTGGCTCTGTTAAGAGAGAAGCTTGTAAAAATCTGTAGTGAGACTGGCAAAATCAGCACTGTCAAAATCAAATTTCAGAAAAAAATGGGCTTCACTGCTTACGGTTCGCTTCAATGTCATACAAAAAAACTGGGTTTTTTGAGCTTCCTAATTTCATCTTGGTCTTAATTTTTAACTAAGTGATTCTAGTTGAAATTCACTATTTGACTTTTCTTTCAGAAGAGAAAAAAAAACTTGTAGAAATTGAATACAAAATCATCTTCCTGAATTAGCTTGCAGGAGAAGCTCTCCCATACAGTGTACAGAATATGACCTCAGATTTTCATGAAAGCTGGAGATGAACACAGTAGCTCCTTACTTTAATGCCTAAAACTCCATAAACTATCTGCATGTTTTCTAAGGCACAGAGGAGCACATGGAGCACACAGAGCACAAAGGATTCTTCCCCACCCAGGACTGATGGTCCAGTTTAATGGCTTGCAAATGGCTTGCACACTCTTTTTCTGTCTATACCAGAAATAACCTCTCCCTACATGTCATGTCCTTCTGAAACTTCTGGTGCTTTGCAAAATTTTTGTTCAACTCGAAAACACTGTCCTGAGCTATTAAGAAACTTGAGATCATTCAGGATCATATTTTTTAAGACCAGCTGTGGTATATGTGAGAAATACTCTTCTTTGGATAGAATTCCATTGCACAAGTACAAGCAATCATTTCTTCTAGTGCTTGAATTGCATCCCTGACATGTGAATTGTGGTCCCAACATTAGACCTGATCACACTATCCAACCACTCAGTCTACAGATACATGAACACAGATGTGAAATCTGAGACAAACCAGGGAAATAACTGCGCTATGGCAGCTGTCTACAAATGAGCAGGCCAGGCACTGAAAATGATAAATCAGTTCTGTGTAATGTCATATGCCTGCAGCCCTTTAAAGTTGGGACAGTATGACTGACTTCCTAAGAGTAAGCCTGTTATGTGTCCACGGCCTCAGATGGTTTTCACTTTGAAGATATGTGACTGTTGCTTGAAAATAATTAAATTCCTTCTCATAAGTCTGTTTTTTCTCAGACTTATACTGTTAAATATTCTTTAGGCAGTATCATTAACTTAGTGCTCCACACCTTTCAAGAAAGTAGCACATAGCAAAGGCCTAAAGACAGCAAAAATGTAATTAGTGAAGAACAGCATTTTATAAGGATAATGCCCTCAAACACAAACTTGGGAAGCTTGTCAATAACTGTTCAACCACTAAAAACTAGAGCATTCTGAAAATCCCATTAAAAGCTCTTGCCAAATTTCTAATTCCAATTTCACATTTGGAATTTCTTCTAATTCTAAGAGAAAAATCTAATTTTATACAACTGTTCTAGAATAGTCTGACACATTCAGGCCACGAAGGATGCATTTCTAGAAGAACCAGTGAGATCAAGAGAACAAAAAGCATAGCTTTCAAACTGATTATGAGCTTGCAGGTTTTGAAGTGAAAGCTAACAACCTGCCCAAGAGAGTTACTTTTCTCCTTTCACCTTCAAAGTGCAAGTTACATTTTGCAATAGCAGCTGCCTTTTTTGATGTGCTCCTGGTTTTTCACTGTGCTTCAATTTACCTTCTACAGTCAAGTGATACATGCTGTGATCTCCATTTACTGCTGCCTGTCTCAGCAATCAACTTGAGCCAGTATGGATGCACTTGCAATTTTAAGAAAATATCTTTTATTAAAAACTTTCAGAGGGATGAGGAGAGGAGAACTCACAAATTCTTGAAGGAAACCATATGACACGAAATACATATACTGGTTTCTAGTCATAAAGCCCTAGAAATGGTGATGAATGTTACTCAGATATTCCACAACTATATGATGACGACTAAAAAAATACTCTCTCCGTGTTGTCTCCTGCTGGCTTTGGGTTAAACATGGGACTGACTGGCTTTTTCAAGTTACAGAGCCTTGAAGCAAGACAGTAACTATGCAGTTGATGTTATGTATAAACCACAGGACACTGGGAGAAAAAACAGAGTATGTTTGGAATTTGTGTGGGAACAGATGAAGAAGTAAGGAAACAGATGTTTAAGATCATATATTGATGTTTTCTCTGAAAAAAAAAGCAGGAAGCTTGAACACCCTTTTTTTTTTTTGGTCAGCAGAACTTTTGAAAAATGCAAATGGCTTACTTCCACTGATAGGATTTAAGTTTGTTTATTTCCTTATTGATGAAAGCTAAATAAAAATAAAAATAAAAAATAAAATTAAAAAAATAAAGTGACTGGTTTCCAAAATACCTACAGAGGTGTATGTTGGCTGTATACTTTCCCTCCTTCCCAACTATACCAAATTACAGAATATAGTCCTTTTAATTGCTCATCAATACTCTTGCTAGCACAGCAAACACAATACTGCTTTTGTGAACCAAAATGTAATTAATAAACTTGAACCTCCTTTTCACAGTCTTCAGCATATCAAAATCACTTCAAAACTTTTTCAGCTAAAAACATAAAAGGAGAAACAACATTTGTTGAAAATATTTCAAACATTTAGAGACTGAGCCAACACTTGCTAAAATCAATGGGAACCTCCATAAATTTTAGAGGACTTAAGTAGGACTTTCCCAGTGTGGATCCATGGATCTCTAAAACCCAACAAAACCTTTGCAGGAATAAATGGGGTCAGTTTCACAGTCCTCACTATTTTTAGCATGGGAAGAAACACATGTTTTCATCAGAGCACAAGGAAGGACAGTGCCTGACGGCAGGAGGTCAGAGAGGGCACAACCACCACCTCTAGAGCATGATCTGGCTGGCAAGAGGTCCTTCCCCTTGTGCTAGGTCAAGAGGACCTAGCACAACTGCTAGCTCCAAAAAGCACCAAATCAACATTGTTTTGGGATCTGATAAAGGGCTACTGAAATAAAGGGTATTCCCCACATGTCTGCCAAGCCCTTTCCCTACACACTCCGTGATAGATTGCAATTACGGCTTATTTTCACACCATTAAATATGATTCTAGCTGCCCAAAGTTAGCTGCATTACTTCCTAACTTGTTGAAGATTTTGGGAAAACATGTTCTAGGACACAAAAGAATCATCACAACTCCTGGTTTACACTGTAAACCAAGTTAATAGTTTATTCCTAAATAGGCTTTTG
Organism: Dicrurus megarhynchus; assembly: GCA_013399195.1. Taxonomy (NCBI): domain Eukaryota; kingdom Metazoa; phylum Chordata; class Aves; order Passeriformes; family Dicruridae; genus Dicrurus; species Dicrurus megarhynchus. Next base: position 1,839,195 of record VXAD01001741.1, read on the forward strand.
TTTTGTTGTTGTTTTGGTTTTTTTTTTTTTTTTTGCATTTTGAGCATATACAGGAGAATTAGGAAAGAAATTTAAAAACCAGTGTGATCTGAAGGTAAAAAATAATTTTGTCTAATCAGAAAACTACAGCTTGATGTGCAGTTTTCCTGTCAATAACAACTCTTTTTATAGGTTAAAGATGGTCTTCTCCCATCTTGTTTTTAAGAAGGTTCACAGATGAAGAGGAACAAGATGTCAAGTGACTTAAAAAACCTTCAAGAAATAATTGGGCACATGGGTTATTTATCTGGCCTGCTTAACACAGGGTGGTCTTGGAGGAGGATTATTTGGGGCAGAGAAAGCAGTTAGTCAAATCCTCTGATGGAGGTCATGTTGACAGATTCCAGAGTGAGAAACAAATCCTCCTCCAAAGAGTGGGAAATAGAAGATAACTTTAACCTTCTCTTCTCTCAGAAATTACTTGGTTAGCATGACCTTTGAGAACGTACTGAAGGGCAAACATTAACCATTGCTACTCCCAAGCCCAGCATCCATATCCCCTAACTGCCCCCTGTCTGCAAGCTCATGGTGTGCATGCTTTGCACAGTGTGCAAAGCTCAACTCAAAGCCTCTTCCAGCCCTAGAGGGAGGCAAAAGTGAGTAGGCAAAGCATGACAGATACTTCATCTAAAAAGGCACAAAATGTGGGCTACCTGTTCAGATCTAGGAAATAACAATGGTATAAGAACCGATCTGAACTGGCTCAATGGTTCATACAGAAGAAAATAGATTTTCTAGACCGTTATTTCTTTGAGCTTGTTAAGTCTCAACCTCAAAACTACCTGCACATGTAGAAAGAACTGCAGAAGAATGACTACCTTTACATCAGAACCATTTACATGAGCCAACCTCATTGATGATCCAGTCCCAAGCTACAACCTGTGTGGATGATACAACACCAGATACAAAATACCAGTGGCAGTGAACAGCCCAGCATAAAGCTAATTGCATCACAGACAAATGCCTTCTTCCCTGATGCAGAATTGAAAGACGTAAACATGGATTTTTCCAAAGCAAATATTACTATGAACTTCCTGTTTTCAGATATTAGAGACAGTTACAATATTCTGTCTGTGATACTGCATACCTGAAAATGCTTCTCTCAGTACAAGATCTAATGGTCACATCTAATATGGATGGAAGAAGAAGCGAAGTTAAAACAGACCATGAAGATTTACACTGGAAAGTTTCTTGTACCTTATGTGCACAGGAAATCTGTTCTTAGAACTCATGGAGAACAGAGGGAAGGGTGGTCAGCAGAGCATCCAGTTCTATGGGTCTGCAGGGTCACAGAGAGACCATCCCCAAAATCTAAGGAACTCTGCACCCTTTTGGACTTTAAAAAAATGCCCCACAAGAAGTAAGTGAGCCATCCTATTGTGTCTACATTAGAAGAGAGACCAGATAAAAATTTTTCCTGATCCTGTCTCACCTAGCATGGTCCTTCCCAAGGGAAACAAATACTAGACAATATTTGAAAGAATATTCATCCTGGGAAATAAAAATGCTTGTCATACTCTTCTAAAGGCACCAAAGTAGTTCAGAATGGTCTGCAGCATCACCTGTAACTTTCAGATAACTCAGTGAATTACTAGCTGGTTAAGTCATTCTGGACTCTCTTCTGGTTCTGCCAGTCTTGCCAATGTTATACTGTACTAGCAGACCTAATGATTTAAAAGATATGCTGAGTGGGATAGGGTAGCACTGTCAGCAAGAATGGCAGAATAAGTGTCCAGGGACAAGAACCAGAAAGTTCCAATCACAGCCTAGTCCTGTGCCCCTTTCATGAGACTTGCTCATCATTGCACACAGAATTTGTCTTTTCCTTTGAACAGGAGGAGGGAAAGTAGATGAGAAAATAAAAAAAAAACAAAACAAAACAAAACAACAAAACAAACCCCCAAAAAAACCCCTGAAAAAACAACTTGGCAAAAAACTTTGGAAATCACAAAACATGCAAAATGATCCTGATAACCTGCACCTCGCGGAATTACTGATTGCTTAGGTACAAGCAAGAAATATGCCTGGAATTGCTGAAATTACCAAAATTTCTGTATATCTACACTCACTACATATAGAATTTTGTGATTAATTCACCTTGAAACACTGAGATTCAAACTGTAAGAAGAACAATATGATACCCAAATAATATATATAAATTATACAGGGCATAATCTCTTTATTTACTGGAGATCAAACCAGCAAATTTTCTGTGAACTGTGGATCATTTGATTGCTGTATTTCTATAACATGCACAAGAAGGAAGGGGAAACATCTGAAGTTATTTTTATTTCCCCAAGTCTTCTGGCTATACTGTATGAATGCTAGGGTGGGTCCGGCATTGTCTGAAATGTGTCAGGGTCCTTTTGCATAGCCTCATTTCCTTCTTCCTGTCGCTAGGAAGGATAGTTAAGCATGAAAAGTGCTTGTTTACAGTACAGGACCATCCTGTTAAGCACATGAGTTCTCTTCCTCTGTCTTCTTTTAACCAGCCAAGGGTGCATTGTGTTTATGCTCAAGCCAGTAGCACAACTCCAGTCAGAGGAGAACTGGAAGAGAAGTCTGAATCTCTCAAGAAGCCCAAACATAACATACAGTGGTATTCTGCCTACAAAAAAAAACTTTATAGTGCATCTCTAAATATTTGCAGAACTCATAAATTCACATGCCTCAAACAAACCACTGCCTAGAATGTAATGAATCAGAAGAACCAGAAAAGTAAAACCAAGCCACCTCATCTCCTTTTTCTAGGAATCTTAATATAAACATTCGAGATTAGTGCATGAGTACAGCTACAGTACCTTTTTGCTATCCCCACCAAAAGCAAAATACACTGGGCACTTGTGAGTTTCCATGAGTAGCATCGGTCTTCCTCTCTGGCCCAGCAAGGCAGCTGCAGAAGTGGCTGGGAAGACCCTGACTCGAGAATTAAAAATCCTAGATTGAATCTACACTACTGAGAAATAAAACCCAAATAAAACCACCAGATATATTCTTGCTTTTAACTACCACTTAGAAATGAAATTTAACGACTTTAGGAAGTTTAAGCCTTATGATGCTTAAAACAATGTATCAGCACTTCCTTTTGATTAAAAAAAGTATCAGTTAACAACCCAAGTTATTTTAAAAGAAGATGAGATCAAGAAGTCCTAGAGGGCACAAAAGGTAGCTCGAAATGCTCTGATTTCTATGAACTTGTAGGTGAAAGGAATCTTGTCAAAATAATATCTACATCTTCTCTTACATATACTGTATTCTATAATCAAAGACTCTCAACCCTAATTATGATCCCATCAGCAAACTGAAGTAGTAACCCAAACCCATTTATTTATCCCTCCCACTTCCTGGCCATCTTAGCCTTTTTCTTTTTTGTTTTTTTTTTTGCGTCTACTGGAGATGCAGAGCAGGATGCCTAAAGGACAGCAGTTATAATACCTGGGAAGACAAGATAGTAGTCTACAGCTGTGGAATCAACAGACACACCTAATACCAACTCCATGCGCTGTCAGCCAGCAACGGCCTGGTTGCCAGACAGATGCTGAATCAGTCTGGCACTGAGCTGTTGACAGATTCATACTCAGAGGCTCATAAGAAATCTGCCTATTATCTTCCTAAAGTTTACTACAAAGGGCCTTAGAACATAACCTGACTCAAAGAATTGTTGTTGAATTGCTGCTAGGAATTTCTTGATCAGGGCAGGGCAATTCAAACTGATCACACTTACTCCTGAAAAAAAAAAACCTATAATTGATGGCTAAGATAAAATTGCATTCCTCAGTCTTTTCAAATCAGACGTGTTAAGTACTATGACACATCAGGCAGAACCTTCTGACTTAGTTAAATACATTGTTTAAATGCAATTATTTCTTCAATTTTTCCCAAAGAGAATATGACGGGGCAAAAACCCCGAAAAAAACCTGTTGTACCAATAGTAAGTGCCTTGACTGGCAACAGAGCTCATTAGGTTAATGGCAACACATGGCTCAACAACTTCACAGTTTCGGTGGAACTAAGTCATTGCTGGTGGTTTGCAAAGAAAAGGGAGGGTGACACGGAACGTAAAACTGACCGACTGGAAAACGGCATCGGCTTTCTGTTTTCCTCGAGAAGGGAAAAGGGAAGAGGGGGGGTAGGGGTGAGCCCGTCTGGCAGGAGGTGCTGCTCCTCCACCGGGATCAAAGCCGCCGGGGGTGACATCAGGGCTGGCCACCGCCGCACGGGGGGAGCCACCGGGCTCCTGGAGGCCATCGGGCTAATTACGGAGAACTTCAAAAGGAACTCGACGGTTCCCGTCCCGCAAGGGCTCCCAGAAAAGCAAAAAGCCACCCAAAACAGAGAGAGACAAAAATTAGGGGAAAAGAAAAAACCACGAAAAAAGAAAGAGATGCGCCACGGTGATCTTCAGGGAGCGGCCGCATCCCGAGCGCCGCTCCGCGCCTGCGGTACCCCCGCGCCTCAGCTCCTGCATGTTAACCCTTTCGGCCGCGCTCCCGAGCACAGCCGCCGCGGCCGCTTCCCAGACACAGAAACGATCCCGGGCTCCCTCAGCGCTCCCGTCTCACCTGGGGCTGCTGCCGCCCCGACGACGCTTCCGACTCCCGCGCACACGGATGGGCCGGCGGGGCCAAGCACCGCACCGCGGGAAGGGGCAGCCGCCCCCTGCCAGCGCTGCCTTCCCGGGCGCTGCGGGATAACACCAGCGGGACCCCGTCCCCCTCTGCCCCACGCGCTGCCCCCAGAGCGCTTTCCGGCAACGCCGGCCGCGATGCGCGGAGCCTGCGCCCCCCGGCGCGCAGCCGCCACCCCCCCAAAACGGGCCGGGAGGGGGATCCCCGAGCTTACGTGTGAGGATCNGCGCCCGGAGAGACCCCCGAGCGCGGGCACGCGGCACGAGCCGGCCCGTGCCTGGCCACGGCCCCCAAACAGGAGAACGGGGACACACACGGACACACCGCACACGCACTCAGGCACACACACATAAACACACGCTCATGCACACACACACGCGCGCACGCATGAACATGCACGCACACACGCATCCTCTCCCCCGTCCCTCCGCTGCACGTCTGGGGGGTCCGGGGGAATTACACAAACCAAAGGTAATGAAGTCAAAGACGACCTAATGGCTTCTGTGCCTTTTGTTCCTTTGGTTTTTAATGGCTGTCAGCTCTTGCTGTGGGCAGGTTTATAAAAAGCAGTCAGCAAAGCTCTCAATACTTTTTCCAGGAAACATAGAGAGTTAACTGAAAAGCCAGCATGCCTCCTTGGTGTTATAAATTGGAGAGGTTTGGAATGGCCTGAGCAGCCCAAGGCTTGGGGGATGCTGAGCCTTTAGCCAGAAGTGAGCCGTGCAGGGTGGCCAGGGGATTCCAGTCCCTCCCTCTCCAGAAAGTGTGCTGAAGAGTGCTGTGAAATTTTAGAATTCTTGAGCACCATCAGAGTCTCAGTCTGAACCTGGATGGAAAACAAGTGTTTTTCCTATGGGGACCAAGCACAGCCATAGGCAAGTCTTGGAGATAGTGAAGCAAAGCCTGGCTTCATAGTTCTGTGTCTGGAAGCTGCTCCCTACACCACTTATTCCCCTTTACATTTTGCAAAGGTTTTTTGAATGCTTATTGCTTGCTTGACACTCACATTCAGGACTTTAAAATGGCACAAAACAGGTACTTTTGAGCAGCTGCCAAACTATAAGCATGGAAAAAAGTATTGTGAAAATTTGAAAATATGTGGACCCTGTCAAAGATTATGATTGGTTCATTTTCTTCCAAGCTAACATCATATTTTATACTCACTGGTGTTATTCTAACATTCAGTTGTCATTTCTGCACTATGAGTACAGATATAAAGTATACATAATGTGATGCTTGAGCTGGCAATTTCCTGAAGAATAAACATCTCCCCCTTCTAGAGGCTGCAAACTGTGGCCAGTTGGCCAATATAGTGTTGTTTCTGGAAACCCCTACACAGGTCATTAATTTACTTTAATAGCCCAGAAGAGGATGGAAATGCACTGTATCTTCGAGCTTAACTTTACATTTGTTACCTGCTTAATCAATTACCTCTTCATATCTATCCTGGCTCGCGCACTTTTTGGCATAGCCACATTTACCTTCATTTTTGAATGTTTCTTTTAAGGTCAGGATATATGCTTACTAGATAGGTCAGGCCCGTAAAATGTTAATTCCTAACTCTAGCATGGGGAAGACAGACATATGCTATGCCCCAGCTGTTGAACAGCCAAAGTAATCCCAATCTAATTGGCTTTCTGTCTGTATTGTCTTGAGTTTTATGCAGTTGGTAGACTAGTAAGTGTCCAAGTAGTCCTCACAAGATGAAATATGCTGGATGAATATTGTGTGTGATTTTCAGTCTGAATTCCAGGGAAAAAAAAAAAAAAAAAAAAAATTCTCCAAAAAGTGTCCTCAAAAGGAAGGGAAGAAAAAAAAGGAAAGAAATTACCAAGAACATGTAAGAAAACACGCTGGCCCAAAGGCATTTATAACACAATAATAATGCTGGAACCAGGAGACCACCGAGTGTCAAGTTAATACCCTCTGTAAAAATCAGGATTTGTTTCTGTAAACACAGACTGCCTAGGCTGCTTCCTGGACCAAGCCTTCATTTTGTATAGGAAGCTTTTGTATAGGACCCACAGGAAGCTTTTGAAGGAGGAGAGAATGGACTTTGTAGAAAAAATGGGAAAGGTTTGGAGGACTTGGCATTGTGAAAGGGAACTCGAAAAATTTAAAAATTAAACAAGATGTGCACAATAGTGAAGTAAAATCCAAATTGAGAGGGTTGTGTGATAGTTGCAAATAAAGATTTGAAGTCAAAGTTTCATTTGAGGATTCTGAGAGGGGTGAGTGATAAGATTGGTGAGTACTTGACAAATGTGTCTCAGACACAGAAGATGGGAAACTCTCAGTAATTAAATCAAGGGCTATCATTCTCCCCTCTACCACTCTGTTAAATAGCAAATGAACGATGATGCTGACAATGAAACACTATGTTTGTGCTTTAGTTCAGCACTCCTGTTCTGCTTGCAAAGCTAATTAGCTTCCACAGTAAAGGAGGAATCTCCTCATTCAGTCTCTGCAGCCATGTCAGAAGCAGTGACTTTTGTGATGGAGTAGTCTGTCTGTTGGGATCAGTGCTAAATAGATGCTGGAGGATTATCACTGACCTGGATTAGATTCTTGCTGGTAATCTAAAAGAGAAAGGCTTTGATTGTACTTTGTTATCAAGTGCCGAAGACAGTCACTCGGGCTTGCATTTTAACTTGGAATTCTATAGGGCTGCTTAAGCATATTTTTGGAGCTGAAGCAAGGCACCAGTCTCACATTCACTGTAAAACGTGCTCAGAGGAGCATTCCACCTGAGGCATGGGTGTTTAACAGGCTACAACCACCCTAATCACTCATCCGGCTTTAAAGAGTGTTGTGAAATCAGGAGAACTTTGGCCTTTAATATTTTTATTTCTTTATCTCTCTGGCTATTCAAAGAGCAGGCAGCTGCCTGACAGAGACACAGGATTTTGGAAGTAGCCTGCCAAGGAGGATTGTTTCTGTGGAGTAGTGTTATCCTTAATGCAATCAATGAGCTCTTGCTGGATGGTAAAGTAATTGTAAAGGGTTGCCCGACAGGCACAATTACTCAGTTTAAAAGGTGAATTCTCCTTCTGTTGTAACTGCATAAGGGAGTGATTCCCAGGAAGGCATCTAATAATAAGGACTTGATTGTCCTCTGCTTTCCCTCCCAGGCCCAAATGCCTTAATGGTTAACTGTACCCCTGTCATCCTTTTTTCCTCTAAATAGTGCAGTACACAGAGAAGTTCCAATTCACAATTAGTCAACTGACCTGCTGGTACAAATACAGGATTGTCAGACACATGGCTGCAACGCTAAATGCTAGTATTAATATCCTCTTAGCAACAGCATGATAGATTATGGAGCAGTTTCAAACCGAGTTTCCAGGCCTCTGGTTCTGGGCTTGGATTCCTTGTTGACTGGGGTATATTTGTACCTAGTATTTCCACAGTCCAAAGGATTTTCATGTTTCAACCATTGTCAGTGAAATAATTAAGTCTGAATTTTCTAGCACTCGACTTTACTGAAAGTAATTACTTAAAGAAGTCTGTAATTGTTCAGGCCTCTTGACAAAGAGTGTTCGCACTATCACTTTGCAGAGATAAGTGATACTAACAGCGCCTTGCTTCCGCAGAAGAAAAAACATGGTTTCACCTACTCGAGAATCACAGAATGAAAGAAAGCATCTACCCCAAATACTTTTTGACAAAATACATAGTAAATTCACTATATTGCACAAACCGATGCTGCTCTATGGCTTGTCATTTATGGGCTCTCTGCTCTAGAAGTCTTCCTATAAAAAAGAACATTATTAGAAATGTTATCAGCTTGCCATGTATAATAGACTCTTGTAGCTGGTCCCAAGCAACATTCAGTTGGGTGTTTTCCCCCTTTTCTGAAACAGTAAAAACAATAAAGAAAATTAACCTTGCCTTATTCTTTGTGGTCCATATAAGTAGCTATTTTAAAACAAGAGGTAAGAGCTCTGTGCTTTTCCCTACTTTTGAATGCCATCAAACAGTGTGAGTTCAACAGTTCATGATGGAAATTAGATAACCAAATTCACACTGTATTTAAGAAAGACTTTTCTATGAATGCACAACAGAATAAGAAATAAAAATAGAATTAAATAGTTTGACAAAGATACAATTTGATAAAATAGAAATATGGAAAAATAAAATAGGAGGAGAGAAAATAAGTATTTTCTTTCCATTTTAAACACAGAGAATAAGCTATTTAGCTTACCTGAAATACCATTGGTTTATAGAAATTGGTGGAGATATGGGGTATCTTTCCCATATTGTGGTTAAGATGCTGTCACAGGTGAAGGTTTACTTTTTAAAGACTGCAGAATTTTCTGCTGTTAATGGGTCAGCCTTCTCTTCAATTAAAAGCTATATTTTTACCTTTAAAAGGTGATTCACCTTTGCAAAAATAACCAACAGAATTTAGTGTTCAAGAAAGTAAGGGAAGTAGGTAAACTAAACCTTATCTAGAAGAAGTGCTTAGAGGAACGTAGTTAGAATTTCCAACCTGTAGTGAAAACTCAGAGATGATCCAAAGTGTATGGCTTGTGACACATAGAAGTCCTTCTTCCTTGTATTTAGAAAGATTCAGAATAACTGTACTATTACTGATAAAGACAGCATCCATAATTGATCACTGCTTCACAAAAAGGAATCTGAACCTGAAATTATCAGGATTAAAATCTCTGCATGTTTGTGGTAAAAATGGTTGTATAAGTGAGACCTAATGGATATGCAAGTTAAGGGGACTGACTGTTACACCACATTGGAGACAGCTTTAATGAAGGTTTCTCTTGGCCAAGGCACCATCCCTAGGTGTAGTGGTGGTAATTGCCTTGGTGGCTGTGTGGCAGCAGAGCTCCATGGCACCAGGAGTCATCTCTGAGCCCTCCCTCTCCTTTCTCTGTGGATCATTTAAAAGGCAATATTGATGCCCAAGTTCTCACCCCAGTTCTCTTCCTCTGTGCTTACAAATCACGGTGTGCAATGAAGTGTGAGAGGAAGACAGCACAAAGGACACTTTTACTCGAAATATATAATACAAAAGATGAGCAACTTGATGATGGTGTCAAATGGTGCCAGGAAATATAGCTCAACTTTTTGTTACCTGGGAATTTTTTTTCAGAACAATGCTCTTGTTTTCACTCTGTGTTCCTGTGACAGCAGCTATATCATTACTAAATCACCCTGCTCTTCACTCTTCATTTTTAAAGCAGGTATATTTTACCTTCCGCCTTTAAAACCATCAGTTTCCAAGGCATCCCAGTGGTAAGATGCATTTTTTTAAACCTCATACTGTGTTCACGCATGACCTCTATTCTGATGAAGAAAAAAGGTCAGCTTTTACAGAGAGACAACAGTACCCTTTCATCAAACAAGATGTAAGATGTAAGTTGCCCACTAAAGTAGATGAAAACTGAAAGACTAATGCCTTAAACATGTCAAAACAGTGGTTAAAAATTGGTTTGTGAAGCAGCTGTGTTGTTATATTACACATGAGATGCTAGACTTTTCAGCATGAGACCCTGGGACAGACTGTGTAAGCCATGCAATGCCTACCTGGAGTTAAAAGGAGTAAAATGGAAGGAATTAAATGTTTGGTTTTTTGGGTTTTTTTGGTTGATCGGGGGTATTTTTAATTATATTGAGTAAAAAAATTATGAACAATGAAAAATTTATTTTCAAAAGCAAATTTTTTATTACTTCCATCTTCCGTCTTCTATTTTGTGAGATCCAAGGCTTTTTAGCTAAATGAACTCTATATTCATTAAACTTATTTCCTCTGGAGGAAATAAGCACAAGCATCCACCTGGACCAGTTGACCCATTATGTGAGAGACTGTTGCTGTTTTAGCCTTGGGGAAATCTCCAGGACTCAGGAAATAATTTTAAACTCATGACTCAATAAAGCATGATAACTATGGCAACTGGAGCAGCAGAGGTACTAGCTTGGTACTACAGCATGGAGAGTAGCTATTGTTAATGTCATGTGAAGCTACAGAGACAGGGAAGAAGGAAAACACGTGTTAGTAAACCCAGCGAGCAAAGTGAGGTCTGGTGTAAGTCATAGCAGATTCATAATCCTTGGTCCGGCTCTTGTCAGCACAGTGGACTGAGACTCAAAATGCCTATCTGCAGTCTTGTTTTAACTTATCAGGCAGCCTTGGTCTTTCTGTTCCCCTTCTCATATTTCATTTTTCCTTAGATGAATTAGGGAGAATAGTACATGCCTCTTTTGCAAAGTGTTTGAGATGTACTGTGGAAAGTACTGTATGAGATTATTATTGTTTATGTCTAATAAAAATCCTCTTGCAGATTGCTAGTTTGGCTGCTTCTTTCATTGTCCATGCTCATGCTCTTGCTTATTGCAACTGAAAACCAGCTTATAGCAGCAATTACCTTGCCTTTTACTGGGAGATATGTACATGCAGACAGTTACTTAAGAGCACCTTAAGTAACTTGCTAGAGTGTCAACACCCATAATGATGTCTGAGGAAAGACAAGAGAAGTGGAGGGGGAAGCTAGCTGTCGTGCCAGCAAGAACAAACTGAGTTGGAGAAGATTTATTAGGTGTATATTGCTCAGATAAATGTGATCCTGACTTGAATGAGAGCCAGCAATAGCAAGGGGAGGGGATCAGGCAGAAAGAAGTGGCTGTTTGGACTTCATCAACAGATTCAAGACCTGACGAGGATTAGGAGGAGTAACAGAATTGTTGGGATGCTCATTCATCACTTTAAAATTTAGGATTATGAATTCTAAATGGATGGTCAGTTTAGCTGAAAAATGCTGCCTCCTCCTCCTTCTCGCTACATTTCTCTCTTTATGCCAGTATGTTGCAGAGTGAAAGTATTGCACGGTATTATTTGTGAACATGATACAATGCATAGAAGTGACTGACACATTAGTAGGAGCTTTCGTGTTTTAAAAACAAAGTCTCATATTCTGTTACGTGACCACAAGAAAAAGAAACATGGAAAGTCGTTAGTTTGCTTTCATATTTCAACACTGTCACATTATGAAGGGCTACCTTTTTTACTCTCCTTGTTTCTGAGGTTTTACTTTTGTCTCCATATCATTTTACAAAGAGACATGGTAAATTAGTTAATTTTTGAGAGAGGTAAATATCTTGTATCTAATCTTAGCCCAGAGCAGTTTTTAAATACCTACATTCTGAATTAAAAAAACCCAAACTCCTATTTCTTATTATTGGGAATATATGAAAAAGCATTATTTTTGTTAAAGAAAAAAAATCAGGGTTCTCTCATATTCTGAAATGTCTTTTTTTTTTTGCATTCAACTTCAAAATGCAAAGATAACAGTGACTGGAGAATGCTTTAACCTAAATCTCTTTGCCCAGTACACCTGATAAACCCAGTTTACCATGCTGTTATATTAAATTTTACAACAGTTCTGCCACTATAGCAACAAAGTAATCCCTATACTTGCTTTCTATGATTTTAAATCAAACATGCTACGAAATGGATTCTCTCCTGTTGTAGTTGGTCTTTTTTAAAGCCTATGGTTGCACAGTAATTTGCAAGAGCTAAGCATCTACTGGAGTTACTGTTAGACACAAGAAATTGACAACAGGCAAAGTTTATCTTATTTCATAGCAAATGATTCACGTTTCTGTATGACATCTTTACTATAGCAGCAAATGTATTCTGAAGAATCCCTTTCTTTTTCCATGACCACCAAGTGGCCAGCTGCACAGTAATATGATGTGCTCTGTGGGCATCTAAAAAGTTACATATATGGAACAAATATTCTGATGTTTTTAAAATATTTTTGCCCTTGGATTTTCTGGGTCTTTTGTTTCTGGTGATTTTACTGAAGATTCATTAACACACATGATGGGTGATACAAAACAACAAGCCTTAAGTAGATATAGAACCTGATTATTTCTTCATAGGCCCTAGTTATTCATGTTAATGTTAATGAATAACATTTTTTATAGGATGAAGTGCTAACGAGGGTTTGGATAATTTCTGGTCTTGAACTTTAAAGTAAGAAGGATCCATTTTGAGAAAAGTAAAGCAGTGAAAAATTTTCATTGAGCTAACCTGCTTTTTGTTTGATCACAGCTTCAGAGAGTTCAAGGCAACCAGGGACATACCTGTGCTAGAATCAGTGGGGGAGGTGATTAACAGTGAAAGGACATCCTGAACCTTTCATGCTCAAACCAGAACTTTCCCTCCTTTGAAACAAGAGCTGTGACATCACTCAGGAGAATTGTATTTCTCATTAGCTGCACTAGAGTACAGAAATACTCTCAGTTTTCTTTGCTGAGGAATCGCTACTTTTTCCAACTACAGATCTCAAGATTAACACTGCTCCTGGCCTCTGATTTTTAGTCAGGAAATATAAACAATGACTTGAAAATGTATATGCAGAACTTTCCAACTGATTTACCAGTAGATTTTTAGAATCTGTTGTGCATGTCATATTGACTTTACAAACTTAATCACCTAAGATCTAAGAAACTAAGCTTGCCTCTCAGCTCTTAATGTAAATCAGTGTTAGCACTAAGAAAAATCTATTAAAAATATCCTGAAAATTTAGATGTTGACAGGTTAGAATATGGAATTTCTGAGCTGACAAAGTAAACTGAAGTATTTGGGAAATATTTGGAAATAAAAGCCACAAGTCACTTGGCCTAGGGTGCAAGAATCCCATGTGTCAAAAAATTATGAGCCAGATATTCCAAAAACATGCACTGTTTTGAATGTGGTCTTATATCAAAGACAAGAAGATTGTGTGATTGCAAATATGTAAAAAATGAACCAAATCCCCAAAGTGGTGTTCACCTCTGTGTTAGAGAGGTATCTGAAATGTTCAGTAGCTTGTCTCTTTTGCTATTTCTGTTGCATTTCACAAAGTTAGCTGACTTCATGATGAGATTTGAGCCATGAAGGAAACTTCCTGGCTAGCATACAGAATGAGAACAGGGACAGTTCATCCTTAGATTTGCTTCTGAAGTAGTGAGTTACTGCTCACCAAGGCAACCTTTTAGCTAACCTAGGCTTCTTGGGTGCTCCATCTGTTTATAAAGGGCAAAATAATTTCCTGCATTGCCTTATGATAACATCCTTTCCCACACTAAGCTATATAAGATCTCTGTACCTTGAATAAGAATTTCTCATCTTCATTTCTGTAGCACCTATGCTGGGTATTTATTTCACCTACTGCCAGTTTCTCCAGCTCTTTTTTTTTCCATTTCCTTTCCTTCCATTTCTGTCTTTGTCTTCTTTTCCCTTTTATAGATAGCTTCTACTAACAGCAGTTGCAAGGGTAGAAGTGCCTTCCTTAGATCTTTTCCTTATCTTCTATTCTTTTGGCCAACTCAGGTAAAGAGGAGGCAGAAGATTAGATCCAGAGCTGCTGGATAGTGATCCCCAATGAGGGAAAAGCATACAGACCAAAAGGAGGAACTGAATTTCTAGATTGTCTAGAAGAAAATGAGAATCTAGAAATCAAAAGGTAAATATTGGAAGACTGAGAGACAAGATCACTGCCAGACTGAGTGAATTGTGATCAAGTAAACTGTGTCTGCAATTTTAGTAACACAAATCTAGCAATTAATTTAATGCTTCCATGGAGCCAGTTGATATCCAGTGCTCCCAACACTTGGATATAAACAAACGTACTAAAGGAAACAGGAAAGTATCCCGATGAATTTCTGCTAGAATTGCTTTATATAGCAATTAGTTATGTTAGGACAGACATTATCAGAGCACACAGAGTATAATCTAAACCAATCTGAGAGCTACTTAACATTTTATAGCTACTCTATAATGTCTTGCAGAGCATTATGGAAAGCCCAGACAATAGTGATGGGCTGCTCTGTTTGACGTGAAATAGTATTCATCAGCTTAAAAGATCTCCATCCTTGGTTAGAAAGGACTTTTTTTATTTCAGGATGGAAAGGAATTTAAACCTCATTCATACAAATTCATGTATGCAATTCTATTTGGTTTGAAGGGTATATTGAAACTGGAGTGCATAAATGTTTGCAGGATCATAAGCTTAGTTTTTTGGTGATGAATTTCCAGGATCTTTCACACACCATTTCTATGTTCTCAGCCACACTTCATTTGAAACTCTTAAACTCATTCCAATAAGCATATCTCCTCAAGAATGAAAAGCTGATGCTTTATCCTCTGGCCACTTGTACCCACTATTTCTGATCTGGCTGATAATGCCAGAAATCAAAGTACAGATTATCAGAACAGCAAGGCTTTTCATCATGGTCTCTCTGCATGAAAAGTCCGTGTGTCAGCTAAGAAAATGAATTTTTAATAATACTTGGCACTGAATGACGGGTTTGTCTCAACAGAGTGCATCAAGCACTGCTTATCTGATCTTTGTATCTCTGAAATACTTTTCACCCATTTGAATGATCTTTTTCTTAGCCATCTTTATATCAAGAAACTTATTCAGGATATGATATCCTCAATATCAACACAGGGATCCACTTTTTAAATAAGGAAATAAAACCACAGTAGGGATATTTACACTGGTGTGCTCAATAGTATTTCTCTGTTGGACAGGGAACAAAATTTTCTGTGCTTGTTTAAAATTTTGGAGAAATTTATGCTACCTTTTTAAGCCAGGCAAATATTATGAAGTTTATACATGAGTTGAATATATCTTTTAAAGATGCTATCTATGCCCTTTTCATTCTGTACTTAATTGCTAATTATCATTTTGAGTACATGCTACTATGCAAACTCTACGTGATGTCAGAACATGGCTCTGCAATTTGCAGTGTAAGCAAATAAAGGCTCCTAGTCAGATTTCTTTGTAGCAGTTTGACATAGACTGTGTTTGTATATACTGTAAAGAAATAAACATGCTCTCTAAGACTAATTTAGAGACAAATGCCTCTTCTTTGCTTTAGATTTGAAATAGTAATCTGAAAAAATAAGTACATACATAAAAAGGCAAGCTAGTTATTCTTGGTTCATACAGCAGCAGCTTTAAAAGACAAGCATTCCTTCAAATACTAAAGATGAATCAAAGTTCTCTGATTCCTGTAAAAATGTGTGTATCTACAGTCGTAGTTTGTTCTGGATCAATTCCAGTGCATTGTGATGATAGGAACTAGAAAGGAAAACTCAAAAGGGTATTTTTAATCACTTTTACCTCTATTAACAATGTGATGCTATTTCCATTGTTCCTGTTATAAAAATAAGTAGCTGACATGTTCCCCAGAATTGATTATTGTGTTTTAGTCAACAGAACAGCCATCAAGATATTTCAGCCTATCAGGAAAGGGAGTGGAAGGGAGCTGACAGAGAAACCTCAAAGGAAGGACAAGACACTGTGTCTTTTGTCCTTTGTTCCAAGATGGAAATAAACTGTCTCCACTTTTGATAAGCTTTTCTTTTGATCTTTGTTTGCAATAATTAGGATTAGACACTAAGTTATTTTATGAACCCTTTCATGTTTAGCCTCCTCTTAGCTAATCTGAATATGAGTTAATTGACCTCAGCAAACAACCACATTTATTAAGTTTTTATTATTTGCTTTAATATATGGAGATTTTGCCTAATTGCAAGGGAACTAGATATTGATAGATTTGGGGAAGATGAAAAGTATTTTTTTCTGCAGATTTAATTTTACTTCATATTTTATAAATGTAAGAACATAAAATGCATAAAAGGATATATAGATCTATTTTCTGTCTGTCTCTGTCTATTGCATAAGTACCTATATAGTTTTTTATGTATATTATTTCTAACAGTTTAGGAATGCTCATCACACTGTGCTCCCCTCTAGTTTAGATGTTTCGGAAAATCTGCACTCTGCCTAAGGCTGCAGATTGGTGCTGTCATTTATGAGTATTGGTAAATATAATGTCAGGCTGCAGAGAGAAGCAGGTTTTTACTCTAGTTCATGCTGAAAGAAAAATTGGATCCAGGCACCAAAGGAAATGCTGGGAAATAAGAATTTGGGATTCAGGTAGATTAAGTTAGACGCATAATTGGAGTGTTACCTGCTTCTGGTGCAAACATAACAAGAAATTCAGGTGTTAGTTTAAGAACAAATGTGTTTTTCTTTGTTTGCAAAGCTAGGTGTTGTCCTAGGCAAAAAAACCTCAATAAGCCAAACCGAAACCAACACAAACAAACAAACAAAACCAATGAACTCTAAAACCACCAAACCAAAAACCATCTCCATAAAAAAGTAAAACAAATTAATCTGAGTAGTTAAATACATTGTAAATCTAGGCAGTTTTCACGTATATACCAGAATTCAGGATACTACAGAGGAAAACAAACATAATAGTCTAAGAATGTAAGCAGCATAATTTCAGAAAACTTTAATTTCAGAATTAAAGTGTGTGTATATTTTAGATCATCGTAGATTTTAAAGGTCATTGTAACAACCTGAACCACAAGTCTTGCTTAGGTTTCCTGCTTGAAGTTGTATCTCTGGCATTTTAAAATGCCTCTCCCTTAGCAATGCACCTTGATTTTAAGATTTCAAATGGCAACTTCAAAGTTCAAAACATGACAAATTACTTTAGAATTTAAAGAGTCAGTATTTAGTCTTTCACCAGTGTTCTTTTGTATTGTCCTGAAGATCATGATCAAGCTGTGGGATTGCATTGAGAATTAAATGATGCAAAGCTATAACATCCCTCCAAATGTCAAGGGCAAAAAATATTATGTGTGCTTTGCTGAGACACATCATTGCATTAGTATACAGTTTCATGTCTGCAGATTTAAAAAGTGCAATAATTTTCAGTAGCTTCCTGAAACATGTAGTATAGTCATTTACTGGAAAATTCAGAATACTCTTTAAGGGATCTAAATTGCTGAATCTCTATCTCTCCAGTGGAACAGTCTACTCTTATCAGCTGAATAAGTGATACAGTCTAAACAAAGGGTAATAATGTTCAACTGGAATTCCAGGAAAGGAAGCTTAATGCGAATTTCCTGATTTAATCTTACAAAAATAGAAAGGTTGATAGGATAAATGAATCACTCAGAAGAGCAGATTTTGCTTCATTTAATTAAAACAGACCATAAAAATGTCAAAGTACTATTTGTAACACTAACTGCAAAACTCACTAATGTAAAACTAATTAGACTATCATTTTCATGCATGAGACTGAGAAAAATCTCTTCAGAGAAACAACTCAATTTTCTCAAAATTTCTTCTCATTTTCCAGCCTGGAAAACATGGTGACAGATACATGGACATTTCTTATACAATTTCCTGTATGTTCTACTTTTGGTGGGTCAGGAAAAGTCTTCTCAAATTTGGAACTTCTGCTTCTGGGAAATAATCAGCAAGTCAGAAATGCATGGATATTGAAGAAAAACAAAAGAACTGTTTTGAGCCTTAAGAAGAGGTTTTGTTAGGTCCAGTTAGAGTTCACTTTGACTTCCTGACAATGGTAGTCATGCAAGTGTGGAATAAACTCACAAAGAAAGTGGAATAAACAGTTTTTTGAACAAGATACCTGGTAAGTTGCTGGGAAATGAGCAAGAGAGCTGGTCCTGCATTTCTGGTAGAATGGAAATGACAATGTAGTAGGCCCTCTCAATCTCTAAATTGTGCAAATTTGTAACCTGTCAACACCTTTATATATAGCCAATATGAAAATATCTAAAATGTAAGTCAGGCAAGTGTCAAGCTGTGATTACGACTGTCTTCTTGTCCCCTACCAAACCAGCAGGAAAATGTGTAAAAATGTGTGTGTACTGCCATAATCCTCTCAACAAGAACGAGCAGGATATCCACAGGACTGCCAGAGGCCATCCATATCAGAGGAACATGCATCCCATTTCCTGAGTCTTGCATATGTTCCACCCACGGTCAATCCTTGCCTTAGGTGGGAAGTTTTTACTTCACACTCGGGCAGGAAAATTTAATCTTCTTAGAAATAGCTTTTTTTGCCCAATAATTTTTAGTTTCTAAACTCTTCCAGGATCGAGTTCTGCTTAATGGCAAGCTATGGATGGGAATCTTTTTGTGCTCTTAGGCAGAACCTTGCCACAGCTGGCTTTTTTTTTTTCCTGATCAGGGTCTGACCCCAGGTTGGTTTCATTTTTGTTTGTTTGTTTGTTTGTTACCAGTTTTTATTGCCTTCCAGGTTGTTACTTTCTTCTATTTTGTTTTTGTGGTTGTAGGTTTTTTCCTTACTAACACATAAAGTTGCTCAGAATGGGATATCAGAGACACACTTCATGTGAGAGGGCTGCTGTGTGCTTTTATGGTTGAGTGCTGCCAGAAGAAAGCACAAAGAGCCAGACCTGGTGAAACATCACATCTGTACATGCAAAGATCTTCAGAAACATGCTAAGGGTAGATATGGATGACTGATGGCATCTGCAGTTGGAAGAGGTGCACCTCCAGGTTAATAATGAATGCTATTTTATTAGATGTCTCTGACACCTATTTTACTCATTCTTGATCCCTCAGACAATTCAAGGACAGGATTAACCAAGTTTGATATAACTTCTTTTTTTAACGCCAAGATGTGTATAATGTGAGGAATGACTTATACAGAAAATCACGTGGGAAGAGGAATAAGGAAGAGGTAAAAGAGTGACACAAAAATCCTAAAGCACGTGGACTCCCTTGCCTAGTGACTGACTCCATAGTGAATGTTAGGGATTATCTTCCACTAGAGATTTAAAATGGGAAAATCCTGAATAATGCTGGGAATCAGGTCAGTGTTATACATAGGTAGAAAACAAATATTAAAAAAAAGCAAATTCATACTGACCAAAAAACAATGCAATCTCCTGATTCCCTGTTGTGCCTGAGCTATCTGGGTGTTTCAGACAGCTGTGACTGATGAGGCGCCCGTCTGTGATGAGCTAAGGATGGGATGTGAGCCTTGAAGTCAAAATGGAATTGCCTACTTTTGGCCAAAATGTACTTTATAGGCGGGTGTGCTATGACTGCCAACTATCTGTTTTCTTTTGGCACTAGAAATTACAATCTTGGATAACCTCCCTTTGGAAGTTTAGTTCCAGTTACAGATATTACAGAAGATTCTTCCATTTCATAGAAAAAAATTATGAAAATTAGAAGGAACAGGCTCATCTTTTGCCAGACTTGCAAGATATATTTTTCCCTACATATTTAGTGGTTTGGGTAATTATTTTCTTAATTAGGAGATTTGTCAAAACACATTACGATGACTGATTTCATGTCACCACAGTTTTTCCTAGCAGTTTCTGATTACTGATTATATGTTATGGAAAAATATTCATTTATAATTACTGAGAGTAATTTCTTAGAGATCATTAACAGCCAAAATGCTATTGCCTACCTAAGTATTTTAAAGCTACCCTAGGGAAAAGACAATAAAAAACCAAATGGGTTTTTTTTGTTTACAGTCAAAATTTGAGTTCAGAAAATGGAATGGTTCTGTTTGATTGTACACTAGGAACTGAAAGGCAAGAGATGATGAAAACATCCATATCTATCTGTGCTACTCCTGGATGATGGTGCCTACAATACTAAATGAAAAAACACACATTTGCCCTACTGTGACGCTTTCAACTGAGGTTTGCAAAGCATGCTGCAAACAATGTTTTAGCCTCAAAGTAATTTTAATGCAGAAGCTCTCACTTTATAGTGAGAGAGACTGAAGCACACAAAAAGGTATGGGTGTTTTCCACAGCTACATTCTGAACTGGCTGAGAAAATTGTTAACAAAGTCTGCCAGTCTTTTCCCCTTTTCTGGACTTTACCCTTAGGCACCACTCACAGCATCCCATACACTCCAGGACATAACTGGCTTGTGCCTTACATTTGCACCATTGTAGCAAGAAGGAAAAGCCCTACTGATTCCAGTACAAGACCCAAAATTGCTTGAAGTTTCTGTTCTCAGTCTACTTCTGACACTTCCAGGGCTACCAGAGTTCAGGAAAGAGGGCATCTTCTTTACCTCAGAGAGGAGAGCTCACACAGGTGACTGCACGTTGCTTTGAACGCAAGTCAGTGTCTTGAGGGTGCCATTAAATATAATGGTTGTCATGACATAGGATGTCATGAAAAATTCAAGTTCTGTGTTGTTTTAGAGAAGAAAATACAGATTGAATTTGATGTATGGACTAGTATTTGGTGCAAGGTATGTATTCAAGTATGCATCTCACCCGGTTTTCTTTTACCTTATCAATAACATTTATAGTTTTCTTGTCTAGGGATAACCTTAGTGTTTATGCTCTGTTATTTGGAATCCTTGATGCAAGACAGAATCTTGCCAGTGTAGCTATTCTGTACCAGTTTACCAAAGTAACTCTAAGTATCCAAGGATATCTATTTCTTGGTCATTTTAATACCACAGTTATCTGTAGCTTCCATTCTCTGCTAACAGATGTTTGGTTACTAGTGTTCAATATTATGCAATAAGACAGTGAGTCCCCAGAACTCCCTGTCAGGAACACAAAGTACTCTAAGATAGATCACTTTCATATTTTCTGGCATTCAGTGATGGGTAAATCTCCAAATGGTTTGTACGTCCATTTAGTTTAAACTTAATATCCAGAACTCAGATTCCTAGAGCTAAGTTTTCTCAAACTCAAAACCAGACTAATTATGTGATAAGCTGCATCTTTTTTAATACCTATATGCAGACTATGGTGCCAAGGACTGGTTTTGAAATAAAACAAGGATTGCCTGAGGCCTTTACATTTACTTTGATTATAATATTTCTCAGGAAGACAACTGAACAGAAAGAACTTCATTTGAGGCATGGCTGAAGAAGTCTTTTAAAGTGTTGGAAACCTTTCTGTTATACACTAGTCACCCTTGTCAACTGAGAAGAGTACAGGCTGAGAAAGTAGATTTTTTAGTAACAACTTCAGTGATATCAAGCATTAGGAAAATGTGAATCGTTCCATTTTGCAAGAGTAGGACAGCAAAACAATTTCATATGTTTTGACTGATTTTATCTCCTTTGCACACACAGTATAGTATACTTTCTTGAATGATTAAGCATAGATAAATCAGTTCTTCATCATAGGTCTCCAAATGTGTAATTGACATTTTGACAATTCCACAAAAAAATAAAAGCCTTACTGAGGCAATTACATTTGAAATGCTATGTAGCAGATATTTTTTTTCTTCAAATGGAAGATAATTAAACATAATTAAATTACAATTTCTTCACGATTTTGCAATGTTAACATTTAAAGTCTGTCATTCACTTTTTGCAGCTGTTATTTTGTTCAAGGACTCAGTGTATTACTTGACTTTTCTGTGAGGTTTCCAAGTAGAACCACTTTTACTTCCTTTAATGTTGGTTGGGCTATTCTTAGGTGAATAAGTGAGTGAAGACACTGCAAAAATTTTCATGAAAGTGCAAATAATTAGTGTTTCTCAGAGCTGAACTTATGCAAAAAAGCATCAAGCACCCTGTGGTAACAGATGAAATTAGCTGTTTGATGCAGTACCAAAATAGAGCAATCGGAGGTAATACTGCAGAGACTCTGTAGCGTGCAAGAAGGGGTAACAAAATTATGGAAACAACAGACAGAATTTTAGATGACAGCCTAAGGGACATGAGGAAGAACACTGAAAACATTTCCTCTAGCATAAGCAGAGGAAAAGGCTTTCACAATGCATTTCATAATTCCTTGTCTGTGGAGACTCTGTATGAGTGTCATCCATGGCAGCAGGCACACACATTGCGTGCACAACATTTTCTGGGGATGGACACATGCACTGAGCAGATGTAGGAGGCACACATAAGAAAATACCAGTGAGCAGGTTACAAAGGTTGTATGTTTTCTCCTGTCATTGCTGTTTACTGTAAACACCTGTGAAACAAACCCTAGTGTAATTTCAGGCAAACCAGAGTTTCTTGCTAACCCTTTCACCCTTTAGCTTTGAATCATGCAGAGAACCACAAGCTCTGCCTTCTTTGCCCTCATGATCTACCATGGACTTAAGAACCTGGCTTTTGATTTGTTCCAAACTCAAGTGGCCCTCCTCCAGGCACTGCTTCCCAGCCATGTTTGCTGTCATGCTTGCATAGACTCTTCTCGCAGCGTAATTGCTGGAAAAATCTTCTCTGTTTCTGGACGTCTCTGCTGTCAGAAGGGAAGTGGGTTATTCATACTCTGCCTTGTTTTCCAAGCAAACTTTGTTGACAGCCTGCAATTCCCCCAGAGCCCTTGCGGGAGCCTGTAATTTTGCCCAGGGTCCTCTCACCCACAGAACTGGCCAAGAGCTCTGGGCGCTACTTCAGCCAGAAAGCTTGTGTAGAAAGGAGGGAGGGGTATTGCACAGCAGGCTGATTTACTGATCTTGGACCTTGGATTTGTACCTCCAGCCTTCCCTCTCCACCCTCCCAAAACTTGGATTGCAAGAGGAATGCCTTTCTCCCTTACTGTGTATGTGCTCAGGGTTATAGTGAAACCACGCAATTTCTGTGAAGTCATCTCATGGCACCTAGCTAAATGTTTTTTAAAATATTGCCTTCTGCATGAGGAGAGAAGAAAATTAAGTCTCTCTTGGGGCTAGTGCACAGCTGATACATGAAAATTGATGCAAATATATCTGTTCTCCAACTGGATGTAACCGCATAGGACATATACAGAAAAGAGTGGGGAAAAGCAGAGTAAATAAAATACATGCAGGTATTATTCTGCTGTTCCGGGCAACATGCTGGGTTCAACCCCTGAATCGTCTATTCCACACCCAAAACAATTTAGGTCAAAAATGAGATTTTTTAGGTAAAGGACACATTCATCAAACTCTTGCCACAGGCCAAGAGATGGCCACAGGTTAGAAACTGAATGGTAATAGGTCAGAGAAAGAGAAGAAATCTTTCTTTTTGTTCCTGAATCACAGGGATGTGAGCTTCTGAGGGCTACAGCAAAGTGCACATGGGCTTACTAATAACTGTAATAATCCTAATAAAGTCCAGAAGTAAGGAATTATTTAAACACCTTATTATGTCCCACTGGCTTGGGAGAGGATCTAACTTACGTTGTTTGTCACATCTCAAAGAAAATGAACTGAATACACTTGCTAATAGGAAAGCTTGATCTTAACATTATTCTGTAGCTTGTGCTCAGTTTTTGTGTTTTTGTAAGGGCAAACAGAAATGTTCAGCAAGAACAGATGAATTTATGAAAAAATTATTTCTCTGCAATAAAAATATTTCTCTGCAGAAAAGCAACAAGGAAGCTGTTTAAATGTAAATCTAAAATGGGAAATACTTCCATAAAAAGCATGCATCCTTTTTCCTCAGCTCTCTTCTCTTATCTTATGAAAGAGACAGCTGGAAAAAGTGAACAGAAAATGACTTATTGAAGAGTTGTGCCAGCCCATTCCTCACTGATATATCAGTTAAGTGCTTTAGAGGAAGCTGAATCTGATTCTCCTACCTTTCCAGAAAACCCAGGAACTCACTCCTTCTAAATGTTGGCAAAAATAAGTAGGCCATGAGTAATTTCTCTGACAAGCTTTAGTCATGAACACATATAATTTAGAGAGGATGAAAACAGTATATTTGCAAGCACATATGCAAGATGTCAATATACCCTCTGGAAAATCTGCTGCAGCTGGCTGATAGTCTTACAATATTATTAAATGTGGGGTTATTATTTCACCATGTTTAGATCACTTTTGGATACAACATAAGGAGAGGGAAGTATTGGCCCTGTTATACTAGAAAATGAGCTTTCCATATGTTGGAAATAGCATCAAGAAAAGAAACTGCCCAGCAAAAAAAACTTGGTATCAATGAGAGGGAATATTCAGTATATCACCAATGATCCCATCCACCAGATATTCTCAGACTCTGCCTGTAACCATGCTGTTTGATCTCATAAAAGGAGAGGGATGTTATTTGTCTTAAAAAAAAAAAAGTAAAAATAGTTAAGCCATCCGTCAACTAAAACCAAGACAAGCGTTCTGTTCTCACTGTTGAAATGGGATATTATTATTCTCATGGGGATTAATAAGCCTAGCTGGAGGAGTCTGGCCCTTCAGGAGGTCAATAGAGGAATGCTTATGATTAATGTCTTGGTCCATGGTCTATCTCTATGCTAAGTTATTAAAGCTACGTTGTCTTTTACCATCCCCTATTAACACGACATTAAAGTCCTGCTAGCACTGATGTTGCAGACTGCCCTTGGCTCCATGAAGTAAAACAATACTTTGTGGAAAAGATTTTACTGTACGAATAAGCAGATTTAACATCCCAGTTTTTCCCAGCTCTCAGATGTCAGCATTGCCTGTAATTAGCTGTGAGCTGGAATGTGGGTTGCCATGCAGTAACCACACCAAGCATCTTCTCTCACGTCTTGATTTCCCATCTCATATATCCCTGTTGAGTTTGGAAAATGAGTTGTGGAAGCAAAAGAGAGCAAAGGAAAGGAGACTCAGAATGAGCATATAAGGTAAGCCTATTTTAGAATCAGCCTATTAAACATTTTTTGTTTGTTTTTCAATTTACCAGTCTTCAAAAAAAAATACAAAACATTGTAGGAAAGCATTGCTTGAAGAAGTTGATGCCTTGAATAAAATAATCTCATATATTCAGCAGTTAAAAATATATTTCAAAGGGCAGTTTCCACTATGAAATTCAAAACTCTCAAAATGAATGACTGACTGGCAATAACAGTGACATATTTCCAGGTGCTTTTATTTTTTATAATAGATTAAGGGTGAAAGGCGAATGCTCACAAGTTCTGCATGAAGTCTTGTTTCTTCACCTGACAGATCTGTGTAAATCTCTCCAGAAAACCTGGTCCTAATCAGTTGCTATCATGAGGCTGCTAGAACATCTTCTCCTATTTAAAGTAAATTTAGTTTTCTGGCTGCCATCATTCTCCTGACTTTCACAGAAGTGCTCCATATTTGCACTGAAACTATAGAGCAGTCCCAGCCTCCCTTGAGTGTTGTGATACTGGCAACAAAAATGTCAGCTATGGCTGTCAATGAAGGTGAGAGAGCTGTTGATTCATTTCCTAGTTTTATTCTGCCACTTGCCAGCAGACAAGGCAAGTGCATGCTTTTATTGCCTATACATAAGTGTAAACAACATTGTCATATAGGGTGTCGTTACTACATTACCTGTTTTTTTCCAACTGGGTAGAAAGGTATACCATAAACTTTAACTAGTCCAGAGAATGGCTCTCTGGTTTCCACCATACTTCTCTGTGCAACTGGATGTACTTGTTGAACTCTTGAGGCTTTAATTGTAATGACACTGGATATCTCAAACATTAGCACTTCTGATGGACACAACTGCTACTTTTAGAAATAATTAAGGCAGTGACACTAATAGCAGTTGTATTTAATCATGTGGGAGCTAGCTTTAGGAAAAGCTTTCTGTAAAGGCATCTTTTTCTTGCTTACTGTTTGCTTTGAGGTATTTCTATAAGGCCTATGGGTTCTTCCAAACTTTTCAAAGAAAGGGGGAAGGGGACAGGAGGCAGATATTGTCTCTGAGCTCTTTTTTTCAGCGTATGAATATGCTCCTCAGATTGCTGAAAAGGCATCTTTTTATTAAACAAAAATAACTTGTAAAGTAAAATCCTCACTATCTCTATGTGCTCTAACACACATCATTTGGGTAAGAAAAGGTAAACAGGGAACTACCAGCAAGATGACAAATATGGTGATTTTGACAATACACTGGGTAACAGAGGCCATGTTAAATACCAAAGCGAGCATGGACAACCTCCAATAGAAAAGGCAACAATGTTTAAAATGTGTTGGAAAAGGCATGTGTTTTCCAAAATCAGTTAGGAGTCACAGGCCAAGCATTCAGCAACTTTCTCAGGAAAAACGGCCATCTGAGTGGCTGCTGCTTTTGCAATCACAATAAACCTCCCAACACACAAGCGCTGTTAGCAGTGGAGTGACTAAACTCAGGATGTAAATCATTCTCCAGCTTTCATACAGAGCATTGCTGATCTCTCTGGAATATCATGTTAAAGCTATATTTTGCATTTCCACGAAGATTGTGCTGTCTGACAGCAATGGTTTGTCCCAAAGCAGCGATGGAGCTGGGTTAGCCCTGTGTTAAGGGGTTGGAGTGAGGCCAGTCTTTCTCCTCAGCTTCTCAGAGAATGAGTCAACACACCTGCTCTAAAAATCTGGATGCAGTCAGCAGCCAGCGATGTAATCTTTGGCACAGTCACCAGAACTCCATCTGAATTATGTTCTTTAATTCAGGTTTTAACGCTTTTAATACAAGACACTATTGGAATTTTTCAGGACCTCAGGTTTTATTCCTAAAAGATGTTCATTAAGAAAGTAAAACCACTGCTGGCTTTAGCTAAAATTTTAATCTTTCTTGTGAAAACTATAATAAATGTTACTTTTGAAATACAAATAAACTCTTTTTTTTTGGCAAGAAACAGTCTTTTAATCTTTTTTTAGTTACCCTTATTTTCTCAGCAATAGTAGGACTGCATTCTGCAAAACAAGCATTCCTATGAGTAATTCCATAAAGCTAAGGAATTAACTCATGTGAGTAATGGCTTGCAGGGCTAGACCCATGTTTTTGGATAATTCTTGAATATACATATAGCAGAAAGAGAATTTTAACTGAGGAATTTATTTTAACTCCACAACAAAGAAGAATCAAAATGTCCATTAAATTGGTTTGGTTATCTGACCTTAAAATATTGTCTGCCAATCTCTACAGAAGGAAAATTGTGTAGATTTTGGTACAATAACAGAAGCCAAGTTAGCATACAGGTAATATAAATCCCACTGAAATCACTGTTGTTAGGGTGTGTAGGAGTGGGTAGCATCATGTATATGGTGCAAATAAGCACAGCCCATTCCACTCCTCAGATCTAGCTGTTGCCAGCAGATAGTTTCATTTTCAGGGTGATTTGAAAATGCTGAGCTACCTGTTCCTCCACAGCCAGCCATGAATAGAAGCAGACACTAAATTTTCTTTGTTTATTGGCATGTGGTTGCCAAGTTTCACAACTTCCTCCTGGTGCAGGAGGAGGTGTTGCCAAATGAGCTCTTCCCGATGAATGGAGCAAACTGCTCAAGTAATGTCTGTATCTTCCCACTGTTGTATCCTCCCATTTGATTGGTCACAATGGGGACAAGACCAATATGCTGATGGAGCTCTCCATGTGTCAAAGCCTTCAGTGGAGGATCTGGAGCTCTTCATGAAAGTTACCTATTATCTAATGTTGCAAAACAGAATTACTGAAAAAGCAGAGCAATTAATATCACAAGCGCAGCGAGGAATCCCCTACTTATTCAAAATAATTCAATGCTACTGCTTTGAAATTAAAAATGCAGCTTTAGGTTATATTTTTTAGAAAAACAAACTACAGCTTCTGCAGGGTTCCCTTAGATGCAATATTGGCCATGTTACTTCCTAAGAAATATTTCAACTGAAGTGGTAGAGATACCTAGTTCTCTAAGATTACTGCCCATCTGACATGTTACTGTACCAAATGCAGAAATTAGCACCGTGAAAGACCTGAAATATATTATCAGTTAGAATTATGGAATGGTTTGGGTTGGAAGGGACCTTAGAGATCATCTAGTTCCAACTACCCTGCCATGGGCAGGGACACCTTCCACTAGACCAGGCTGCTCACCGTATAAGGGGAAGGGAAAATGAAGACGGGAGAAAAATCTAGATAGGAGACTGAAACAAGGTCTCGTCAGACTGAAAAAAGAAGGGGCAAGGGAAAGAGAGAGAGAGAGTAAAAAGAAAGTATACAGAGAACCAGGAGGCTCAGTTCTCTTTGAAACAGGAATAATTTCTTAATGTTCATAAGTAACCTACCAAGATGGGCTCTCATATTCACTGGGGGATGCAACAAGGAGTAGTGTTGTATTGTCCTGGGCAGAGCCCCGCCCAGCCACAGCCAGGTCCCAGCCAGGGGTGCAGACCCCCGCAGACCCCCCCGGCGGACCAGTGTTGTCCCCGGATGAAGGCAGACAGGCAGGCACCACCCATACAGGGTGGCAGAGGGACTCCAAACCGGGGGTCCGGGGGTGATCCCGGGCTGGGAACTCCCTTTCCGATTGGTCGTTGGCTACTGTGGCCCTGCCCCGCCCCCGCGGTGGGGGAAAAAGGGCTGCCACACACAGCCAGCAGGGGAGAGAGCACATGGGAGAGAGACAATAAACAACCACCAGACCCCACGTGCTTGGCTCTCCTGTCTTGCCTTTTTTTCTCTGCTCCGGGAGGTCGAGGGGGTGCCCTGAGGGACCCCCTGGGACTGTGGCTGCATTCACTAAGAGCTGCCAGTGAGGGCAGCCCAGGAACGAGGCACAGCAGGCTAGAAAGGTATTCTCAAACTCATAGGGAGCTGCGCGGCCACGGGGGTAGCTCCGAGCTCGCCTGCACCCCAATACGAGAATATAAAAAACAATAAAGTAGGAGGATTACGTAGAGAGGAGATGTTTCTGAGAGTATGACTCAAATATTGTACTCTTAAATACAGAAAATAATGGATATATAAAATGCATGTAAGCTCTGAGATTAATATCCAGTTGGAGGAATGGGTACCAATGGATTGATGGGTGAAGGACCAATATTCTCTCATAAGCCACATTTCTTCAGAAAATTGTGTTGAAAAAGTATACCCTTAACACTTCAATTGGCAACTAAAGCCTTCTGCCCAAATGATGTTGATTAAATCCTACTGCTACTGCTACTGCTGTGACATATTGGACAATTCATATCCACTTCTGTATGTGGCCAGACTAACTAGTTTCATTTAAGTATATTTTGTAAAAGTAGCACACAGAAAAAGCTTGAAAACATTTCATGACTGCTATTATTGTTGGAAAGAGATGTTGTTTGGTATTTAAATCCATGTAATTGAGACAAAACCTTTAAATTTTTTTTCTCTGATTTTTAAGCCACATAATAAACTAGTAAATAAATTGAACATAAAACCCAACCACCTGTCTTTATTTAGTATGTATTAGCAGCTGGCTTGGGCTTTTGTCATGACTGTGGGAATGAGTTAATATGTCTAAGACTAGTATTTCTGCGACTGACTTGCAGTTCAAGTTGTCATCCATAGCTCAACAGCCACGTCAACAAAACAAATGCTAGGAAAACAGCTTTAGAAAATGCATTCCTCAGGAGCTGCTGGAGCAAGGAGTCCTCAGGTCAAGGGTCCTAGGAGAAATGTGGGCCAACTTAAAAGTGCTTCCAAGTTCCACAAGCCACCTGTGTGTTCATCACTGAACAGAAAATCAAGTTTTTCTGTGAGAAAGAAAGCCTCAAATATAGTACTTTCCTTGGTTCACAAAGACTTGTATCATCATGGTTCAAAAGGAGTTAAAAACAGAAAGAAAAAATATTAAATAGAATAAACTGAGGTTGTTTAGAAATTTCAATCTTTCCTCCACACCTTCAAAATTCTACCATCTACTCAGGTATCAAATCTTCCATTTCCTTAATTGTTTCTCAATCAGTCATTTTAGTATTTGCTGTTTTGGCTGGACATAACATGACTTTTGCATCTAGGAATAGCACGGAGATGTCAGGCATTGCGCAGTCATCAGCTGCTCATGCTGGCTGGGAGATTGATATGAGTGAAGGTTATGGGAGATTATGGATGATTAGAAACAGGAAAATGCACTCTTAAACTGGGGCGAACTGGAATGCAGAAAAGTTGACTCTGCTGCCAAGAGGTTTATGAAAATGTCAATGGGGCTATGAAATGGAACTGAAATAGCCAAAAATATTCAATGTGTCATTCATTTGTGGTATGGTTATTGCCTATGAAGATGCACTGAAAATGGTTCCAAATTTCTGTTTTATTTTGCTGTCAATAGATTTTTCTTCTTTTGAAGAAAAAAAATTATTTTCCTCCTTTTCTCAGCCTGCATTTTCTTTTTTAGTTCTGGCGCTTTTAGATTTTACTAATGATTGAGCATACTAAATAGGAACTGACCTTTTGCTAGAAAAATGTTCATGACAAAGAATCAGTAAGCTGTAGATATTTCTTCTATAAAGAAGCAGTCTTACAGTCCTTACTAAATTGTGCCCCAGTGCTGGAAGTCTTAGTCCTTCACCCAGTTGCACAATGCCTGCATACTCACTCCAGTTTACTCTTTACCAAGGTAACTGCCCTTTTCAGTCCTGAGGGTTTCATTCTTCCTGTCCTGTTGACTTGGCAGCAAATCTAGACTGAGTATCATGAACAGCAACACTGGGATCAAGGAGAGTTTTGTATGATTAAAACTGCTGGGTTGGGTGCTGGCTCCTTCTCCCAGTATATGAACGCAAATATCCAACATCAGTGTCTCATGGGGTTAATCAATATATCAGCAGAGAAGCAGACGGGCAGTGTATTTAGTATTCAGACTTTAAGCAGTACATGATTCCAGGATGTCCAAATTCTGCAGTTTTGACTCACTTTGTACACTTCCCTTCTCTTTTTTTAATGCATAATTGTAATGAAGAAGTTCCTTCAGAAACTAACATGATGCAGGGCTCATTGCTGATGGTCTATTAATTAGACATCTTTAGATAAAAGGCTATTATATGCTCAACAGATTAAACTGAGCCCTTGAGATATTTGAAGTTTGTTTTGTCACTATCAGATAAACACAACAGAACATGCCAACCTGCAGAGGTTCATGACTAAACTGCTTGCAAGGTTAAAAAGAAAGGGAGAGGAAAAGCCTTGTTAATCTTCTCCATTCCTAATTTAAAAAAAAAGGTAAATATTTTTGTAAAAACATTTCAAAGGCTTCCACTTTCAGCTATGTGGCAGGTCAAGATTAGGGAAGACCCAAGCACCTCCTAAGGTTAAACACACTATTTGTCTCTGTCTTTCAAACTACATCTGAGTATATTTTGCAGATAAGTTTAGATAGGTTAAAGCTCAAACTCCTTTCCTTTGACTTTTTACCTAGAAATATATAGCCAGCAATGGAGTAAGTTCAGAGCAATATTTTCGTCTAATTACAGATACTCTACTCAGATCCTAGAACTAATAAAAAAATGTATTGCACGAAAGGTATAATGATTTGAAGATCCTATTACATTACAGATAGAATACTTTTTGAGTAAAATAAAATTTCAGGCAAACAGCATTTTAGACAACTGGAAAGCTTTTAAAGGGCTATTAGATATGCTTTGTCCACCACATTCATTCAGATTATTAACTTATTTATTAGTCTCACAGAAGACTGAAATATTTTTTGGTAGATAATTTGCCTACTGTACTTTTTTTCTGAGGTAGGGAAACTACTGCGATGATTATACAAATTCATTAATTTGCATTATATTGTAGAAATTAAGCTTTGATTTTGAACACGAAATTGGACTGGGGGCAAATGCATTTCTAAAAAGACCAAAGAAACTGTTTTCACTTCACTGAGTCTTGTGCTTGGATGGTCCCCCTGATGTGGATGTGGTGGCAATGGAATTAAATTTCATTTTCATTAATTGCATTACAGTTATCTGTTGTGCAGGAGAAGTCCCTAACTCCACATAGCAAAAGTAGTATTTACAACTGGTACAGAGAAGTCTCTCCAGCCAACAAAGACAAATGTCCTGCGACTTCTTTCTCAGGCTCAGGCTTGGTAATATATTAATATATTCAGAATAATGTTATATTTTATTTATATTTTAAAATTTTAGCTTGGGAATATACTGTGTAAACATTTCTATCTGTCTTGAATAGTAGGCACAGATCTTAGCTGCTGTGAAGTGGCAAAGTGCCAGCATCATGAAAGAAAACACATTTATTTATAATGACTGACTTTCTGAGCCAGGAAATCCCTTTGATTTCCTTCAGCGACAAGAGAGTCTTAAGTACAGGTGAGGGTAGACAGACAGGCAGATAGAAAAATATTCCTTATAGCAGTACTGAGAGATTTGCTGAGGGTCCAGCAAGGGGTTCTTCTGTGTAGATTCACGGGGTTGATGCTCAGCTGCCTCTTCTTGCTGTGGGCCCCTGAGAGCCACCCAGCCAGGGACACTGCCTGTGTGGTTACCCCTAAAACCACATCAAAGTGGGGTTTACACCACAAAAAGGAAAACAACAAAAGCTACAGAGACCATATTTCCCTGTGGTGGGAAGGGTAGAATTATCTCATCCAGCCTCCCAGCTAGAGGAAGTCCAGCAGCAGCAGCAGCAGCAGCAGCAGCAGCACACCCNCCGCTGCTGCTGCTGCTAAAGGCCTGCGGCGATTGGCGCCTGGTGGGCAGCACGAAGAAAAGCACACAGGCTGGCACGGGTGACGTGCACAGCAGCAGCAGCAGCACACCCTTCCTTTTGCAAGGCATATCCCGTTCATGGACCTCAGGAGATGATCTGGCCATATAAGCTTGGAATGTGGGTAGCAGATGTTGGGGAGCCCAGTGCCCTACAGATGGCTCACACATGGTTTTCTCTTCCACGCCCCAGTGCTGTGTTGGGGCTGTCTCGCTGCTGCATTGTCTCAGCAAATTAAATGGGTGGGGGTTTAAAAGAAGAAACAAAGAAGGAAATCTGGCACTCTACAGGTGCAAACCCTCCAGCAAGGGCAAGATTTTAGGGGATTACTACAGAAATCGTGTCAGTTAGTTCAGACAGAGTATACACTGCCACTGAGACCATTTTCTGCAAGGCTGTTTGACTGGCCCTGCAATCAATCCATGGTTTGAGAAACCAATTCCTTCCCTTGAACATTTATCCTGTGAAATGTTCTCACTGACAGTATCATAGCCTGGAGTTTTCTTGTGAAGAAAACACTTGATTTTACTAGCTTCTGACTAAGACAGTCATGTCTTGCTCCCAACCTTTGTGTAAATCTCCATTTTTATTCCTTTTTGCTTTGTACTCATAGATGAAAACATCAGATAGGTTTGGAATAGCAGTTGATCCCCACTATAGGAGGAAGCAGTGTCCTGGTTTTGGGAAAGCTGACCTTAAGAATAGCTCTTGTCTGAAGCATTTGGTAAAATGTTATGTTCAGTTACCTATAGATACCATACATGGTTTGTAACTCATAGGATGTAGTGAGTTTTATCCTGCCACAGTGTGGTCAGGAAAGATGCCTGTTCCTTTCATCCAAAAGTTTAAAATTAAAAGCTATTTGTCACCAACATGACAGCTGTGTTTCTTTCTGAATGGAAAATAACAGTTGAGTCTGCATTTTTTTCAGGTTTAATATAAATCTGTATGAACCCCTGGCAGGGAAAATAATCCTCTGTGTGTGTCAGCATTCCACAGCAGGGTTTTAACAAAGATCACATGTTACATGGTCAAAAACCAAAGCACAGAAACACTGCAATTGAAAACAAAACCCCTGCATATCTGAATAACCCAGCCTCAGAGCTGTTAATCTGAACAGCTGCCCTGTGCATGATAGGCAATAAAGGATTAATTCACTCAAAAAAAGCACAAAAAAACCCCCAACCAAACCCCAACCAAAAAACAAAACAAACCAAACTTCTACAAAAATATGCTTAACAAAACCAAATTTCATCTTTTTTTTTGCACACAATATTCTTTCATTACATTAACCATATTCTTCCATAGCTTTTCCTATCTTCCTTTCTTAATGTCTGACTGTAGAAAGATTTTTATACAGTGCACTCTTAATAATCAACATCTGAATTAATTGTTAAAGAAAATAGGAAATAAAAAGCAAAATTAGCTATTGTAATTGAGCTATGGAGAACTTTAGTCTAGTCATTACTTGATTCAGATTCATACTTTCCAGAGCATGTAGTTATGTAATATGCTCTCATATCACATGAGTAAGAAATGATATTGTTGATTCATGATCCTAAGAAGATTTCCTTTTGCAAAGACAGGACTATGTGTTATTGCAATGCACAGAGAGAAGAGTAATCAAAACCATGGTTATTTGATTTTTTTATCAGTTGTGAAATTTATTGAGAGCTTTGGTATTTGCATTTCTGTATTTGTGGACAAGAGAGGAAAAACAGAGGCAGTGGCTATACATGTTTGTTCAAAATACCCTCCAAATAGTCTTTTACTCTGTTTTGATGTGCTTTGGCAGTAATTCAATTTACTGATCCATACCCTTCAGCCAACTAGTGCCTATTCTAGCAGTAGGTGGATGTTGCAATGAGCATATTAAAGGGTTAGGATAGGAAATGACAGCACAGATATTAAGAAACAGAAAATTCACTGTTATGATCTAAATATAATTAATTCCATATTCCAGTTTTTGATTATCACACATTTGCTTGTAAAACGCAAAAAGTTGAAAAATGATGAAAATACCTATTCTCTGCCCTCTTCAGGATAAGAGAGATGAATCTGTTCATACACTGAATGGTCTGGCAATGCAAGTGACCCACATACTAGGATCTGGCATGTTTATCCCTTGCAGCAGCAACTTTTGAGTTAGTCAAAAGCCCTTGGCTTCAATATCATGGCTTTTAGGAGACAGTTTATAGTTTGTGAGTTTGCTGGTGCAATGCTGTATGAAAGTATCAGATTAAAAAGCCTAATTAAAAAAATGCAATTATGTAAGGAGATGGTTAAATTCTGAAAGCTTTACTTATTGCTTAGCCTTGATTAAGAGCAAGTTCTGACGGAATAAAATCTGTCTAAGGGCTTTTGGATTTAGGTTCTGAGTGCTTTCCCACAAATTTCTCTGAATATTTTTTATTCATGTTTGGATACTTAGTGAACACCTGCGTTTCGAGATTTGTTTTGATTTGGTCAAAAGAAGAAGATTTTTTTAAGTGCGTTTAAATGTAAGTAATTTGGAGATAAATAGCTTCCTGCTCAGTTAAAATACTCTTCTATTGCTTCTGTACGTGACTTGGCCCAGGGCAGCTTATTATTCTCCCTGCATCACAGAAGTGTGTAGCACATATTTTATGGTTAGTTAGAACTGGAGAAAAAGGCAAAGGGTGGGAAAGGAAAGACAAAAACATCTTTTGGTGACTTGGCCCTTGAGGGTTTGTCCAGAAGATGAAGACAACTTGGAAGTCCTTTGAGGGGATCCACACACTTATGTTCATATGGTTAAACCCCGTGGTGATTAATAATTCAATAGAATTAGAGCCACACTTAAGCCATGAATAAATATGCCACTCAAAGGAACAGGGGCTTTGTTAGAAGCTAAATTTGGGATGAGACTTTCTTTAAACAGATTTTAAGAAGGGTGAGTAGATGATCAAGCTCAGCTCAGAACTAGATATTCCATTTGCCTGTTTGCAAGCCACAAATTGAACCTAGAGTTTGCTTCTTGCCGCTTGCCTGATACCCATTTTCAAAGGAAAAATAGTCAGCCTCAACACAAAATAGTCAAGTCAAGTCAGTCCCAAGTGGAATTTTATTGGTTAGTGAATGGTACTAATATTAGCATGCCAGGTATTACATCCATACTACAGCACACTGTTCTGGGCACTGGAGGCCAGAGGAAGTACATGCTCCTTACACATAGTCCCAAACAGCCAGATTAAATGCAATGTCTGCAGCTGCTGTGGATTCCCTGTAAACCCAAGTCATGAGTCGTAGGTCCTCTGATGTTACTGATTTAAGAAAAAGAATATCTAGCTGTGTTTCAGTCCTCCACATCTCAGGAGAGATATTTCGTCAATTTTTTGCGGAGGTGCATAATGGGAGTTCAACCCAGCAGTCCTCATCTCCACGCCTCTGCGTTAAAATGAATGTGACCTGCCCGAGTGTCAGTTTGCTCACTCACTCTCTCTCTGTCACCTGACAGGACCCACAGCTTTCAGACCACACCAGTGAGCTTGGGTTTTCCCACTGGGGACTGCACAGCTTCTGTGAGGATGAAACTTGCACAAAACACTTCAGAGCTTGTTGGCTCTGAGAACTTGTCACCCACCTGTGCTCTCCTTAGAAGGTTAAGAGTTCAGTGAAGTGCAGTTGGGAAGTGGTGCAGAGGTGTGAGCTGTGAGCTGCTATTACCACAGGGTACGGTGCAAGAAGCAGTACATGTGTCTTAATTATCTTAGATAAATACCATTAACTGCTGGACTACTGATTAAAAGCACTTGGGAATAATGTCACCACTGCCTTCTTTTCTGTTTCGTTCTTGTGATTGATGCGCCATATGAAATTTTTACAAGCATGGTTAGAAATGTCTATGGTTGAAACAAACCATTTTCTGATTCAAAGTGAAGGAAGTCTTTGTTTTAGCATAAACCAGATATTTCTCCCCAAACTGTTATTTTGTTTTATTCAAAATCCATCCTCCTGCTGCTTTGCTTTGATGGTCAAAAACCATACTAGTCTGCAAGGTTGGGGGAAACCCTGAAAAACACGGTGGGGGATGATTTTAGGCAAGGCACGAGAAGAGCGGTGTGGGGAGAAAGGCTTCACGGTGGCCTATGCCACTGTTTAAAAAGAGTTAGCAGTTATTTGGGGGCAGAACAAAATGCTTCAATGGATACAGGATGAATTCCCCCTTGGTGTCATTCCCCTACTTGGAAGAAATTAAGTTGAGAAATTTGGATTATAATATCTTTTCTACCCCTCTGAGTCAGAGGTTTATTTCTAGCCAGAGCATGCAGCTGACATTCCCATCTGAAATAAATTTATACTCCTGAATGTTAGCTAGTAACCAGTGAACAAAACCAAATGCTGACATTTTATTTTAGCTAATCATTTCAGGTGGCTCAGACCTCAGTGTAGCAGCACATATTAAAAATATTTGTTTAATTAAACTTCTTCTATTGAAGGAAAAGAAAAAGGAGCTTAAACATTTGTTATTGACTTCTCTTAGAAATACACTGAAATAAATGGGCAACAGCTGAAGTTAGTTTGCTAATAAAAAAACTAGGTTCTGTTTTTAGGCAGCTAAAAGAGTCTTAGGGAGTAAAGGGACACTGCAAGCTAAATGCAACCAATTCCCCTTTTCCTGAAATTTACAGTGCAACTCTGTGGCTTGGTTGTATCTTTTAGCCAAAAACATCTCGATACAGTATCTATCCATAGGGCAACAGGGTTATTAATACATATTCAACAGGCATACAAAACCAGAGATTGTCATTAATGAGGCTTTCATACTTCAGCTTCTGCAATAAATCCTCTTTCTTAGTTTCATTATTTGCTTCAATGAGCTTTAAAGGATATATTCACTTGGAATGAGATCCTAAGTCATCCTCTTTATATTAATTTTCTTATTTCATGCCTTTTACTTCCTAGCCACACAGTGAAGAGTGGCTAGGAAGTAATAGCTTCACAGAGAACAGAAGATATGAGGAAAAATTCTATCCTAACTTCAAAGTATTCAACCATGCTTTTGAAGGCTACAAACCTGGCCAGATTTTTTTTTTGTTCCACCGAACTTGGAGCTTGACTACATTTGCCTGAGATCTCTTCAGAGCAGGGAAACAAAGCAGCCATTCATGCCCAGAAAGCCTTTTGTCCGGGTCCCAGGAAAAGACAGACAACCCATACAGACGAATGATGGAGGCACTATTTGAGCTTGCATGACAGCAGTAAAACAGCCAAAGTTTAGCAGAAAAACAGAAGCCTGCAGAAGGAAAATGGTTTGCACCAGTCTTAACAGTAATTAGTGGAAGTCCCTTGCTACTCCCTTTGTGACAGGTCAGATGATTTCTCCTGGTACTTTCGTGCCCACCTAACACATCCAGGGAGCCAGAACTTGCACAGAAGTTGCATTTGGCCACAAAAATTCAAACCAGTGTTGCCAGGAGGGGAACACAAACACAAGCACATGATGCTGTCTCTCAACCCTTTTCTCTCTGTCATGGAAGAGGGCTTACAGCTTTCTCCAGATAGGACTTACTACCACTTCCAGTGACCCAACCATTTATTAGCTGAATCTGTCCTAGAGAAAATGCCTGTAGCACATCCAGCTGCAGGAGATGAGGAGAATAAATTGTTTCAGAGGGAGCCTCTCTGGTGTCGGTGGAGGGGCTGATAAACAAATCCTGTTCCATTCAGCAGCCTGGTGTACAGACATACTTTGTGCATGCCTCGGGCTATGGGATGCATTGTTAATAATCACTTCAAAGTACTCCATCGGCATTTAAAGTTGCTCTCTGTTTGCAGCAGTTTCTTTGGTCTTTTGGACACTTTTGAAGTTCTGGCCAGTGGTATGCCAGTGCTGCCAGCAATACAAACTGCACCATTGTTGTGTGGTGCTGCCGCCTTGTCTCAAATACTCCAGGCCTCCTGTCTTGGCATATCAAGTGTGTTTGTGTGTGCATGTTTATTAAAACTAAAGAGCCTTGTACTATTTGGTGCACATTGGAGGAATTATGGCAGTATTTTTTCTAATGCAAGCACAACGTGCTTGTGTAGCACAGGACTGATTAAGTGGCCACTTATGGGTGTGGGGATTGCAGTGATAAATATCTTATTTTGTATCTACTTATATCACTCTTTTTGCCTGGCAAATTATCTTAAAAAGGGCTTATGAATAATCTCAAAAGAAAAGGAGTTATTTGGGTTTTGATTTAGAACATTATAAACAGAGGTCATACAAAAAATCCCCAACCCTAGGCTCATATGGCAGGGGCTCATGGCAGGTCACATACATTGGATTACATCACAAAATCCATTTCAAAGATATTTGCAACAGGACTCCCAACATCTACTTTAAATATTGTAGCTGCAAGGCAGGATAACTGTGAGTCCTCTTGTAGCACAGATTTTATCCTATGTAATGGTTGTTTTAAGTAATGCATATATATGGATAACATGAAGAATGAAGAGGATGACACAGGGTTCAGGAGAGCCTGACTCTTGGTAAAAAATGTTGATACCAAACTTTTGGTAGTGGTGAGGCCAGGGACGGGAGGGATTATTTAGTTTGCCCTTCTGACAAATGTTGTAACATCTCATCAGCGGCGCTCGTGTCCTGGACTGTTTTTTACCTCTGTAAAGGCGGTTGTGGTTTCAAAGTCATTTAAAGCTGATATAAATGAGGGCTAGAATTAAAATGTTGCCTCCTTCCTTTGCTTTCCATCCCCACCTATGCACTCCCATTCCTGCCTTTGTTCTACCACAAAAGTTCACAAAAGCACACAATGACTTGGATCAGGAATTACTGTGGCTAAAAACTAACCTGACAGCAAACAAACAAACAAAGACAACAAATCAACCCCACCTCCAATAATCCTCTACTTATTTTGAGCTAACTCAGTTTCCTATTTCAGCTCGGCACCTGAGAACACTAACATTTACAGCAGTGCAAAGCCAGGGACAGGAAGGACTAAACTTCTCACTCAATACACTCTGAAGAAACACAGCATGAAAAGTCTGGGGTGAGTTATAGTCTGTTTCTTCACTTTCCTCCTCTGGCTGACACTAGCCAAGAAAGTATTCGATTTTGTATCACTGACAGTAGAATCACCTTAGATTATATTTATCAGTTAAAATCTTCTTTAACCTCTTTGGCATTTCTGTTAGCTGGTAAGGTGATCTATGTATCCCTCCACTACTGTCTTAGATTTTAGGTTGTTTCAGAAATATATCTTTCCTAATTCAATTATTAAAGGTTCCTTTATGGACACAGGTGTAAGCTCCTCCTTCCTTTTCTGTCCTTCCACTTCTGTCCTTCCCCAAGCCAGGAATGGCTAGCATGTCTTCCTGTTGCAAAAGCTGTTCCCATGTCTTCTGCAATTGGACATTAGGATATATCCGGATGTAGTTCAAGATATTATGTCATTCTTCTCCCTTTTTGCTTCACTAAGCATTCTTGATTAATATTTTTAATGTATTTGCATGTGTTTCTGACTCCCTAGTTTCTTTTACACCGTCCCATAGAAGTGGTCATTAAACTGTATCATTTTTGTTACCTCAAAAAACTGTAATTTTGTAATCTAATAGGTTTGTCAAAACAGCTATATTCAAATAAAACTCAAATATATATAACAAAAATATATAATATATATATATTGTATATATATATAAAACTCAAATATAGCACAGAATAAAACATCTTAGATCTGAAGGATGTCTACCACTATGAGTTTTATACCAACTATTATAGGTCTAATAGCTATAGAGGTCTAGCTGAAACCAGTGGTAGGGTAGACTTAATTTCTTCTCAGTAGCTGTTATAGTGTTAGTGTTGTGTTTTGGATTCGGTATCAGAATGGAGTTGATAACACACTGATGTTTTGGTTTTTTGCTAAGGTGTGTTTATCCTAATTCAAGGAATTTTTTCTTCTCTCATGCTCTGCCAGTGAGTAGGTAGCCAAAGGAAAGTGGGAGAGACCACAGCTGGGACAGGTGACCTGAACTGACCAAAGGGATATTCCACACCACAGAACCTCATGCCCAGTATATTAGCTGGGGGAGTTACCCGGAAGAGGAGCTGATCTGGGTTTGGGAAGGGGGGTCTGGCATCGGTCAGCAGGTGGTGAGCAATTGCATCGTGCATCACTTCTTTTTCCTTTTCACTATCATCATTATTATAATTATCATTTACCATTATTACTGTATGTTACTTTATTTTCAGTTGATAAACTGTTCTTATCTCAACCTACAAACTGTGGTTTGATTCTCCTCCCCATTCCACCAGGGTGAGGGAGGGAGAGGTGAAGGGCTGAGTGAGCATCTGCATGGTGCTTAATTTCAAGATGGGTTTAAACTACAACAACCAACTATTATAGGTCTAAATACATGTCTGCTTTGAAGGTGAAAGTTTTATGTAATAAAAAAACATATACCTCTTCGTTTTAGGTCAACACCTCATAAGACTAAGTGTTCTGATTCATACCAGCTGCTTCCACTGGTATCTCCTCTCACCTGCAGATGTGGCCAGGAAAGATCTTGGCGGCATTTCAGCAAGATTGTGACTTTCCTTTGCAAAAACATATGTTCACCAGTGAGCCGTGTTCACCTGCAAGTTCTGGCCTCATCAGAACAGTTTGTTCAGTAGAAATAACAATTTATAATCTGTAGGAAGGTGCACAGATACCCAGGTCACCTTTTAAAGAGAAGACTGAGGAAACATTTGGCAAAACTGATGATTCTGATTAGTAGACTGAAACAGTGTTTGTTAAAGAAAATGTATTAAGGGAGAAGAGTGAGCCTAGTTATGTTAAACAAAACAAAAGCAGCAGAAATAACAATAATAATAATACGGGAAAAATGCTCCATTAGAGACTGAGTCTGCTAGATTACGCTCGAGGCACACATTTGAAAACCTGGTGGATTTTTTAGGACACATTGGGCTGAAATATCCTAATTCTCCCTGGAATTACAAGGCATAATTCAACTGACAATAATAGCAAAATGGTAGAATATAAAAGGAGATATAAGGAAAAGAGTTATTTTCTTGAGACCAGAAATTATGCAGCATTGAGGAAAATATTTAAGCAAGATAGAGTTGTGGTAAAAAAAGGTCTTGAAAAATAAAGTAGGAAGAATAGGTGGCCTGAGAAACGGCACTTGGTAACTCAGACATGCTATCACGATTAAAGAAATATCAGACTGAAAGTTGTGACCTCCTATTCCCTCTCTTTGTATGAAAATAATCCAATTCAATCAATGTACAGTTGTACAGTTGTACCTTAGCAATTTTTAGGCACTTACAAAATCATAAACAATATGTCTCAGTACTTTTGCAAATAATTTTTTGAGGTTTCATATTTTTCACCTTTTCTCCCCAAAATATTGATATATGAATGGCATCATAATTCTTTAAATAGCGTATGTGCAATTCAATATGAACATTGCATGCATGCATGTATGATCAACCTTTGATTGATTACATTACTGAATTTCATCCACAGAACTTCACCCACTATCTGCTAGTACTTCACAAGCAGATCATCAGGGCTGGGATGTGTGAGAAGGCAGCTGCTGACTGACATGCAAGCGACTGCAAGGAAGGTGTGTCGGGAGTGTCAGCAAGACCAGAGGGAACCTGAGTGATGAAACACAGAAAGGTGATAGCTGATGGCTATGTAAGCCTAATAGAGAGCTTTATATTGGGGTGGAAACATCACAGAGGAAAGTGTGGAGAGTGTCTTTTAGGTGTTTTTTCTGTCCTGCTTGTGCAGCATTCTAACAGTAGAAGTTATTTCAAAACAGGTTAAACTTTTAGTAGCCTTACTCTGGGGGACATAAAGGAGGTCCCTTAAAACAAAGATGTCTAGAAAGCCATTTGTTCTTAGTATAAGTGTTCATGGAAAAAAAATGTCATATCTTGTAAATGCCATGATGAAGCAGGGAGGATCAGACGTGCTTAAGAGTGTGGTGGGGACCTGCTTCATGCAGTTACATCCAAGGAGTGTACTGTCATTTATTTCAGATTAAATAAACCTCAATCTAAGGTACAAAAACCAATACAATGACAGGTAAACACATGACCAGGATATACTATGATCAGGCTCAGCTTCCATTCAGAAAAATGCATGAAAAATTCTGGAAAATCAAATTTTCTAAACAGTAATTTCAGAAAAATCATACACTAATCATCTCTTCTATCTACCATAGGACAATGCAGTTGTCTGTGAGAAAGAAAGCCAAAACCCAATTAGTCAAGGATATTAAAATGAGCCCACCTGACTGTGTAGTTAAACCTTTAGGAAAATGCAGAC
The DNA here is from genome assembly GCA_013399195.1 of Dicrurus megarhynchus. Classification (NCBI taxonomy): domain Eukaryota; kingdom Metazoa; phylum Chordata; class Aves; order Passeriformes; family Dicruridae; genus Dicrurus; species Dicrurus megarhynchus. Next base: position 1,882,313 of record VXAD01001741.1, read on the forward strand.
CAAAATCATGCCCAAAATCATGCCCTCGGGCCTAGGTTCCACTAACTTGTTTAGAGAGAAGTTATGCGCTCTTCTTAAAACATGTAGTCCACGGCCATAGAAAGCTCAGTCATATTAGAAACTGGGTAATCTGCAGACCTAAGATGAAAATCTATATTGCATCCACAAGGAACTCTTCAGACTTCTTGTTTGTTTAACAACTGGGACAACTGTGATACAGGTCTAAACTTGGTTCTTATTCTCCCAATCAAAACTGGAAAACATTATACAGCCTCAATGCTTGACTCTTAGCTGAAATATTAAGAAGACAATGGAACAGGCTGTTTGCTTTTGTGCTGTCCTTTATCACTGCATCACCCTCACTGTCCTCTGGATCATGTTCTGGTTTGGATCTTGAATTTTTTTTGGTATTTCTGTAATATTCTTATATGTGAGAGAAGAACAAGAAGTCCATATTATAAATTCTGCATACTTGCTTTTGAATAAGGGAATATTCTCCTTCACCTTATAGGTAATATTTTGTCCTTATCCTTCTGTACTTAATTTCAGGATGAATATCAAATATAATTTCTCTTTACCTACCTTTTGCATGCCGTACCCTATAAGTTTCAAGCTATATATTAGCTGTTTTTTTTGTATAATTTACTTTTAATTATTTGATTAAGAGATGAGCATCATTTGGGACCATACACAGTTCTGTAAGAAATTCTTGTTGTTTCTGCCAAAGTTGCATAGATATGCAAACTTAGAACATAACTTTGCCACTCTCTTAAATTATAGGTCAGTGGAAATATGATCAATGATTTTAGTGAGTCAGAGCCAGATCTTACATGATACGAAATTAAAGCTGGGATGTCATTATATAACTCTTGGTGGAGGGTTTCTGAAGACATTGCAAGTCTTACCACTAAAACCTGCAACCATTTGAAGACATAAGTTATAAAATTTTGTAGAAATTGAGAACCTGAAGAACTATTGAAACGTTCACATTCAGTGATGCACTAAACATAATAAAACAAAACATACTCAATTGCAGTTTGGTTTACATGGCTCGGAACTCCAGTTCCAGATACCTACATAGACTGATACATTGAGTGTCCATTCTGTTCTTTTAGAACTATTAGTAAGTCACCATACAGAAATAATTTTATTCTTAACATAAAAATCTAAAGTATTGAAAATTATGTAGTACACTTGATGATTTCAGTATCAAATAATGATACTGAATATCTGTTAAATCTTTGATCCTCATTATGTAGGCTATTGAAATTGTTTAACATTTCTAATAATTTAGGCTGTTTCAGAATGCATCTATTTTTTATTATAGAGTAAAACAGACAGAAAATGGAAAGATTTCCTATTGAATGTTGACCCTGTCTAGAGAAACCATTGCTGCTAAATAGATACTCTTCATGTGGTGTGATCAGGACGCAAAATTTTTGATTGTCTCTTTTTTGCTTTAAATTTCTGTCATCCAATTAGGTACTGTTTTTGGAGAGGCTTCAGTTGGTGAGAGCTCTGAATTATTTGATATGTGAAAACTGCTTTTTGATTGTGAAGTCATACCATCAAAAGGCACCAAAGAAAAAATACTATCCAGAAATTAAGTCCACTAAAACATAAATCTTACACAAATACATTTTTATAGAGGAGAGATAAAGAAGTCAGAAGAGTTTTTCACTTAGAAGATATAAAGCTAACTAAATAAATCAGTTTTGCTCCCTATGGTTTGGCTTTTGTGTCTCGATCTCCTCTTTGTGTTCAGAAAAAAATCCATGAATGAGTCATTACAATTCTAAGTGCATGAAATATTTTTTTCTTGTTAAGGAGTGTAACATTCTTTGCAAAGTAGGAACAAATGGTGCAGATTTATCTGCTTAATAAGGGCTGGCAATCTGAAGAGCATCTGAGAGTGCCTTGAGTGCCAGTGCATTTTAGAAATATACTTGTGGTGCAGTCTGAGGCATGGTTGCCCTGTATTTTGATGTGAAATCTTGGTAGTATGATGGCAACATGATGTGGTCTGGGTTAGCACTGTATTCGGAATTTTTTGGTTTGCTTTCCGCATTCCCTTGCTTCCTTCCTCAGTGAAGTTATTTCCTTCCAAACTGTTTAAATTGGTACAGACCAGCCAGAGCACAGTCTGGGCCGGTTATCAGCAGGCCTCACAACTGGAACGAGTGTCTCTAGATTTCCTTATCCACCTACCCAGCAGTTACTGTCATCAAAGCAATTGGATGGGACAGAGATGAATAGCTGCTCTTAGAATAGAAATCTGCAGCAAGGTCAATGGTGTTCAAAACAATCTGACCAGCAGCAGGAAATTCCCTCCAAGATTGCTAAATCTTGTTTACAAAAGATGTTGTTCTGCAGGATACAGCCTACCCAGTGCTGTGCTGGGAATGTCACGTGACGTAGCACATTTTCATGGGTAGTCTCAGAAAGCAGATAGGATGAAATCCTGGTAAGATTCCCACTTCCTTCAATGCAACAGGGTTTAAAATGAAATGTTTCATTAGAGAAAGAGTGGAAATTTTTGGCATCTAAATTCAGTGCTGTCAGGCAATATCTAGACTGGCACATTTGTGGAAGTAGAAGATGACATATGGAGATTCCCTTGCTGAGAATGGGTTGCAGCTAAACCACACTGATAGATAAAAAATAAATCCTGAACTAGTCTATCTTGGAATAATATTTCCTGGGGAAGACTGAGGACTGGGAATCTGTTCTCATAAGATACCTAAGAAAAAAAGAAAATCTCTAAGACAGAAGTACTCAAGCTGTGTCCTAAGTACCACTACTGGAACACAAGCTACTTTCTAGCAATACCCCAGTGCTACACCAAAAATCTTCATGTTTTCTTTCTCACATATTACTACATTGCTTCCCGGGACAGATTGTTAATCTGTCATGGGGATTAGCCTAAACTGGGTAAAAACCAATCACATAAAAAGCCTCATGAAAATAATGTCTTGCTATTTGTTAGTCTGCTATAAGGATAACTATCCATTAGCACCATCACTTAGGTATAAATAAGAATGGTCAGTTCTGAAATGAAAAAGCAGATTTCAGAAATTTTATGGATTTAAATTAACACTCATGATATAGCTGAAAAGAAATGCTCTTTACTGGATAATTCAGATTGTTAAATGTGTACTTTCAACACATTGATAATCAGTTTACTGACTCATACTTTTAGGTTCCGGCTTAATTCTGCTGATGAATTAAATGCACTGTTTGTGAGCAGTTTGATACTTGTAGGACAAGCTCAAATTTTTTGTAGGGTAAGCTTTGTTCTTGTAAGACACTACCATCAGTGCTTTTCAGTGTTTAAACATCACCTCCAAAGGCACAGGAGCAGGCAATTCTCAAATGTCTCAAGTCAAGCAGACAAGGCAGAAGGCTGGCTTGGCTGAATAGGGATGTTCTCTTGGAAATAAGAAGAAAAAGAAAGGTGTACGCCCAGTGGAAGGACGGTCAGGTAACATGGGAAGAATAAGAGATGTTGCTTGCCACTGTAGGGTGAAAATTCGTGTGGCCAAAGCTCAACTGGAGTTGAAGTTAGCCAGAAGTGTGGGTGACAATAAAAGCGGTTTTTTTCAATTATATTAATAGCAAAAGACCATGTAGAAATAACATCAGTTTTTTACAGGATGTGGATGGTCACCTCAAAAACAGGGACAGGGAAAGGCAGAGGTGTTTAATCCATTTTTTGCCTCTGTCTTCCATAAAGATGATAGACCAAGGGGGTCTCAGTGCACTGAGCAGAAAGACCATGGCTGCAAGAATGATCAAATCTCAGTTGACCCTGAACTTGTGTGGGATCTGTTTCTCCAGCTGGATCCCTAGAAAGCTGTGGGGTCTTATGGGATTCGTCTGGGAATCCTCAATGAGCTAACTGATGTCACAAAACCTCTCTTGTTGATTTTTGAGCAGTCTTGGGAGTCTGAAGAGGTCCCAGCTGACTGGCAGCTGGTAAACATCATCCCAGTTTTCAAGAAGGGCAAGAAGAAGGGCCCTGAATACTACAGACCTATCGGTCTCACTTCAGTGCCTGGTAAAGTCATAGAAAAGATTATTCTGTGAAGTATTGAAAAACACCTGGAGGACCCGCTTGTTTTCTTCCATAGTTCGTTCATAGTGTGAAGAATAAATCTTGTAAGAGCTCAGTTTTCCATTAGGATAGCCTTTGGCTGTAATTTCCATCTTTGGAGAGGATAATTTGGCTTTATATAAACATTGCTCTGCTATCTAAAGTTGGTAAGAATCAAACCACTGTATAGTTTTAAACAAATACCAAGTGATCTGTGAACAACACAAATATTTGCTAAATCAACAAACAAATAAAAGTTCTTCATGCCTCCATTTTCCTTGAACCCTTTTATAAATGTCTGTGCTATTTCTAGTTTATACTTAGGGCATATGAAATGTAACATTTGCTGTTGGTCTAAAGGCCTGGTTAACTTGTCTTGTTGACTTTGCAAGTGAATTGGATGACCTAACCTTCATAAATACGAATGAATAAAGATATCACTCAAAAAAGGATAGGGTGGAGAGCACTTTGGGGAGTGATATGAACAAGAGGAAACAGGGAGACCTATTTAAAGTCACTGCTTGTCTCCTTTAGCTGAAGAAATATGTTAGGTTACAAATAGAAACACTAGAATTAAAATTATCTGTTTTCCTTCCTGAGTAGAGAGAAGGGTTTCTTGACATGTTTTACATGACATTTGTTTTTCTCAAATTGCTGAGGTTATTCCTGCATTCTAACAAGTAAACAGGAGGGTTTGGTTTTTTGCTATGGGTGGTGTTTTTTTTTTTTGGTTGTTTTTTTTTTTTTTTTTTTTTTGGTTGTGATACAAATAGAGCAGAAAAATATTNCTGCAATCACCCTGATCTCTTGTAAATACTGTTTCACCTATCTGCCAAAGCAGCAGGAAGGAGTCAACTGCACTCCAATGGACATTGGGTCACACCAGCATCAGGCACTGTGCACTGCCTTTAATCACATATGTGCAGTACCATGCAAAAATATGTGGCATTTTTCATTTTCTTTGATCAACTTCCTCAGCTCTGCATGCCAGATGGAAGGAGAGAGAACAACTTAAAGGACTCCTTTCACTGTCCTCTCAGAGAAAATTTTGTAAGGGACATTACTAGGTTAGCCTTTCCCTCACATTTTTTTGTCCCCGTTCATTATACTTACAGTTCATCACAATCTGATTAGTGTTTTACAATTACAATCTGCTGCTCAGCCACATATATATATATATATGACCACTTTCATTACTAGGACATTTGTTCACAAAATAGCTTCTAGTACATTTTCCAATTACCAGTCTAGTACCATGTTATAGTCTGTCCTTATGGGATATAGGTGCTATTCAATAAGAATGACCTACTGCAAAATCCTTTGTAGAAAAATATACAAAAGAGAGTAAGGATGGTGTTGGGGAGGCAGTGTTTTAATTTAATAGTGTTAAGTTTTTTCTATTTGATAAAAAGTAGAAAAGAAAGAATTTCTTAGAGATTACTGTTAAAAAGCATTTTATTTTGAAATTTAGTATTCAGTATTTAAACATGTTCTCTCATATTTAAAAAAAAGGAAACCAATTTGATATTTGCCTACTAATACTCAGCTCTTCAAATTTGGTCCCAGTTAAATATGTTCTTACAAAATGATGATTTTATTTTGATTTTCTTAAACTACACAGAGGTTATACCATTCTTTATGATTTTTATCTCTTTTTCAAAAGCAAGAGCACATCTACTGATAGAATAGCAGATCCAGTCCTGGGCTTGTTTGTAGCTGGATATAGATGCAAAAAATACCAGCATTTGGTGTTATTTTGAAGGAAACTTAACTCCAGCAAAGTGCTGTCTAATATTTATATTTACAGGAGCCAGATGAGGGGCATTACGTCTCTTCTAATACTGTAGCTAAAATGAGACACAGCTTATATCAATCAGAACCATAACTTCATGTTAAAACGCTTAAGTATTTATAGAAAAAGATGGGCTGAAAACTGAAGTCAGCATATATTAGAAAAACAGTAATAGCAAAAAGCTTTGTTGTTGTCAACCAGAAAGCTTAACCACATATTTGATCTAACAAAAACAGATGTGCAGGCACTACTGAAGGAAGTGGGGCACCTTTGATCTGCTGGCTTCTGCTGCTCACTTACAAAGGACACTTAATTCCATTAATGAGGCTTTTCTAGTTTATTGGGTTCACCGATTTTATGCACCCAGAGCAGAAGGGAAATTGCGCTACTCTCTAAGAAACCACTTTGATATCTTGTAAATACAGAGCTATAAAGCACTCATGCCACTTCCAGCCGTAGGTGGGATACCTTTGTAAACAACTGCTATGATTTGATGATATTTAAAGAGTGTGAATGGGGAGCACAGAGGTAGTGCCCTGTTAGATGAGCTGATCTTTGCTTATCTGTAAGGAATTAGCTCAGGTGGGAGAGGAAAGAAATCATTCTTCAGAATGAGTCTGAATTATGCAGAATCATTTTTGCTGAAAACTAAAGTGAGTGTAATTTCTGGCATACTGGGAAATACCGAATCAAATCAGAATAGATGGCTGAATAAACTAATGATGCCTTATTTGCATAAGACAAGGGGGTCCCATTTACTCCTGTTAATTACACTTATCAGTATAGTATATTGCATGTAGTTAGCTCACCTAGATACAGGATTTAAGGAGACCTATAAGACCACACACAGTGTCTCAAATTCATGACGGTCCTGACATACATACAAAATACTTTTTGAAGACAGAGTCTGCTGATTTAAAAGTTCAGAATTTTAAAGATGCTTGCAGAGCCTCAAAGGTCATTCTCTCAGGAGTGCTATTTAATGTAGCAGCTGCTAAGAAGCAGTGCACAGTCATGCCAAAGACAGATAAAATAAGATTCATCCACGTTGCTGTTTGTTTGGTTTACTAGCTGTTGCTGAAATAGATGGGTTATTTAGATTCTTGGTTTTTATTGCTGTTTCACAAGGTTTTCAGAAAGTAATAAGTTAAATAGTAAGCTCCTTTCATTCTCCTCCAGTGAATGTCAGTGCTGGATGATTTTTGTGTCTTGTGTTCTAGTGCATGTCATTTTGAGCTTTGCTCTTGAATTTCTCCTTTCACTCTTAATTAACAATACTGCCTAATAGGTATGTCTCAGAACAGTTTATTCTTTTTTTTTCTTTTTTTTTTGCCCATAGTGACTTTCTGTTTTGCTACAAATTATTTAACACTACATATTTAATATTTAAATATTTAAAACATGCTTTGAGTTAAAATTAGGGTACAAGTGGAAAGCATATAGAAAATTACAACTCAGAAACCAGACCCTGATTCTCCTGGAAGTCTATTTTGTTGCCACATAGTGGAATTATATTTTGACTATAAAATTTGATTTTGAACCCTGCTGTTTTTTTTTTTTTTTATGCAAAGCTACTTCCCACCTTTAAGTTCTCATACCCAATGAAGTGTGGGTGCATTCATTTGCATCCAAGAAATTCGGTGGTAAACCCAATCAGCACACCATGGGTTTGTGGGGAAAAAAGCAGAAACCCCACCTTCATGCTTGCCTGACTGTAGGCTGAGAGACCAGAATTTCATTAGTCTGGCCCCACAGAGGGAAGAATAAGGTAAGACTGAGCCATAGTTGCTGCCAGTTGAGCATGTCTGTGATAGGCTGTAAAGATTCAGGAGTTTTATTCTCTTCTTAAAAGGAGTTACTCTGCCTAAAAAGCTGCAGTTCTAGCCACTGCCACCACTGCTCATCCTCACCTTGAGCAAAGAGAAGGATGTTTTCTAAATCTGCGTGGAGTTTCACTGCTATTTCTATCAAGCTGTTGAGTTTAAAGGTACTTCAAAGTAGCAGAGTATTAAGCACTGTTAAACGGACTCAAGTGTGAGTGAGAATAAAGTTTGAATCCTTTTACCATCATACACATAAAAATGCTTCTGAGTTAATTTGTGTAACAGACAGTAACTAAAGAATGGAGCTATAGATAAGAATTACAACATTTCCTCTGCCCTCATGTGAGAAGATGAGCTCTCTGGAGCCGTGGCTGCACTCACATCCTGCACACCTATACTGAGAGCAGACTGAGCCAGGGGAATTTTTATGGGATGATGTCACTACATATGCATGTTGTAGGGAAAGCATTAAGAAAGGAGGTCCTGCTGAACAGCATGGAATTTGCAAGTAAGACTCTTCTGGAAAGGGTGGTCTTATGTTAGGTTTAAAAGGTCCAAACTGCTGAATGTGCAGATTCTTCTTCTTTGTCTTTCCTTGAACAATTGCATTTCAAAGATGGAAGTGTTATTTCTGTGTACACATGTAGAGTACTGCAACGGCAGCAGAACTGCACATGGCGCTTCCAACATGAAAGGACTTTCTGTATTGATTCTGGACAAGAGAAAAGGAAAACTTGCTCATGTATTGTGGGTTTCTTCTAGTGTTACTGTCACTTTGCTATCGAATATTTGTTGTAACTCCATTAAAATTAACAATGCTCTCTTTGATAAGAAAACCAGTTCAGCTACAGTATGGTGCATAGCATGCTTCAGGTTGAGTCTGTGAGAAAAGGAAAAATATTTTGGAGTAGGACTTCACTGCAATATTCAACACAACATATTGGATCATTTGGTGTTCCCAACCTCACTTAAGGTGTGGATTATACAAAAAATTCCTTAATGGTGAAGAAGATTTAAATACAATTGAATTTGGCATCCTGCTAATGAAAAGGGAATGTTTATTTTCCTGCTTACCGCTTACCCCAGCTCACCAGTTCCAAGTATTAATTATCCTGTACCCATAAAATAAGTACTTTTATGTAATGTATTTGGCTTTTTAGTAGAACAATTTAATCTAGTAAACAAATTAAACATCAGGGGAGGGGGGAAGTGTGATTTTTTTTCTCGTTATAACTTAGTTCTGGTATACTGATTTGTTTGTGCTAGTCATAAGTAGAAGAAGTGTTTTCAGGATGATGACACAAATCCCTCTGAGGCTAGTTTTTTGGAAAGATTGCAGATGTTTCATGAGAACTTTTTTGAAAATGTTAGGCAAATGGGAGAGCATGTCTCAGTCAGGCATATAAGATTCAGTCTCAGTATAGGAATTTTATTTCCATTTCCTCTTTTTGTATGAGTTATCAGTATTCTGTTGTTCAAGATTTCTTCAAAAAGCTATGCTGGGGAATGTTGCTGCTAAAAGCACCATGGTTTTGCTACATTCCAGGAGGAATCGGATGTCTGATGGCAATTAAGAACCTGAAGTCAAATCCAGTTTTATGGGATTACCCAAATGATGATGACCCTACTTGCTTTCTGCTTCAAGACCAAGTGCCTGTTTTGGCCTTGCCTTTAATTTCATATGCCAGCATTTACACAAATGGGAAGAAACAGAGAACAAATCCATGTGGAGACTTCAGTTATGTTGCTAAATATACAGGAGAAGGTGTTTCCACTCCCCAGCTCTCATGGTGATTCAGAAACATACAAATAGATGAAACAAAAGATAAAAAAGCCCACACTTGCTGGGTATAAAATGCAGTCTGCTTTTCAAGAACAATTATAAATTAATTTTGGTCCCATGAAACTATTCCTGTTTTTATAAATTTCTCTTATACTTCTGAATAATATTTTATTATTTCTCATGCTTTCTAGTAAGGATTAGTGGTAAAACAGGCAGGTGTGTAATATAACCTTATCTGCTTTGAGAATACAGGAAGATATCAATGGAAGTTCTGGTGTACTTCTATATGTAGCCAAACATCTGTGCTGCTCCTCATTTCTACTCATGTCCTTTTAATTTAATGAGTTATGACCAGCAAAAAAAAAAAAAAACCAAACCAAAAAAACCACAACAAAATAATTAAAAAGTATAAGATGCACAGAACATTAGATTTTAGTAATATTTTAAATTTGACACCATTTTTGTAATAAACGTCATTGTGTGTATTTTTAAGAACTAAGAATCTGTACTATAGTAATCTGTGTGGGGGTTTTTTTGCTATGCCTTTTGTGGTACTGGACTTAGCATTTATACTCAACTGTCTTTAAAATATAAAAAAGTCATAGTTTCTAATGTTTTTATTTAAATAATTTATTTAAATACTCTTACTTATTAAAAATAAATTTTCCTGGTGGTCTAATTCTGATCTCTTTCTTGCAACACATTATACATTATGTAAGCTTTCTGCCATTCAAAAAAAAAGTCAGGTTTGCTCGTTGCTGTGAGCCTCTGTCCTAAGGCAAAATTTCATCTACAGCACTGTCACTCTATGGAGAGATGTATAAGTTAGTGCCCAGCACCTGTTCCAGACATTGCATGAACATATGGTGCTGTCTATCCTTGTCACAAACAATTTTCTACTTCTTGTTGTGAGCTGGCCCCTGGCAGAAAACTGAAATGGTGGGAATTAAATAGTTTGATACACTGAAGACAAAGGAAGAACCAGAGTGAATGATCTTAAAGTGGGCAGAGAAGAGTTAAATCCCTGTGAAGATTTCCCCAGGTGGTAAATACTAAAACCTCATGTTTGAAATTACATCTTGCTGTGGTAGCTCCAAAGAAATGGAACCAGATGTGCTCATCATTACCCATCAGGCCACCATGGCAAGCTAATTTTGCCAAATAGCCCAAATATACACAAAGCTGTAATGACCTTTAATTCCTAACAGCTTCAGTAGATCTTATTAAAAGCAGCGGTGGGCTCAGGGATCAGAAACTACTGGTTTCAGCTTTCAAATGGGCTGTGTGAGGATGCTAACCCCAATGACATTACAATACAAGATGTCTTATGAGCATTATAAAGAGTACTAATTAAAACACAGAAGAAGAAGGTGAACTTGTAAAAGAAGTAAGACAAGTTTCTAAGCTATCATTTTTCTTTTTTGCAGTCTGAGGAAAAAAAATAAAGAGAGGAGATTTTAGTTTCTTAAACACATAGATCTGATGTATGATAGAATAATATAGGAATTCAGACAGAGGGATAGTGGGAAAGGAATTAGGTTTTATGGTCACTCATAAATGTTGAAATGGCAGTAAAGTTTAAGGGTACATGTTACAAGCATTTCTACTTAGGTTTGTGAAATCATTTCTACTTCTCATGGTAGTTGGAAAGATTGAGAAATGTGGACCATCTTTTTAATGGTCTTTAAAATCTCGTCAAAATACCTATCTTCAATACACTGATATTCTGTTGGACTACATTCCTTCCTCAGTGAAGTTATTGTTGCTTTCACATCAGCAAAATTCCTTACTCCTAGTAAGATACAAGCTATTTAAATTCTCTGAAATGGGAAAGTATTTCAATTTGAGATCATCTAATTTTATTGCTTCACATCCAACAGCCTATTACAAGATATTTAAGATAATTCCCAAGTTAAGTTCATTAGCAATATCTGCTATTTGGTCAACAAATTGAGATGTTTCATTTCTAGTCTAATATTTCATTTTTCCACTTCCACTGAGTGTCCATTGTTTTAGGGGTTCTGCACACTCAGTAGAAGAAAAAATCTCCAGAAGACTATAACATAGTTATACACTGGTCAGCTTCAGAGAGGTTAACATAACCATGGAACATATGGAACATAACCATGCATGTGCTTCACTGCACTACAACATTTCTAAGTACAGAAGGAGGTTTCTCTTGAAATTATACAAAGTGAACCTATGTAATATTTTAATATGTCAGGTTGCAGGCCAAACCCTTAAAAGCCTATAGATGACAACATATGCCCATAAGAAATGGAATAGATTTTATCAAGTGCTTTCAAAGAACAGACTCAAACTGAAAAGTGGCTTCAAGTTATCTTAAAAGCTGCCATGGCTGGGAAATAAGCCAAGGAATCTGTGTTTCTATAATACTTGTGCTGATGCCAGTGATAAATATTTGTGCAGTCATTTTCCCTCCCTTGAATTTCCCTCCCTCCCTCGCTTGAAGTATCTGAGTGCTCGCTTGAGGGTCCTAACAGACCACAGATAATTTCATCTTCCAGTGAACAAAAGAGTCAAAATCAAATTATTGAGGTTACTACTAGAGTATGAAAATTCAGAAAATAGATATCTGAAGTCATAAATTAAAATGAAACATATAGAATTCTCAGATGCTGTACAAGTTACTGTGTGAGATTTTATGGGATTTATAATGTAGAGCTGCTTATCATAGTATTCTTTTTGCCCTCAGAAAAGGAATTGTGGCTATTCCATATGATCTGAGATGAAAAAAAATGAACTCACAGTCAACTAGCAAAGAGCTGTCAGGGAATTCTGGAATGACCCCAAAATTAGATTTAAAAGCAAGGAACAATCTTAGTGGAGAACCTAAAAAATTCTGAGTATGACATTATTTTTGCTTAAGAATTCTTCCTATCTCATTCACTTTATGGTAGAAATCCAGAAGACTAATCAACATAGCAAGAAGCATATATATATATGTATGTACGCATGCACTGTATGTACTAATATCTACTTGATTGAAAAAATCGTATGGAAACATCCTCTTCCTTTTCTTTATTGATACAACTGTGAAAAACCCCCTCTAATTCTGGCTAAAAGATTAAATGTCAGGATTTTATCAATACTGTAAGCCTCATTAGGTTCTCAGGCTTCTAAAATATGTGGTGTGCAGAAGAATATGGTCAGCACTTCTGTATTAATGAAGTTGTGAATATGTCCATTCAGCAAATTCTTGCAGCAGAAGAACAAACAAATTCATCAACATAAATGTATGATTGCAATCCTGTTTGTCTTGGTTCTGCACAATGAGAGATTTTTAGGCAGCACCTTCTCATGTTAGGAAAAGGACAAGAGTTTTTCTTCTTCAGATTTGTTACATTAAATTCTGTCACTGTGCCATCAATTAAGAGCAGAAGGAAACAAAACCAGTGTTCTGCTTGACTTCAGCAACTGTCCTCAAAATTACTATCCAAGGTCTCTTAGCTTTTTGAAACCTACCAAATTTTCAGTTTCATCTGAACTGTCCTATAGCAAGATCACTCAAATTTATATCTCCCCCAATTTACTGAGCACACTTTAACAAACTAATTGATTGTAAAGCAAACACTTTCTTAATCAGGTTGCTCAGAAAAGTTGCTTTCATTTGCATTGAAAAATTTTTGCTTTTCATCTCTGTGTGGCGTTCGACAAAAATCAGGAATATTTGATGAGCTACTGATCAGAGAAAACATGGCAGAGGAATACTTGAAGATCTAATTTACCATCTTTAAAGGAACTTGTTCAAAATGAAGAGAAGTAGGCACGGTAAGAGCTAGTATATCAAGGCAAGAACAACACACAACGAAGCTGTGTACCTCACTAAGGGAAAAATAGAGATGTCTTGACAAGTAGAAGATACTGAGAGAAAATATAAGATTGAGGTCAGGCTACTTCTGCACCAGCCTTCTGGGAACACTTCACAGTTATGTCTCTGTCTCCTCAGCTCTGAATACTGACTGCAAGGATGTGCAAATGATATTGCAAAGCACAAGAAAGTGTTATACAAGAATCTTGGATGGAAGTGAACTGCTTACTTAGCCTTTCAAAATCACACTTTCTTTTATATATTTCACAGATAGCTACCTGGAAGACCATCAGATTAATGAACAAAGTGAAAGCATAAAAGACCGTCTTTTACATTTAATGATATATAAAGTATACATGAGAAAACACGAATTTCTATTTCCCTCAGTCCTATGGACCAGTACCGGTTAATTGCCTTGAGATTTTCTGCTGTGACTGGCAGTGACAGGCAGTTATATGCCAAACCCTTCTTGCCCATGGCTCACCATGGCAGGCCAGCTGTTCCTTCAGCTCAGATGGCAGATACTTTGCTACTGCAGGATGGTTGCCAAAATAGAACTTCATCATCAAGTAGCTCTTGCAGAAACTCTGAAAGAATGTTGTGAAATTTGAACAGAATATTGATAGAGACTAAGAGCATTTTGGAGCATCAATAAAAAGATCATCTAAACCTGAACTGCCTTGTATTGGTTCTGTCTTATCTCTCTGCCAAATGAAATTGTATTGGTACACAAGAGAGACCTCAAAATGTGAAAGAAGAAGAGAAAAGCAGAATGCAGATTTCCTTTGTCCCTATGCCTTTTCAGCAATCAATTTCTATTAGTTCAGGTCCCTCAGAAAAATGTGCCAAGCTCTCATCTCTATTTGTGGGAAACTGCAAAACATAAACCACTCTAATTCCTATTACAGTGTAATCCAAAAGCTACAGTCATGGATGGGTTCTATTCTATTTTCACATAAGAGAATATGAGAAATTAAAGGTGCATCTAAAGTCAAATCACAAGGGACATGGGTGTGAAGTAGGATGAATTAAAATAAAATCTTACCTTGTAACTTCTTTGCACATCTGGTCACAACTTTTTAATGTATTACATTGAAAATTGCTTCTCAGCTCTTATTACCCACTTGTGCTATTCCTGTGGTTTTTTTTGCTGCCCAACTAAGTGACTGACTGGTTAGCGGTTATCAATTTCTTTTGTTCATTCTTTTTTTTTGTATGTTTAATTTACTACTTGGAAGTAGAATCTGCCTAAACATTCCTCTCCTATTATTTTTATTAGCTGCCTCTGTATAAGATTAACACAGATATGTTCACCCTCAGACAAACACATCCCTAACTCCAAAAATAAACTATACTGGTAATTGACCTTCTCACAGTCTGGAAATACTGGTATCAATGAGCAAACTCCAGTACAGGGAGATATTTCCTGCACTGGGATAATTTGGCCCATTTTTTGTTTTTCCACATTGCTGCAAGCTGGTGAACGTGGCAGTGCAGGAGGAAGCTCAGTGGATCGATAAGTTCTCTGCCTGTGCTGGTCTGAGCGGCTGCTGCATTGTTTGGGTACATAATATATACTTATATGGACTCTGAATTTACCTCCTCCCACTGAGCACTGACAGTGATTGTTTAACAGATTATAATCTCTTCAAAACAGGGTTTTCTTGATCTCAATTTCTTTCACAGTGCTAAGGGTACCGCAACAATTAGTGAATAAGGGTATTGATCAATCAGGCAATCAATGTGCTGTGATGTTTCTCTCTCTTTCATTCCCTCAAAAAATTTAAGTGCATGGCTACATAAAATGCAAATGCAAGTTTAGTCAGTTTTTGGAAATTGACTTCAACCTCTTAATAGGATGTACATTGCAAGGAAAGCTGTTCTGCCAGCACCAGTTCTATATTCAGTGGGAAAAAGCTGAAGGAACTAGTCTTTGGAAATGGTTTAAATTCTCATAAAAGCAATTCTATCATGTAAAATTAGCAAATATATAAGACATTTGTTGTCAATGAGATACTATACAGCTTCTTGGATATGTTGGGAATTTTCTGGCTTGTTTTCTTTTTTTTTTCACTCTGTTTGTTGCCAAAGAACTATTCAGTGAGTTCCTAATATGTAGCCTACAATATAAGTTGGCTCCCTCCTGTGTCTACTCCAACAGTGGCATTCCCTTAGAGAAATAAATATTCTCTATATGGTAATCAGGTTTAGGCATGATTGTAAATCCAAAGTTCACAAGGTTGCCATTAATATTTTCTTACATCCTCATTTCCTGTTGTCTTCATAGCTTAATATGTTTACTCTTAAATTAGAACATAATTAGCAAATCATATAGCTCATTTTTACTGAAAATAGCATCTTGGTGAAATGCCTCTTATCATCTGGGGCTCACCTTCCCACAGACTGCATATCCTGGAACAGAGTATTGTAATAAGAGAAATCAGTTGTTTTGGATCTAGGCCAAAGACTAATCTAATTTCTCTGGCTGCCCCCCTCCTTTCCAGCTCTTCTCCCTGCTCTCCCCAGTAACACTCACATATGTGAGTTGGAGTTAAGAAGTTGCAGTTGGTAAACAAAACAAAGACAAAACTGCTAAGAAGTTAATGAAAACATCAGTAAGTCATAGCATCTGGATCTCATCATCCACTCTGACGTAAGGAAGATGTCCAGATGTTAGCAGAACTGCAGCAGTTGAAATATTTTGTGAGCAAGGCTCTTTCCAAACAATCAGATGCAAAGCAGTTCAGCGCTTTCAGCAGTTTTTAGGAATGTTTCAAATATATAGTGGTCTTTTAGATGTGTAAAATGACTGCTCAGTGCTGAAAGAATATTCAGTCTGGGGAGCCAGGTCTGGGGATTTTGAGCCTCCACTTTTGGTAAGTGCACATGAATGTTCAAAGAGCAGGAGAAGATGAGGCCTCCTGGTTGTTTGTCATTAGGATAGACTTCTAGCAGAGACAATGCTGCTTATCTTGTGGTATCCAGTGTTTAAGACTAGAGTTTAGCAATATCTACAATGATGAATTATAAAACTGGGCCTGGAGAGAGAAGACCATAATTTTCATCTTTGTCACTCATTTTTAATCCCCATTTGACAATGTGTACCGCGTACAAGCCTTGCATGCTGAAAAGCATAAATGATGAGGCTGGTTTCCTAACAGGTGGTTGCCAGGTGTATTGCATTTTTCCTTCCACTCCTGTCCAAACTTCCTGATGGAACAGTGATATTTTTCTCATTTGGGTGCTCATTCTCCATTTTCAGAGTGACACAATTGCTAAATTCCTCTTGGACATGATTTGTGGACAGCTCTGTGTGTGCTTCCTCCCTCCTTGACCCACGCTAATAAAGAATCATTTTGGAGTCCTCAAGAAAACAGTGAAGTTATTGCTAAAAATTCCTAACTGCTGAAGTGTCGAGGGGCTGGATTCTTTTTCTGCACATCCCTAAAATCTCAGGCAGGACAGGACATGGGCTTGCTGGCTGATTGCTGCAGTCCTAAAATTGGCTACAAGGACTGTGGAAAAAAACAATACTGAAAAAAGGGTGTATTCCATAATCCTCTCCAGCTGCTGTAATTTGAATGCATGAGGATTTTGTACTAACCACTTTTACAGTATGCCTAGTATACTGTGTTCTTATTGTAAACTTGGACTAAACAGTGCCATTGTTGTAGCCTGATTACAGAAATGATGGTGGAGCTCCATGAGAAAAATGTTCAAAATTTCACTAATGGGGGAAAATGGCAAAGTCATACATAAAACTTCCCAATTGTCCAGTCTCCCAGCAGTGCAATTTATCTCTGTCTTATTCATCTCTTATCTTTTTTATCTCTGTCATATGACAATATTTATTACAGATAGACAAAGTGATAGAGTATGCACACGTTCTCTACCCTTTGAGAGCTCCAACCTCTTTTGGTATTAGACTTCAAATTAGAAGCATGAGAGGGTTGGAAACAAGGCATTCCAGTAGCTGAAAATAAACAACACCAGTTTCACTACAGGCACCTACAACCTTTGTGGCACTTCTCTACATTTTCGTATAGAGAGTAAGAAACTAAGAGACAGAATATGGAATAAGAACCCAATGATGCATTTAATTCCAAATGCCATTTTGAATGAGTATTTTGACTGAAGGACTTTGCCTAAAATGAATTACAATCATTCCATGATAAAAACACCAATGCTAAAAAAGGCATACAATACTCTGTATATCTTATTGGAATTTAGTGTGGCAATATTTAAAAAAATTAGACAAGCATGTGCAATTTATGAAATATATTATTTCTGATTGCATTTGATATCTGAATTTGAAAGAGGTGAAGAATAATAAACCACAAGAATGAAACTGATGTTTTCTCAAAAAACATGCTTACGCTATAAGCTTGCTTAGTAATTATATGAATAACGGCAAAGCTCATGAGCACTCTCTAAGGGAGGAAATTTTATATGAGAATGATATTTAACCATTCAACCAAAATAAATTATTCATATGTTTTGCACTAGATGTGCTACAATTGCTTTATTATAGATATAACTCCTTTAGTTATCAGACGACTGTTGTTTACTGTTTTCCTGTTTCTTTTCCATAAATTACAGTCTATTTACAAATATGTATCAAATCAATAGCTGATCATGCTCTACATCATGGTAGGTGGCTATGTTTATTATTTATATAATAGCCTGAGTAAAGCACCAAACCTGTTGGAGATTGTCTCCAGACTGGGGGTCAGTAATTTGCTAAAAATGCTGATAGAGACAAAAAGTGATATATCTGAAGCTGTATATCAAGTGGTCTTGGATTCTGCAACATACCCATTTTTTAAGACCTTATTTCACCTACACACACTGTAAATCTTTCTCCAATCTCAGAACAAAGCAAACACTTCAAGAAGTAATTTCTCTTCTGCATGAGCATAAATTTTGGGGACAGTTGAAATGCAGTGCAAAATTCTTCACCTGAACTTGGGGCTTAAAAAAATTTCAAAGGATAAAGATTCCTTTCCTTCCTTCCTTTACTTGCTATAGATAGCTACAGACATGCTTTGAAGTACAAGCAATATCTGGGAAATGTTTTAGAAATATTAAGTATATATATTCACAGAATTCACAATCTGTACATGAGTATGCTTTAAGGCATCAGAGGTAAGAGGAAAGTGTAAGAGAAAACAGCAATTATAAATCCACTGGAAATATAGTGATGTTGATAATGGAGAACAAATTAGGCATCAACAAGAACAGAGAGTATGCAGCAGTGTTCCTAGACAAGTCCTGCAAATTGATAATGGCCAGTAGAAAGAAAAGCTTAAATAATGGTACAATTCTAGCTCATCACCATAAATTAAAGAATAAAAGGTCTATCCAAAGGGTCCTGCAGAGAAACTTTTCATAAGGAGACTCAAAAATAACCCAGCCTGTACTAAAACCATGAAAACTAGATGAAAGTTGACTGATGGTCTTCTAAAAGGAATCTAAATGGAAATGAATTGTTTGATGGGATTACTTTTTGTCTAACCCCAGAGTTCCCTCTCTGGCTACATCTTTAGCAATAATTTACAGGGACATATAGAATCTTTACAGATGATTCAAGTACTAGCAAAATAGGCATAATGAGAATTGGTCTGTAATAGATCTTGGAAATTGAGTAATTTTGCATTTCTTTGGCAATTAACAGAAAACAAAACCAAGAAAAACAATGGTGGCAAAAGCCCACTTAAGTAGGCTAAAAGGTACAAATTCAATTTATTTCTGGGATAAATACAATATTGAGAAGTTTTAGTGAACTTCAAATTAGAAAAAAAAGACAATTGAATATGAGAGATGGTAAGTAGGTAAATAAACAATATAATTTCAAATAGAATAGCTGAAAGTTTATTTTTAAAACAACAAATGAAAATGCTTTACCTCAGACTTTCAATGACTAAGCTACTGCAGCAAAACTGTCAGTAATTCACCAACCTCAGACTACCTATACATCCTTTTTTTTTGTCTATAATACCAGAATTTCAGAAGACAATGCAACTTTTGCACCTTAAAAAAACCCCCTTAATTTAAAAGAAAGGCGCATTAGTAGTCAGTTGTACTCAGTGTCTGATCATGCATTCCAAAAAACGCTGGTGAAAATGAAAAAGCCAGGATCTTTAGTCATGTTGTATGGTGCACATAATGGCTCTTAGTACAATGCAGATAAATGCTACATTGGGTCGTGCAAATTCAGACAACAGTGAAGGCACTAGGAGAAATCTGTCTACAATGTTTTGAGGGTGTGTGCATTTGAGAGCTGAGAATGATGCTTCCTGTTCTGTGAAAGTTCATTCTGTGCTGCTGCCCTTATGCATGAATCCTGGTCTCTTTGGGAGGTCTGTCCACCGAAGAAGCCAGACTGTTCTTCCCTTCCCATCTGAGGATGTGGTCTGACATCAGTAAGGGGAATTAACTGGGAACTCCAAAGGAAATATATTTATTGCTTGTGAATGCAGTAACAAGAAAAGTTACAATTTTCATATTGCCTATTTAGGGGCTCTGTAAACTTAAGTCTTATTCTTTGTCCTTATTTTTTGCTGTTCACTCCATTATCCCAAATTGTTTCTCACCTCTACTGAGCATTTTAGATGTCCCAGAAATTGAAAATGTTTAATGATTTACCTAATTAATATTTTCCACATTTTAAGATCGCCAGATATGACTATAAACATGTCCAGATTTTCTTTGTCTACATAAACCAAGAAGAAGGTAAAAAGACAGAATGGAAAGCAATGATCTGTGCTGCTGTGATGTGACTATGCTGAGCTGCAGCTCACTCCTCCTCAGGACAGGTATTTTATAAATATATACCATATTTATATGCCATACTGAATTTATACAACAGTAACAATATACCATAATATGGTATAATAATATACCATGTTTATACGAGTGAGCTCCACCCCAGAGGGCTGAACCACAGGCTGTTCTGCCACATGATAAGATGGCACAAGCAGTAACTCAGGCCTGGTGTTGGGGTTTGAAAGCAACATGAGGATGCTGCTCTACAGTGCCCAGTGTAGGAGAGCACACAGAGGTGATTTGAGAGGGCAGTCCACATTCATTGCATTCCTTTACTTACTGCACCTACTCAAAATCAAAGTGTTTTTAGCTACAGTCATTTAATTCCATAAAATTTTAACAGCATCTCAAATATTTTTGATACCTTTTGCACAGGACTATTGCTCCCTTTTGTGTCAGTAAGAATACATAACCATAGAATCCTGGAATGAGAGAGTGGTTTAGGTGGGAAGGGACTTTAAAGATCATCCAGTTCCAATCCCCTGTCATGGGCAGGGACACCATCCACTAGACCAGGTTGCTCAAAGCCCCATCCAGCCCCGTCTCAAACACCTCCAGGGATGGGGAGTCCATGGCCTCTCTGGGCAACCTGTGCCAGCACCTTGCTACCCTTAAAGTACAGAATTTCTTCCTAATATATAGTGTAAACCTATTGTCTTCCAGTTAAAGTCCATTACCCCTTGTCCTTTCACTATATGCCCCTGTGAAAAGTTCCTCTCCAGCTTTCTTGTAAGCCCCTTTTAGATACTGGAAGGCTGATACAAGGTCTTCCCAAAGTCTTCTCTTCTCCAGCCATTCTTATCTAATGGAAAAAAACATTTTCCATTATATATTTCCTACTTAGGAAGTAGATAGTACTCCCTGTTTGATGATTATATCAAATTATATTTCATGAAGTGCTACTTCTGTGAGCAGGCTAGAAGGATTTTTTGAAGGCAAAACACTTACTTTGTCTTGAATATGCCATGAAGAATGCATACTTCATATTTTCTTCTTTCTTTTGCAAATAATGTGGTTTTTTTAAAAGGCGTGTCCTGATAAAACAAATTGCTGATCTAAGAGGATTTCTTCTTTCCGTGTCATGACCCTTCTTGACCATTTTCAGGTAGTCAGCAGTTTAAACTGCTGATATTCTGGAGAACAAACAGAACAGCAACACAACTTGCTGTTTTGTTTCTCTTCCTGAATCTCTGTTAATCATGAAGTATTTTCTGGAGTACACCCTGATATCTACTCCAACTGCACGCTGTACTTCTTATTGGGGGGTTGAATTGATGATTTTTAGATTTTGTGACTGACAGCAGCCCAAATATACTAGTGGACTGACAAGTTTACATCACCAGCACAGCCTGGAAAATAGAACTGTCACTGTTTTTAAGGGTCCTCTAACATCTAAGCCTTGTATTGATAAAAACTGTGATGGCTCATAACCAGCTGCCAAGTAGAATAAAAACATGCCGACCCTTATCAGCGCAGCTAGAGGGGCTAAAGGGTTCACGTTCACTCCCTGTTTCTAGGAATGTGACAGAGTCTCCAGAAATATAATTAGCAGTTGTTTAGCCTCCAAAT
Source organism: Dicrurus megarhynchus (assembly GCA_013399195.1). Taxonomy (NCBI): domain Eukaryota; kingdom Metazoa; phylum Chordata; class Aves; order Passeriformes; family Dicruridae; genus Dicrurus; species Dicrurus megarhynchus. The sequence continues at coordinate 1,904,030 of VXAD01001741.1, forward strand.
ATTTGATAATCATATGCAAGGTTAAATATATACATTTATCAAGGTCTCTTTGTATCCTGATAAAATCTGCATACTTTCATATGTAGGTCACATTCTCAAGGTATAAATTACATATCATTATGTGCTTTCCCGTGTCAGCTGATGAGAGGAAAATAATTTTATAGAAGACAGTTGGTAGCAGTTGTTGTATGTGGACACAGGCCAGAGGTACTTGGACTCTGCTGATGCAAATGCCATTCTGAACTTAATGATAAATTAAAAAGCTTACTTCAAAGCATTCACATAAACATCTCTAGCAGGTAGAATGGCAATGAATGTCGGGGTAAACTAGTGTCCAGCTGCCAGGCAACATGCAGATTAAACAAAGGCTGACTTGGCCCCACCAGCTTCCCTTTTATAGATTTGTGTAACATCCATGCCTTTTCACTCAGATTTTCTCTCCTCTCAGTGCTTCTTCCGGTGGAGTTTCAGCAATGTCCTGAACATCGGGACCTGTGCTGTGACTGCTGCTCCATGACCTGCAGTGGTTAAGGCTGCCGAAGACACCCAGTTTTATAACATACTTTTGAGAGATGAAGTGGACTGTCTGCCCAGTTCCTTTTGCTGTGGAAAGAGGTTAATGTCCAGCGCTTTTATGACACTGCCATATTTGTGACCACCTACTGAGCACTTAAGTGTGTGATGCCCCCATCTCCTGTTTTACTGTAAAATAGTGGTAAAGCTGAGTTCCTCTGCCTAGGAAACTCACTGTCCTTTGCCATCTGTGGGAACAGGCACAGAATTAATCCAGTCACTAACACAAGTGGGCAGAACAAGGTTTTTATGAGTAGGTCTAATTCAGAGCAGATTTTTGCCCATGTGTTTCTTTATAGGCAATGGCCACTCACTGCCTGATTACCCAATGTAATCAGTTTTGGAATCAGTGCTCAACTAAATGTCTGTTATGCACTTAGCTACTCTTATTTCTCCAAAACATAAATGCAGGAGAGTGATGTAAACGTTCAGTTTACATTAGTAAGCCATAAAGTCTGCCTCTTGGTCATCTCATCCTTGATCTTATCATTATTCACATTTCTCCTCCCTCATTCCCTCCCCCTGGAATAAACCACCCCCACTGTAAGTATACAAACAAACCAAAATGACCCCTCTGGCAGTCACACCCATTGTGCATTTCTGCTGCCTTTTTTGAAACCTCTAAATGCTGCAAAATAAAAGTAACAACCCCAGCAGGGTGAATGAGAAGCATTCATCTAACATACAATAAGAGAAGAGAAAAATAAAGTGAGTTAAATTATCTTCTTCTCCAGCCCTCTATTATGGTCTGCCTCGAGTTTTTGAGTATTTGCAAGTCAAAATAAAAATGTGTACTGAAACTGTATAGATAGCTGGTAATTTATATCTCAGAAGCCTAGCTCTGGCATACCTGACACTCACTTGGAGCTCACAGCACGGAAATCCTTGCCAGAGGAAATACCAGTAATTGCTCAGTGCACAGCCCAGATATTCCAACTGACACACTCCTTGGCCACAAAACGCAACTCACTGAAGCACATCACAGCAGTAAAGCACAAGGTCTGACCCAATAGCAAAATAAAATGCTTCAGCACACTTTAGTCTGAGGAGTTTGTGCCATAATACTGGAGCGAAATTCACTGCTGCTTTTCTTTTAACCGAAGTTTGTCTCATCTAGTTAGAGGAGCACATACAGTTCCACCCTAGGCACAGCACAGATGTAACATGACACACAAACAAAAGAAATACTCAGAGGCTACATCGATACGTATGCAAATGATACCACTAATTACTGTTATAGGTTTTGATCCCTTATGAATTTTAAAATATATTTATGTAATGTCCTTCTCACCTGCCAGTCGTCTGTCTCTCGTGTTTTTCCAGATAACATCCAAGGCTCTAGCAGTGGAGTCCCTGATATGATCACTAAATGATCTCCTCAGAGGGGCTTTCACCGGGTGATGCATAATGCAGATCGATCACACATCCAGGTCAAACGGCTGTAGCTTAGCCCCAGGAAAAAGGGCATTCTCTGCCCAGGGATCTGTTTGGATTTCTCTTTGCCAGGCAGGCAGGTTGTTACTTTATATAATTTGTCATCAGCCTTGTGGAGCTTTTCCTTGAAGAGTCAGGCATTGCAGTTCTCACTGCGGATGCAGGAAAGCTCAGACTGCAGCCAGCCTACTGGAAAGCTGCCAAAATCTTACATCTGGAACAGTTTACAAATGAGCTAACGATACAGTCATTTAGATTTGGAGCTTTATTTGTGGATATCTATAGGATTCTAGCTTCCTGTTTAATCAAATAACTTACCAGACACATACTTGCATGCTCATTTATTAGGATAATATTTCCCTGCTTAGCTGATATTTCAGGTAATCTTTCATGTTTGGACATGAAAAAGGTAAGAAATAGAAGAGAGATAAAGCAATTTTAAGTATCTAGAGATCAGGTATTTTATTTCTTTTCCTTTTTTTTTTTTTTTTTTTTTTGCATTTTACCCTATCTAAGGCACAGAATAGGGTCTGATTCTGAGTTCCCTATATTTAGTACTTCATGACAGTGCACTAATGAAAGGATGGAAATACAAAAGTGAGAGGAAAAGAGGAGATAAGAAAAAAAGAGAAGGAATGAAGCCTCCACATCTTTGCTGAGTGGAAAGACAAGTTCCCATAGGAAAAATGTTTATAAATGTAATTGAGATTAATAGTCACAGTAAATAAAGCTATTTGACCGTGCTTATTTTGACCTTTTTAATTGATTACTGTGTCCTGTGGCTTCCCTGAGGGAGAAAGGGAGAAATAAAAGGGTACCTGAGACTCTCTTTCCCTTTTTAATGTTATGTGTGGTAAAGTGTGAAGAGATGAGAGATGCCAGTTTAAAAACCTAATCCTCTTTGTTATATGGGAAAGCAAAAACTGTCAAATAAAGTTGTCTTCATGTTCATTCTAGGGGTAGTCCTTAATTTTTCTACAGCAACTACAGCTATTAATATTAGATACCATTATTTTCTTTAGAAGTAGTATCATTAAAATTGATTGATTAACTTGTCACAAGGTTGGCTTACAGAGACCAAATTACAGAAATGTGGGTTTTAACCTATGGATTTTCGCTCCCTTTGAATTCCTTCCTAGAACAAAACAGTTTTTCTTTTCATAACATTAGATAATTTATTTCACACTCTTATTTTAGTCATCATTTCCTTTAAGACACATCATTATCTCATGCTGACAATGAAAAGAAACTAATGGGATTTGCAATAGTGTAACTGAGGGAATAACTGGCTCACCATCTATTTAATTGCAGATCATAATTTCTTCCCATCTAGGCCTTAGTCTTTTATCTTTATAGAGCATCTGCAAACACTGATGTCCTGTGTATGTCTTTGAACAAAACAGCGGTGAAGGATCGCTATAGTTTGCAGTTGCTTTCCTCATTACACTCCTCCTCCTTTCTGAGGCCGGATGGAGAAAGAAGCAGCCAACTCTCTAGAGAAATTCAATATGATAACACACTCTTGCGTGGTTGTATTGTTTTGTTTTGTTTTCTTCTCTTTTTTCCTTTTTTGTTGAGTGTTTTTGGTTTTTTTAACAATTATTCTTGCAAAACTTCCTGGACGCACAATTGGCAATGCATGCACAGGCAAATACTGACATAGGCTTACATAGGCAAATGCTGACACAATGACCAGAGCACAATATATCTGTTTTGAAACATGTACACTCTGTTCAGATGAGATCTGCTGTTGTTTCTATTAGTGAACAGCTCAGAAGAGCATTATTCATTTTTAAATGAGGATGCAGTAAGCGATAACTCAATCAGGAGCTGAATTTCTCTATTTTAGAAGGTGACAAGGGTGAAGACAGTCTCAACAGGATTTTAACTATCAGTGGCTGTCTCTACATCACCAACAACATAGCCCAGAAAGAATGGATTTATATGGCAAAATAAATGGTACCAAAGTTTTAACACATCTCAAGGTAGAGTTACTTTGAACTATGTCTACCTGCATCTCATGAACTGAATGAATCCTCAGGGTTTCATGAATGGGCTGGAGATCACTGGCATACTACCAGGGTGCATCTTTTGGCTTAGTTTCATTTGAAAACCATCCAATTCACATGCAGCAAGATTGCTTGGAGATATGAACCAAAGAATGGTGTTGGGGGAACCTTTTCAAAAGCATATGCCTAGTCCAGGCTACGATGTCAATAAAAACATGCAGGCCATTATTCATTTTGGAAGCCAAAACAACTTTTCAGAATTTAAAAATAAAACCAGCAACATATATATATTTCTGATCAGGGTTTGGTTCTTTGAGAGTTACTGTGGATTATGTTACACATGGAGACATGTCGTGGCAAAAAATATTTAAAATAGTTCTTACAACCAGTTCAACAAAATGGTCTGGAAAATGGCAAAGGGCAAAGGACGAATAAACTGTAACAAAGAGGAGAAATACTGCTAAAAGCATTTGCTTGTCTGATGCTACAACTCAAATAAATAGATAATCTAAGATTGTGTAAAGAATTAAATTAAATGCCAGAAAATTTTTAATGGGCCATGGACAGGTAAATAATTAGACATAAATAGGTTAGAAATATGGATAGAAAATAAAGGACATTAATTTTAGAAAAGTGTAGACTGAGAGATATAATGGGCAATACAGTTAAAAGCAAATATATATGATCAGCATAGGAAATCTGAGATTCACGACATTCAATACAGTCACAAAATGAGATAAGAGTTTGCCATGAAATATGAAAGCACATGATTTTTAATGATTTTTTAATCATGTTAAAAGATGGTATTGGAGCAGAGCTGTGCTGCAGTCTCCATTCCTGCATTATTTAAATAACACCCCTCGTGGAACCATACACTCAGTTTTGGTCTGCACCTCTCACTTCCCACATGATGCTGAAAAGGCGTCCATGAGCCCAGCATAGAGGCAGATGGTGGCAGCAGTGCCAGGGTGACAGCGACAAAGGGTTTTGTGCTGGAAAACACCCACGTGTTCAGGGGAAAGCTGCTGAGATGCCACCCCCACTGTGCCATTATTCAATACTCTTGTTGAGAGCCCTACTCTGCATCTCAGGCAAGCTCCTCCCACATTCCCAGTGGCTACTGCCCAAATGTTGTCTGCTTATGTGGATATTTTCCATTTCAGCTCAGGCTTGTTCCCTCTCCCTTTGAAGGTGTAGCTGTTTGCACAGAGACATCTACCTGAATCACAAGCCTGCAGTTACTTGCAGATGGTTTGTGTGGAAGAACTTCCTCCATTCCTCTGGTAAACTCATGCTTACAGTCTGACCTGGGAGAGGAGGCCATTTACCAATGGCACACATGGTACAGACCTCACCAGGGGAACATTTGATGTTGATCAACATGTTGAGCTGTTGAGTGCACTGGATTAATTTATTGTTAAACCAAACAGCTAAACTGCAGCACTGTGAATGACATTAAGGTCAAAAGATTTTAGTGTTGAGATTTATGGGTTGGCAAAGAATATAGTTTTAAAGAAAATGGCAAAACATTTTGCTGCTCTATTTGAAAATGTACTGGAAAATCTCCTGAAAACAAATCCCTTTCTGTAACTAGGAAAACGCACCCTTCCATGTCTTACATTTACAATTCAATTAGCTGTACACAGATGTTTTGTTGCAGCAAAAAGCATACAAAAATTAGCAAAGTCCTAAAAATCCACCAACCAATGTCTAGGTAAAATTTATGATGCAGCTCTATCTCTTGGCTTCACTGTGGCTGGAAACTTAAGAATGACCACCATCAGACACAGGTTTTTGTATTTGAATAGTTTTGGTGATGACCACAGTCATAGTGCAGCCAATACTCCATCTATCTTTCAGAATTATTTCATTTTATTCAGCGTTTTCAGTTTAATGGTTGAGACGAAAAAAACTCAAACAAGTAAATTCTTAAAAACTGGATGGGTCAACAAAGATGTGTGCTGAACCAAAAATAATATGAGGGGAATCTGAAGGAGGGGGCTCTGTTGCTGACAAGAGGGGAATGCAGCAGCTGGTGTGGGGAGTGAGGTGACAGTACACCCTCAGGAGAGAGACAGCTGCCCACTCCAAGCATGAGGAGCAGCATGCATGCCAAGGAAGAGTCTTTGTGTAATTCCAGAAGCAAATATTTATGGGGACCAGACCCTACCTTCCCTGCCCTGCCAGCCCTCCCACCAGCAGAGACCAACTCCACTACTACCTCTCCCAGGGCAGCGTCTTTCCTGTCCCCCAGGCCTGACGGGCCTTGGGGCTGCAACCACTCACTTCTCCCACTTCTTGTTTTGGAAATATTTTTAGAAACCTCTTGTTAGCATAAGCAAAGCTGTGCCTCTCCAATCTTCCTGTCAAGGGTGAATCGACTTGTAAAGTGCTGCTCATCATTCTTAAACACATAATTCTCAAACCACCCAAGGGCAGGATGCAGAGGCTAATTCCCTCTAACCTTACCCTTGCTCAGCACTTCCAGCTGAAGGACCTACACTTGCCAAAGCTGTCTGTTTTCTGTCCTTTAGTGGTTCCATCCATGCTTTGCTCTGCAAAGATAGTACCAAAGATCCTTTTTGCCCTTTAAGACAAAGAGCAGACAGAATGCATTGTATACTAGGATGGACAGAAAGGGTGATATCATTTTTAGTTCTGGCAACTAAGTCTAGCTCTCAGGAAATAAACAAACAGTTGTGCAAGCCTCATGCTCTTCAAGCTTGCTTAAAATACATCGACTTCCCCTCTGACTCTCCATGAACGTGCAAATACTTATATATATCTCTGGTTCATCTGTGTGATTCTGGCCCCTTGGGTCTGGAAGGATGTATGATTCCAAAATATGCACAGGCCATCAGAAACTCATAATTTTTAAACATGATGCCAGTTTCAGCTTTGCTGTGACTTCTCTACAGACTGCAACAAATGGTGTGGCAAATCCAGAGCATCTTTGCTGAGTGGTCTATGCAGCCTGCCTGATCTGATGCATGCAAACATCTTTCCATTGTTAGAGAAGCAAAAAAAGCAATGCCATAATTCTCCAAAAGTATCACAAAAAAAGAGAATGTTTCAGAATCAGAATTTTATATCTAATTAAAAAAGGCTGCTGGGCACATGGAATGTGTCATTGTTTCATGTCTCAGCAGATGTCTCCTAATGCTATCTAGGAGACCAGGCTGGAAAAGAAGAACTTTGAATTTTGAATTTGACATGTGCTGCTTTCCAAAGGAAAATCTGGTACTGCAATATCTGCAGTATCTGAGAAATCTGATATGTATCAGGTCAAGAAGCAACCACCATTCAGAGCAGACTGGAAAGATTTAGAGAAATTCCTATGGAAAGACAGGGAAATAAAATGTATTCTGTTGAAATATTAAAGTTCCAATAGAAGCTTGACAAATCTCAACCAAATGCTCGATATGACAAAGCCACATGTTGATTCATTTGGATTTGTTTAAAAAAAAAAGTCTCTGTTTTTCAATCAGGTAAAGTAAAAATATTCAGAAGTTTCATTTAGCACATAGGTGTCCTTTTGTAACTGTGCAAGTATCTGGGCAATTTGTCAGTCCTTGGACTCAACCCTGTATGTCCCACCATATTCTGCATTCAGAAAAGTGCTCATTTGACTTGTGTCAACACCCTGGTGTCAACCCTTGAACAGCCTAGGGGCTAAATGGGTGCAGTCTGGAGAAGAGATAGAGACCATGAGAGAGTAGACCAACAGAGAAAACTTCCTGAGTTCATGATGTCAAGAGTGCACTGCTGGGCATCTCTGCACTCTCCTCCCCTGCGGTAGGAGAGGTGTGGAGAAGCCCCAGAGACAATCGCTTCCTCTCCAGGTGACTGTAATTGCCTCTGTACACACTGCTTTTGCAAGATGTGCATGCTTTTTACCCTCATGCCGTGGTCCAGACCTGTATTTTTGAACAACAAGGGTGTATATTTTAATAAAGAAAATGCACAAGATCCACACACCTCGGCAGCAGTATGTGATGCAAACTACAGCTGTTGTTGCTTTCATGAACTTTTAAATGTCTAAACCTTGAAACCTTCTTCTGGTGGAACACTGAGAAGCTCTTGTCAAAATATCTACCTTAATTAGCTTTTGTTGTGAGATAGGTACATACTGATGGGTTTATATAAACCGAGTAGAGTAGCCTTCTAATATACATTTATGAGTCTCAAATTAAACATGATCTCAAATAAATATTAACAATCTTCACAGTGTGATTATGGCCCTGCTTTGTAAAGAGCCCCACAGCTTAATTAGAGTTCTGTGCACTTCAAAGTGTAAGCTTATCTGGCTGTTTCTGAACTGCTGTCTTACTATCACTGTGTGCTCCAAGAATAATAAATAAACCAACATAGGAATGCAGAAAGCATTCCTAATCACATCCATGAATACAAAATAATAAGTGAGTGAATAACATGAAAGAAGATGTGCTTCCAGTTTCATTTGCACATTGTTCCATTTTAACCTGTTTTTAAAGTAACCGGTCATAAACTATTCTTACTTTATTATAAAAAACCCACATATCTTGCCTGTGTAGCCAAATGTTTGCTGAAATACTGAATACTGAAGAAAAAAAAAAAAGACACATTAGTGCTGGTGCCATAGTTTAAAATTCAAATGAGGAAGGGAGTGTTAAAGCTTCATTCTGTTTAGCCATATGTGAGGCACCTTCTTAGAGAAGTTTATGGGAGTATTAATCTATGGTAGTGTCAAACACTTCCAAAAATCTAAACTTGAGCCACAGAACTTTCTTGGTTATAAAATAGTTGATGGCAATAAGCTGTGAACTGAGATTAGTTTTGAGCATTAGCCATGTGTTATGCTTCACCAGAGCAAAAGAGTATTAAACAGCCCTGTTTCTCCTTCCTTCAGCGACCTGACAGGCAAATTGCCCATCCATAGCTTTCTGTCAGCTGAGTAATACGCTACAACTTGACTGGTGCCATCACTGGAATTAGGGCAGGATGAATAAAATTTCATAGAATAAAAGGCGTGGCTTCTTTCTTTCCAGTGGAAATGCAAATTAGGCTGTATATGAAATTGCAGTAATAGAAAAGTGCAGAACCCACAAAAAACCCCCAAACCCAAAGCAAAACAATCAGCCCAACGCTTCCAAACAAACTCCCAGCTCCCTGTTGCTCCTCCCTACTCAAAATCTTCTCTACAATCTTCTTTCACAATTGGAAATTTTCCTTTCCTCTCTTCTGTTTTTTCTCTTTTCCACTCTCTCTATCCCTCCTGTTCATACTAAGATGGTGTTTACCCAGTCATACTAAGATGGTAAGCTCCTTCAATTACATCTCTTCCTCTTCAGACATCTCTCATGCAAAATGGCACAATAAGATATCAAAGAAAAAAAGCCTTTGAGCTTGTCTGCAACAACATGTCTGACCAACATGAACAGTGATTGTGAATGGAGCAAATTTGATTCAATGAGTTTAATATAATCTATTGGTGGCAGGCTGGTGTCTGTGTACAGAGCAGGGAGCAGAACGGGAGCGTGGGGAGTGTTATGTGAGCTGGACTCCTCGAAGTCAGAGGGTGAGCAAGGAGGTAATTCAGAGTACAGGGATCATTCTGAACAGAGAGATCAAAGAGAGGCAAGAAATTTTCAATCAAAGAGAAAGTCCCAGTGCTTGCAGGGAATGATGGAAAATGCTTATTTCTGAGAAGATCTAGTGAGAGTTAGGGGTGTTACGTAAGTCATCTTTGATTATCACTGCTCTGTGTAATGTGTATTTTATTAAGTGATGCAAAGAGGCAGAGCTGTCTTCCTCCCTTCTCATCCCTGATGCTGCCACTGCAGCAGTGTGAAACACAATCTCCACAGGTTTGTTACCGTGAAGACAAGCAGGATGTAATCCCTGAACTGCTGGTTCGCGGCATCACTGGTAGAGAAAACAGCAGAAAAACTGGAGTTTTCATAGGGAGCAATGACATAGAATGTAGGATCCAAACTGAATCTAAACTTTTGAGTAGGTATTGGAACAAACCTTCAATATATTTCAAGATTTCACTAATTAAGGCACTGCTGGACAGTTTGTGAATGGTAACTTCTCCTTGTGTAACTATGTAAATGAACATTTTGTGCAAATGTTCATTTACATAGTTAAATTTATTTTTAATGCTGCCTAACTTCCTCAGACTCTGGGTTTCTCTTTCAGGTGTCTGCCATGCTTTAACTCTTTGTCCTGGAGTTGCTTGTGACATAACTTCTTTGAGATTCTTTATTCATGTATTCATATTAAAACCATTTTTTTGGGGAAATGAATGAAAGGATATGTTATTTTCCTGATATTGAGAAATTCTAGCAAGTTATCCCTACATACTTGATAGTGATTTGGTAAGGCAATTTGCTCTTTTGTAGACATATTCAATTTTCATCTTTCTGGAAAGTTCATTTGTTGTAGCCTTTCGTAAGCCTCTGAGAAATTCTATTTCACATCAGTTCTGCAACCTCGGATATTAGTGACCAACAGTTTAGAAGATCTTTTCTCTCCTGTGTTATATACAGCCTAAAAAGTATTTGCAAACACAGCTCCAGGCTGCTGCCAGCCCTGCAGGATGAATGAGAGAACCTGTCTCACCTGGGCTTTTACTCGCCCCACCTTCATTTCACAGAAGGATGGGAAAGGGTTGGTCGCTCATAAAATGTTAACACAGAATGAAAAAGTTGTGCTAGCATCAAGAGGGAGATGGGTATGCACTGCTTTGTGAAGTAGAGACAAGAACACAGGGAAAGAGACAAGGGGAGTAGAGTCCAAGTGTATCTGTCATCTACTGTAGTTTTAATTGCATGCTTCCATTTGGGAATTAAAATTCAGCCACTACCTGGCTAGTGAGAACTTTCCTTGAGTTCTGCTCTGATGGAACTCAATAAACACAATTTCAAACAATTGCCTTCTCTGCACTGTACAGATTTTTTTTTTTTCAGAACATTGGCTACAATTAGATTACTTTTTCTAAAAAAAAAAAAAAATCAAAAAGCAAACCCATGATTTTTCCAAGTGTTGCATGCAATTTTGTAGGATGTCTTTCTTCTGGTGTTTGTTATTTGAACTGAAATCTTGCTGATTACAAGTTCTAATGCCTAAACTTTAAAAGATAAAGAAGCTAATATTTTCCTTTACCTTTTGAAAGTGTAATGTATCACAGATGCAAGTTGAAGCTTTATGGGGACTGTGTCAAATATAATTATCTGGAAGATTAAAGCAGTCATCACCTCAACTGAAACATACATTCTGTTTTCCATAATAAAGTCTTCGTGAATAATGAATGCACACAGCATACCTTAAACAATTACAAAAGAAATCCAAAATCTAAAGTTATTATTAGATGTTAATGTTACATATTTACTCCATGAAGTTAGCAACACCACCAAATGAGGTTTTAAAAAGACACTCTGGTTTGCTATTCTAGGAATTGGATATCTCCATATCTTTACTTAATTTATTTCACAGCTAATTATCCAAAATTACTTCTGCACGAAATTTGCTGTTCCTGCTGGCATCTGATTTCAGCCATGACATATCTGCCCTCTGGAGTTCCACTGCAGTGCATGGAAAATCTTCACTTAGAGTTCAGGTTATGACACTTGAAGTCTGGCTGTGTAAAAATAGTGAGCTCAGACTAGGTGATTTGGGGAAAAGGAGGTTGACAGGATGCAGCAGTATTTAGCCTAACTTTTATATCCCGAGACTAGTTTCCGGCTGGCAAGTTCCCCTAAATTATTTTAGTAGGCCATTTTATTATTATATGTTTAGCAAACTGTACACTTCACAGTCTCAAAACCAAGGTGAAAATGTGAACCTTCTGTATGTAGGGCTGACAGCCTGATCTGTATTTTGCTATAGCTCTATATCTGACCTAATATTTTTCTATTGTCAAGTAATTTTGAAAATAGACATATATGGTGGCATCCCCATATGAATGGGGTCTGCAATTAAAATTATCTGCTCTGCTCTTCAGTCTGAACATACTTTCATCATTTGTTGTTAAAAAGATAACTACATGATGAGTTGGGTTACATAGGAGAACCTAAAATTCTATTTACCGTCTGTAAACTTAAAGTTTTCAGAGAAATCATTACAATAGGGAATTTATGCAGTTCTTAAGTAAAATAAGAAATATGAGTCTTGTCCTCAGGTACAATGCAAGATATTAATGGCTCTGAAATAATCCAAATGAGGCCTTGAAAAAATGTGAATATCTAAAATAGCAGCTGCAACACATACATGGAAAAACTACTTACAAACCTTGATGTGCACTAGAATCAAGTAAGTACCAGTGTTTCTTTAAGTGTTTCATAGCAGAAGGGGGGAGGGAAGCAATTAAAGAGCTGGTGAAATATAGGAGAAGTTATTTCATATTTATGAGTAGATGATGTAGAAATTCCTTGGAAAAATGTGGTATTTGTAAGAAGGGAATAAAACACTCCCACAGAAGTTGAGGAAGAGAAAACCAAGAAAAAAAAAGCTTACACCTGAGACTGATAGGTTAAACTAATATTTCAAAGACATATTTATTAAAAATAATGTATTGCAGTAATGGTGAAAGGATAATGTCAAATGTTTGATTGAGAAGCATGGTAAAACATATGTACTTTCTTCTTTATTATTTCTGAAGTTTTCATCATAACATTTTTTTGGTGCATCTATACTATAGAAAATAACTATTATTTACTTTCTCAGTGTTTCCATAAAGAACAACCAGACATACTCTGGCACAAACGAATTGCTTCTCAAATGCAGCATATAGTTTCAGCCTCTCCAGTACCACGAAGACGTCAACAAGTTTTGAAGGAATTCAGATAACAGCAACAAAAATGATTAAGGGCTAAAGAGTTTGAGTTACAAGAAAAGATGAAAACCTCTTCTGCTTAGCCAAACGATAGCTAATAATGCAAGGGAAGAGTAATGATAAGAGCCTAAAAGTATTTAAAGTATGAGAACATCAAGGAAAGTGTGGAAATGTTTTAAGGTGGTACAAGGTTTCAAAATACTGCCTTGGTATTGGGAAGAGTATTGTGTTTGTGTATATTTTTCCTCCAAACTAAGGCTAATTAATCTGTGGAGCTTATGTAAGGACAAAACGAAATATGTCTGTACAAAATCAAGGAAAAAAACCTGCGCAAATGTAAAACAGAATGTTCTGTATATCAGCTGTGGTGCAAGTCCTTGATGTAGTATATATTTAAATGCAGGAGTTAGCAAGATCAAAATTGAAAAAGAAATATTTAATATGACAAACAAGCAGAATATAATATTAGGGAAAGAATATATCAGTACCACAGTACATAACTTCTTTAGAAAGAACCTCTTCTGAAAGTAGGTTTGCTTTGCTCAGAAAGTTTCCTAGTTCCTTGATAACCTGTAAAAAAGGACCTGCTATTCAGACATAAAATTTGTCATACCAAAACTTCACTGATAACTGAAAGTTTAATTGAAATATCATTGGATGCTTTTTTCATGGTTTAAACCCTGTTGCTGATACTGGCAACTTTCTGAAGGCATACAGAATTAGAGTGCCTTTAGGAGACATTTGAAATATATCCAGGAGATTTTTTTTTAATGTCATTGGTGCTCTATAACACTTTATTCATAAGGAGCCAAAATAAGGAGAAACATTAAAAGTCTTTAGAAGATGCAATGAAAGGATAGCAGGTTTAGATGTCAAACCTTAGATGTTGCTAAATTGTTTCAATCCAAACCTACTACCCTTTAGTCAAGTACTGGAAAAGATTACGCATGGGGGAGTTAAATATTTCTTTACATTAAATGAATACTTCCCCAATAAGTTATTGGAGAAAATGTACTTTTGTACAACAAGCAAGTATACTCTTCTACTCTTGGTGTACTTTTCTTAAAAGATTGATTCTAGACTGTTTGAAATTTGAAGTTAGCAGTGTCAATGTAGTGATAACAAATTTGAGCTTGGGTAACTGCCTATAAAAGTCAGGAATAAAACAGAAGTTGATTTCAAAAGGTCAAGACTTAAATCTGAAGTGTATATGAAAATGCATAAGAAAAACCAAAGTGACAACTAAAACGCAGGTTTTAATGTCTTTCAATGTTAAACAAACTTTGAAAAGCTCTGTCCCTACCAAGTCATGACAGCTATAAATTTCAATTAATAGGATTAGATTCAGTTACTAATTAACCTAATTTCAACCTAATTAACCTAGTTATGATGCTGAAAAGCTCCTCCTCTATGGAAGAACTTTAAGATTTCAGCATCTGGACAATAAAATGACTAAAAAATAAATCCTAGCAGCTAGGATTAAGAGTAATGTATCATTTTAAATACACTTTCAAAAAAGCTCTCAAATTCGTCCTTGACAGATACTGAAAATTATTTTAGATCAAAGATACATTAGATTTTGGATTTTGGCCTTCAAAATTTAAACACCTTTTATTAGTCTTCATCTGGAGCAATGATGCCATTTTTAAAGCTTACCATGCCTTGGAGATGAGAAGAGTGCAGAAAAAGTGTTTTCACTCTAATTTCAACTGAAGACCTTCATATGCACCTTACCCATCTGTGCCCATGCACTTTGTACAATGTTTCCAGTAAAGTACTACTGATCATCAATCAAAACAAGGTCAGTTTATAGGTGTCATAGCTACCCATAAAGTATTAAACATGTATAGCTCACCAAAATCCACTGCATATTTTGATCCTCAGCGGATATGGTTTTTCTCTCTAAGAGGCAATACAAAGTAAATGTAAATATATCCAAATGAAATATTTTGTATTTTACCAAGGAAGCCTAAATTGCATCAATTGTTTAAAATATTGTAATTTCTTCCATAAATGCCTTGCTCACTTGTCAGATCTAACTTCATGCTAGCTGCAAAACTTCATAATCTATTGAAAGTTAGATGTTTCCATACCCTTTTATGGAAAAATGGACTTTTTCACATTGTTGTGCATGGTTTGTAAAGACATGAATGAATCCATGGAACTCAGAAAAGGTCATACAAACCTTTGCAATTACTGTATTTATTTTATCAATGACAACCCCATGAAAGGAGCTCTCAGAAAAATAAGGGGAGGCCGGCTGTTAACTCCTAACATCTACCAAGCAAGGAAGCTCAAAAAAGGCTGGGTAAGTGTGGGGCTGAACCTTAAAACAAAGAACTGAACTGTGCATTAACAGCAAGCACATGCTGACCTTAGATCCACTCTGCTCCTGTTTGCCTGAGAATCAATGTGCTCGATTCCTGTTGGGCAAAAAATGCTGACTTATTCTGAAAGAGTGTCTAGTGTTACTGTAAACACACACTGCTTTTACAGTTCCCAGCAGAGCACTCTCTGCACCAAGGTTATACGATCTTTGTACGCCTGGCAGGAAATAAAAGATGTTAATGGTGGGGACCTCTGTTAGGAACAGTAGCCCTTAGCAAGAAGAGGAAGGACTAGAGCATAGTAATATATCAGCAGTCTGTGTAAAGACAGGGTTTGATTGTGAATGTGTGACATGATTTTGAAAATGCTAAAGGATTGACAGAAAAATCAGTTCAGCTGGAATAGATTAGGGAACAAATGCAAAGGACACTGTACAGGTTGGAGAGTCACAAAAGGCAGTGGAACAGAGGCAAGTCACGTGTACCAAGAGTCCAGGTGAGGATGTGCAGATCACATATGGCAGCACAGCAAACACAAGGGTGGAAGGGGAGATGTTTAGTCTGCAGAAGACAGTCTGTAACAGTCTCAAATTTCAGAAGGGACTCCATAGTTTCTATTAAATGACAGAGACTGTTGTAGTATCATCTGAATGGCTGTGTAGCTGCATAGTCCTAATTCTTTGTCAGTTAGAATAGCATAATTTAGTATTTAAATACATTTTCTATTCTCTATGCCTCTCTAAGTCTTGTGCAGCCTCTTTAAGGCATTTATTTCCCAAGACATTAGCAGCAGAAGGCTGCTACAAGAAATATTTCATTCTTCAGAGTCTTTTTGCCTGCGTCCCTTACTTGAGGAGCAAACTGTCCTCTCATTTGGTACTGGGACAGCTGTTTGCACAGCTCACTGAAAGTCAGCTCATTAAAACAACATAGGGTAAAAAATAGACCTAATATGAATCATTTCAATGATCCAGTTTATAGCAAATGGTTGAATTCCTGAACTTAGAAGGCAGTGAAATAAAGTTGGGGATGCAATGCTGTGACTCACCTGCAAAACAAAGCTCTCTTTCAGGCAGTTACAACTTTCAATCTATTTGTGTTAAGGTGAATCACAGTCTGGCCCACTGAACACATGAAGAGGGATATGTATTTTTTCAAACGTAGCGGATTCATGCATAATGAAACCCAGGAATTATTACTTGAACTGTAAGCCAGACTATAAATTCCATTTAAAAATTGACAGCATGCATTTGAACACAAATCCACATTGAGATACATAGCTAAACAATTAGTACAACTTTTAGGGATTCACATGCCTCTCTCAACATTTCAGGTAGGCAGACTTCCTAGAGGCGACTGAACATACTACAGCTGATTGCTGCAACACCAAGAGATGAAAAATGAAGTACAGACACAGTAAGAATGTGGTGAAAAGTATTCAACTCCCCTTGAAGATCTGCACGTTCTCCAATTGGTAAACTATTCCATATGAAATCTGAGATAATTAAGTGTGCTCACCTGGTTACATCTGAATGAACACTTAACCATGAAAAAATGCATACAGGAAAGGTAAACAAGGGATACAGGACATACAGTTTATGAGAATCAGTAGACTCTATTGGCTGCTATATATGCTAACAGAGGAATGTGTTTGTGAGCTTTTGTAGGCGCTACTGAATGAGGAAGTTTCATTCCAGGCTCTGGTTCAGACTCTAAGTGTGCTTTCTGGTCAGCTCTTGCTGAGTAAAGAGCTTATGACAAATAGCCCCGGGGGAACTAGATTTCTTTCCTAGTTGTGAGGAAAAGGCTTGAAGGAATGGACATTTATCAAAGAGAAACTATGAATGAAATGAATTGTTGAATAGGTGTCAAGAAAACTTTAGCAGAAGATGGTAGAGACAAACTTAGCGTGACAGTTTATCAGAGACTGAGTCATTGCTTTCTGATGATTGTGCTAGTGAATATGAAAATGCTCTGAAAAATGACCTGGAAAGACTTCCCTATTCAAGTGACACTACATGACCTACAGTAAGATCTTAAGCTACTCAAGATGACTGGAGTTAAGCCAGAAGTGTATATCACAAAAGTAAGGAAAATGATTCAAGAAAATGAATGCTGTTTTTGTTATTTTGGTTTCTGTGTAAGCTAACTAAAAAGAATATTATTAAAAAATACCTGACACACTATGCAACACTGATTGGTTCACTTACAAACTTTAGCTACCCCAGAAGAATTAACTGTCCCTTAGAATGAAGACATGAGTTCACAGTCAGAGGTCTGGCAAGCTAGTTGGGATCAGCTCTGGAACTGAAGGCCTGAAACAACCCAGGCCTTCCTTGGGAAAACCCATTAGGAGATGTCTGGGGTAAGGCAGTAAAGACAGAATGTCTTGGAGAGGAGTATAGAGTTGAAGGGCCAGTGGGCTGGAGTCCAGCTCAATCCTGGTTGTGGAAAGTGGGAACAAAGTCCTAATTTTTATGAAAGTCATTTGGGTATTAAATCCAAAATGTCCCAAAATATCCAGAAAAAAGGAGAAGGGTGCATAGGAAATGTAACTAAGTCTCAATAAAAATGAGTCCGTAACCTACAAGGTTTAGCACATTCCTTCATGAATTAATACTGCTCTCAACATGAAGCGCTGCAGCCGAAATGACAGAGCAGTGTGTGTCCTGTCAGGGTTAGATGTGAAGGGAGTTACTGATTTTGGACTGCAAGTTAGGCACAGTGTTTCTCTCAATAGATCCAGACCAGGCAAAGTAGGAAAGAAAAAATATTGTATTGCACTTTCAAAATCAGTTAAGGATAATCAGATATTACAGAAATGAGGATAGTTTAATCTTAATGGTATACGTATTTTCTAACATCACTGATGAGCAGAAATATGCCTCTTTGATTTTCTTACCATAATCTATTTGGATGCTCTTCAGGAATAAAGCTTGATCTAAATTTTGGCAGTTTTAAGTTTCAGTTTGGCGGTAAGAGCTCTTCTGATATTATTTTATCCCTCAGTTACAGATATATGGGGTCAGCTGACATATGTTCTCTAGGATAACATAGGGATATTTTTAATGTCTGGGACTATGAATCAGCTTTTTCTTGATCAAGGAAACTTGCTCCAAAATTTTTACTATTTATAGCATAAACCAGAGAACACAGCATATCTTTCTTGTTTCTTTAAGGACTATTCTATGAATGGGTGAGTGTCTAATTGCTGCAGGCTCAGGAAAGTAATATGCTTTTGAGTTCACTTGACAGTCACTTGACTGAATCAGTGAAATCTGCTGCTTCTTATCAGTGAGATCTGCTGTTCAAAGGTCCATTAGGAATAAAAGCAAATTCCATCCTGACTCCTGCTGTGTGGGGACATTGGTAAGGCAATGCTTACTCAGTGCTCATAGGGTTGGGATGTTAAAAGGGGGCTGGTTTTCTACCGAATTAATGTGGAGCCCTGTCCCTGAACTCCTTTATTCTCTGTCACACACATGTAAGGCTTTCTCAAGTTTCATCAATTTGTTGTTAGGTTGCTGATAGAGTGAGCATTCATGCAGATAACAATTTGCATGCAGGCTATAATTATGGCTACAGCAACTTCCACTTACCCCTACTAATAACCCAGCATGGTTTGGGAGCGATAGATGAGTAGCAAGTGCTAAGCATGGCTCAGCACGACTCTGCCCATTCCACAGGTTGGTCTCAAAGGAGGGGGAGTGTTGGAGCAGCAATCTCTGGTATAAAAAGCTGCTCTACAGGGGCCATAAACTGGGACAGTTGCAAACACCTGCCAGTGCACTGTCAGCCACACCTTTCTCTAGAGTTATGCCAGGGATTACCTTGCCCTGCCAGTTAAGGAAGAGGCTGAAAGTAATTTGTGCCCCGCTTTTCAGGTACTTGTAACAGAGCAGAAGTACAGCTAATTTTCTGGCTCACTGTTTTTTCTTTTTTTTTCCCTCCTGAACTAGAACTGCTGCATGATAGGTAAAAAATTAAAAGGCAAAAGTGCAGTCATCAGATCCACTTGTCTGTAAACAAAAAAAATTAATTTCCAAAATCCCATTTGCAGTAAAAGTTCAAATGTAAAAATCTTAGACAGTTTGTCTGAAGGAGGGAATGTGGAGAGAAGAGGTAGGTGAAAGCAGTGGTTCAAATTCTCATGCTAGAATCTCACTGAGGTGTCTTTTCCATGCATTACAAGAGGTATTGCCCTTCCCAAGCCTTATCCAGGAAGCAAGAGGATAAAGATCTTTCCACTGAGAGGACAATTTCCTCATAAATTCCTATTTGAATCCTCTAAGCAAGGACTAAGTCTGGAGAAGTCTGTGGTAGACAAAGGATATCAGAATGAATTAATCAGTCTGACCTTTTTGATCAAGACCACTCAATGACAGTAAGAGTGAATCTCCTACCACTGCTGCTTTCAAACACTTCCTGGCGCTTCTTGTCTTCCAAGCCTCATGGGTCTTTTCTAGAAAACTACCAGATGTCATGGGCCAAAACTAGAACAGGAAGCATTATAACTAAAGAACTGGGATAACTCTCTGCCAGTACTTGAGTCCTTGTCTTGTTTAATTTACTTTTTCAGATGCTGCTGTGACTGTGCTCTTGAAACAGGTGCCCTTTAAGCCTTGGCGACTGATTGCTGGATGTGTGCACTCCAAATTTCTTTGTAATTTAGCCCATACTTTCTTCTGACAATACATATGAAACAAACCATTGTGACTCAGCCCACAACTCCTTTAAGAGAGAAAAATCCCAGTTTTGGAAGTACTTTGGTTGTGCCACTTCGTTTGTGTCATCATTATATTTCTAAATCTATCTCCTGGATTTCTAAATAGAGAGGCAAAGAGTACTTGTAAGCAGTTGTGCAGCACTATATAGGAAACAACCTGAAGGGAATATAGGAGCCAATTATCCTCTGGTTGTCTGCACTGTGTGCATTTGGCCAATAATTAATTCAGATTGTAAGCAGTGCTGCTTGTGAATTGTTCATGGCAAATGGGGGATTTTGGTGCTGGAACGTGTCTAAACTTGCTTCTATTTGCTAAAAACAGCTAGAAATCTACAATAACAAAACATTTACTTCTCTGTTGTCTTTGACAATTACAATTCTTGATCTCACTTCAATCTACTAAAACAATTGTCCATACTGCAGCATGCTACAAAGACACACTGTCCTTTTTTTCTTAAAGTTGCTTTATTTTTGAGGATTTATTTTGCTTTGTTTAAAGAAAACAGGTAAGGAAGCTTAAATAACATATCTCAGGAAATGAAATGATCTCTATATCTTTAGGTGAATTGGAATGCACTTAAGAAAATAAGGGAGAGGTTTAAGTTAGAGTCATGGGAACTGGTGAACAAAGCACCAAAAAGCATGAAACCCCAACACAGATGCAGCAAAGATTTTCCAGATGTGGATGTTTTTTCTATGGATCAGTAGAGTTAGCTTAACTTACTTAAGCTATAATGATTATTTTGAGGGGAAAAAAAAAAGTGTGGCTCATTTCTTATCTCTTGGTCTTTTAATATAAATAAATGCAATTTACTTTGCTGAAGATTTTTATCTAGATTTGCTTTATGAAAAGACGTCTGTTTCTTATTGCTCTTAGTTTGTCTTATGTGGCATACATTGCCTCTCTGGAAATGCCTTTGAAATGTACTGCAAAAGCTAATATATGTAGCAACTTCTTCGATTGGAAACTTTCTTGGTTAGTTTTCCAATGTCCATTTCCTCATTAAAGGCGAAATGATGCCAAGTTTTGATTACAACTGTAATATATATATATTTTTTTTTACAGTTTTTAATATGTTCTTTGGTTATGTTTGTGTTTTTATATTATGAGATACACTCATATTTTTTCTCTTTGCTGTTTGTTAAGCTGAAGAATTGCATTGACTTGCTTTATTCTGATCACTGATTTGTTTTCTGCAAATTTTAAGGTCCTCTAACTTTTGATAGAAAGTTTCCTAACATGCAGATGTCTTTTGCAGTTGCTGTATAAGTTACACAGGATTCTTAATTTAATGATGTATAGTTGGTACTGTTTCCTGGGGGAAAACCATGCCTCTCACAAAACAAAAGAAACACCCATGCAATAAAAGTATATTCAGTGTACATATTGGGACTGAATATTCAGTATATTTTTACTGCAAAATACCATTTTTACTTCATTAAAATCGAACTAATATTTAGATGATGTAATGCATTACTAATTTGGAATTCTAGGCAAGTTTTGATTTGGTATATGGAGGGTTATGATTTGTGTAAGTCCTACAAAAGTGATTGGTAAGAACTGATTTAAATTTTACTGATGAAAATTTTATACTAATCAATTTCTCTGTTACTAGTTTGTCTAGACTTTTTCCAAAGCTGTGTACAACTTTAGCATCGGCAATCTACTGAGGTGAGGAGCTCCATAGCTCAGTTCCAGATTGCCTCCCCCTGTTTGCTTTGAATCTGCCACCTCTATCTGATGTCCTCGCATTCTTTTACAAGAAGAGACAAGCAATTGCACATGAAAGTCAAATGTTTATCAACATGGAGTGATCAAACAGGGACAGCTATTGTAATGTGGGACAAAAAAATGATGAGGTGCAAAAACTTTGACTGTTGAAAAAAATGGCAGGTATTAAATCTCTAACTGAAAAAGCCAGTACCACTTACAAGCTAGGAGAAGAAAATCTACTCTTAACTAGTTTGCCAGAAACAGTGTCTTCTCCATGATCCATTGTTACTGTCTGATCCTGCAACAGCTCATTGAATGGCTGCTAAAAGACATTTTTCCTAGAAATGCTAGGCTGGATCCATGGTTCCAAATACAGGGCCAGACTTAAGTCCTAAGGGTAATCCATATAAAAAGCACTAGTCTGAGATCTTCTTCTAAAAGGGGAAAGAAATTTTAGGACAACTATATAGTTTTCATTTTCCAGTCACAAATTCACTGACAATCACAAGTTTATACCTGATAAAATTGATTAACCTGTTACACATGCTAAAGCTGTTGTACCAGAACAGGTATATCAGTTATGAATGTGCAGCAGAGCCTTGCACACAAAAAATGTTTTGCTGACACAAAAAATGTTATTCCACTCAAAGAGTTAGTGTGAGCTATACCACAAAAACAAAGCCTTGGCATTCTCTGAGCATACTGGAGTTTCATCCCTGTTTTGAGAGCCTCCCATGGTAACTACATAAGAAAAATCTTTCTACTGTATGGATGGGTTGTTCTGTAAACAGTATTCTGTGTCAATCAACTGACAGATAAATTCTTGACTAATGTCTCAGTTTTTCTTTTTCTTCCTTGCAATATGAAACACATTCCAGGATGACATTGTAAATTAGACACCTGCCTAGAGGATGTTGTGGTTTATTTAATTCTTTTCCTTGCCTTTTAACAGATATTTCAACTAATCTTCTCTAATTTCAAGCCTGTATTTTGATATGTATTAAAATCCATGGTAACTTTCCTCTTTGCCTTTCAATTCTGCTCATAGGCAGCTACTGAGATATGATATACCTGGCTAACCCTCTGGAATTGGTTACCAAATATTTCCTCTTCCTTTAGAGCAAAGAACAGCAGCAGGTGCAATTCAATCCAATAGACTTGGATTTAAGTTAATGACCTACCAATTGAATTAAAGAGAATATTCACAGAGAAACTTTCAGAGAAATAATTTTAGACTGGGATTTAGCAAATTTCTAATTCCAAGCTGTGTCCAAACTCATGTTACTAGAATGATTACCTGCAGGAGTAACTCCTTGCAGATTTATAGTTTAGAGACCATTTGGCAGTTTTGTCTATCAATAAACTTTTTTTTTCAATTATTTCTTTATTTGTAATACTTATAAACTAAGCAACCATTTCAAGTAGTTATCTGATTCTTTCCTAAAATGTCATGAAGGGGAAATTCAATAATAGTAAAAATTAACACAGAGTTAGATTGACAGAGGTTATAAAGCATGAGGCAAGTGACTGACTTTGCATAAAAGAATTGTACACTGGTGCATTTTAAAGACCATAGTCTTTAAAGATAGAGAATCAGCATTTGATTTGATTGCCATTTCCTCATATGTGCAAAAGCAATCTAATTTTACAAGAGTATTGAAGATTTGAGGAAATGGTTAAACTTGATGACTAGATACCACAAGCTATTTAAAATCTTCAGGATAACCGCTTTTTGTCAGTGTAGTTGGTATCTTTCAGATTATAGACAATAAAAGGTCTAGTTGCTCAGGCTGAACACACTATAGGCAGAAGCCACAATTCTCTCAAACATCACTTGCTATAGCAGAAGTCATTCAGAGCACAGGTCAGCATTTCCAACTGGGAAAAAACCCCGCAGTCTGAGCAACCTGTGACACTGCAGCTACATCCAGCCCTATCATTGTCCTGCCAAGGATGGTTCTGCATCAGGAAGACGTTTTGCCTCCAGGTGTGCCTAAACCAAAGTGTGCTTTAGGGTGTCTCTCACCTGAGTTTTCAGCATGGCCTTAGAAAAATGTAAACAATCGTGTCTTCTCATCAAACATAAAAGACCTCTCTCTTTTTCTTAAGAATTTCTGAATAGCAACTTTTTATTCTAGTAAAGTGAGCATGCCAGTACCTCAAGTGCATAAGCAACAAAAAACAAGTTCATGTTCCAGTGATTTGGGACTGAAATAACTTTCTGAAACCACAGAAGGGTTTCTGTTTTAACAGATGCAAAATGAGAAATTATCTTCACACTTTTTAAAGTACTCTAATCTCTTCATATTAAATTTGGTTTAAAACTGTTCAGGTTGTTTTTGGTTCATCTTCAACAACCCAGAAACCAGTTAGCAGTTCAAGTCCTATTTTCAAATATGAACACAGGAGCATAATGTATTACAGATATTTTGAATGTTGTCTAGGAACCCAAAGAAGTAAAGAAGGGCATCTTAATTTTTTCAGAAATGGCTAGGTATCATCATAATTTTGTGCCATGTGCAGACTTTATTGCCCAGAAGTAACCTTGTCTGGGCTTTGGTGCACAATTAGCCGATGTCACAGAGAGCTTGCTTTTCATCTTCAAGTACCTAAATAACAACTAAAATGCAGTCAAAAGTTAATTTTAAAATTTGGCTACAGGCACCTCAGCTTTGCAGATGCTGCCTCTATTTCTGGACACTGAAAAAGAAAGACCATCACCTGATTTCCAAATCATCACTACTTTGGAAACCACGACCTGATGACTGCATGTCAGTATCAACTAGGACCAAGTGAACAATTTCATTTGAATCAACACATGTTTTTGCCATGAAGTCAACCTGAACAAAATTAGCCTAGAAATAACTTGATTAATTGGTTATCACCATTCTCTGTTACTCTTGTTATAGCCAAAAAAGGTAAGGAAGAACAACTTGATCATGTTTGCTTTGATTTAAAAGCTATTTTTGGTCAGGGACCACCTCTTTTAGAATGTTTCTGATGTCCATTTCAAAAAGAGACCACAATGTGGCCTGAGTCATATAAATGCTACCGAGTGACTGTGTAACTGATACCTAACTTTATACTGAGAAGCCAGTTGATTAAAATTAGTTATATGACACTAGCCAGAATATACTGAGTACCAGTTTACAGTCAGTTTCGTGGTGTTCTAAAATCTGAACATATTATATAATTACTTATAATGTAATACAAAATTGAATTGGCTGAAAGTAACAAATTCTTGAGTCTCCTGCTGTATTTTCTGTTTTGACAACAAAGAGCACGATTTCCACAATGTTTTTGTTCATAAGTTGGCGTTTTACAGTCTCTAAGGGTGGATAAATAAATGATAATAAACTGGCTGGAGAGCAGCTCTGTGGAAAAGGCCCTGGGGTGTTGGCAGACAGTGAGCTGCGCATGAGCCAGCAGCGTGCCCTGGCAGTAAAATGAGCTGGCAGCAGCCTGGGATGTATCAATAAAAGCATGACCTGATAGAGGGAAGGGATTATCCCTCTCTGTGCAGTGCTTGCAAGACCACATCTGCAACAGTGAGTCCAGTTTCAGGATCCTCGCAACACACAAAAGACATTGATAAAAGGGAAAAGTGCAGGGGGTGGCCACCAAGCGGGTCAGGATCTGGATCATTTGGCCGGTGAGCTGAGGCTGCAGGACTTGTTCAGCTTGCAAAGATGGCTTTTGGGGTCCCACCAGCAGCTCCCCAGGGCTTCACAGTAGGGAAACAAGCAGATGGAGCTGGGCTCTTTATATTGTGCGTGTGAGGATGACAATAGAAGAGACAAGAGGCATAAGCTGAGACCAGAAAGGACCAGGCTGGACATCAGGAAAAGTGTCTCCTCCGTGGAGACAGGACTGCAGTGGAGCATGGAACCTACAGAGATTGCACAGGCTCTGTTCTTGGAAGTTTTCAAGACTGGACTGGACAAAGACTTGAGCAACCTTGTCTGAATTCAGGGCTGGCTTGCTTGAACAGAAGGTTGGAGAAAGAATCTCCAAAGGTCTCCTTGAAGAGAGTTATTCTTTATTTCACTAATAGGTGATGAAGTCTGTTATGAGATATGTTCTTACATTTATCAATCTGTGATGAAATATTATTAATGTCAAATATCTTTAAAATAATTCAATTATAATGCTTGGGGTTTTTTTTATAATCACATAATTTCTGTGATAAAAACAACTTGCCTTAAATAGGAAAGCACATGTTACTTTAAAAACAAATTGGATTGAAAGATTTAGCATGATGGCTGGCAGCAGTAATCACTCAGCTGGTATTATATAAAAGTTTTATTCCTATCAGGGAAATATCTTGATTTGAATAAGGTAATTTTATTACTTAAGAAAAGACATTAAACCAGCAGAAAATCAAAATTTGATTGCTCATCACAGGAGTATAAGGCACTTAGGCACAGCTTGTCTCCTCTAAAATGAAAAATGACATTTGTCAAAGAAATATTTAAAGTTGTTTCCACAATTAACAAAATCATCAGAGTCTAGAAAAATATTACAGCTAAAAAAACCCTAATGTGTCTGATAAAGTATATGTATGTATAATATAATGTAAAAATAATGGCCTATCCTTGTTATTAGCCTGAAATAATTCAGTTAAGCTTCTTTATCTAAGCATTTAAAGATGCAAATAAATGAGATTATATTAAAGATATGAAGAAAATTAAATGCCTTTGAAGTTAACAACAGCATATTTTGATTCAAGAAACTCTTCCAAAAACTGTAAAAGTAGGTCCATACTGATGACCCATACTTGCTCCACAAATCAGGTGGAGAAAGAAAACAGAAACTGGCTAAGGAATTTTATGCAAAACAAGTTCTGCTAGTTCCCAGATACTGCAGATGTACTTAATCATTATAAATTTTTTTAACGGAAGTTGTTTTAGCCTTCCACAAAACACCTGTTTTTCTGTCCAGGCTGGTACCTGAACTTTTGTGTCCTTCTCCAATGGTACACAGCCTTCTTACCACTGGCTTTCCTTGGAGCACATTCACACTACCCTACTCTTCACTCTTTAAGACTAACAGAAGTAATATACTGGAGGCAACCATGAGGAGTTTTAGGCATCGTCCTGCTTCTAGTGAATTTCCCATGGTTTAAAGGGGATTTTCATAGAAAAGCTGCTGTCCTAGCACCTACTGTTTCCTCCAAAGTGGCAACAGCACCTTTGGCTTCACACAGTGCTATGTGGATTTTAAAGTTTGTATGTTTATGTCCACGTGCATACACTGAATATGATGTGACTTTTAAAAATGAAATAACTTATTCAGAAGAACAACTACTCTAGTGTGTGGTTAATAAGCCACTAAAAATCAAACACCAAAAATCCTGACCTCAGCTATTTTACGGCATTTAGAAAAAAATAAAGAAAACTAAATAACTAAAAATGATTAGGAATCTTATAATGAAAGGTCAGCTTTCGGTATCTATTGGCATCATCATTTTTTCTAGTAATGAAATAAATAGCAGTGGAATAAAAATATATCTATTAGCATCTATTAGTGTTTGGCAGCCGTCCATGCATTTTCTGGCAGAGCTTCTATAACTGTTTTTCAGTGTGACAGATTGAAGTGTGAGTGCTCATCTGACATTGTTATTTAGAAAGCAAACACCAAATTTTATAACTGTTGCAACATTGGCAATAAAAGAAGGATTACCTAACTAGAAACTGGTACTTCATACTAAGGTCTCACAAAATCTCTAGTAAGACTGTTCTGCTAAAACCAGATAAAACACTTGCTAAATGGAACAATTAGTAATTTATTTTGCCCGGTTTATTCTACAATACTGGATAGAGTAAGTAAGTAAGGCAGCCAAAAAAATAGTAACTGTGCCAATTACCTTGTATTTCTCTCCAGTTTATGTGGAAACTGATATCCTGTAGCCAGTCAAATTGAATTTTTTTAATGTTTGCTGTAGGTTCAAAACAACTTATATATGGATGAGCCCTTAATGACTTTATGAAAACAGCATCTAGTGAACACTGCTTACAGAAAGAATTGATTTCTCTGGATCTAGAATATGTTTGTAAAATCTAGTGAAGATTTTATTTTTTTCCCTTTTGATTAGAGCTGCAGTTAAATTAGATGAAATAAAAAGACGTCCACCTAACATGCCAAGCAGTTGGTCTTTTATGTGCCTTGTTATATGATAGTGAACCTGTCTCTACTGGATTTTCCAGGTCCTCCTGCTGTGAATTCTCACAGACAGCCCGACCCACCTTGTCATCACTCCATCACCTCCTGTTCTGCTGCTCATCTCACCATGGGGCTGAGCACCAAGTGTCCTCTGCTGCCTGACACGGACAATTAGAGCCTGTGAGAGGAAAAACCCTGCCATTAAGGTCCCTTTAATCCTCTGTGTATTTGCCTTCCTTCTGAATCAAAAGACAACCAGGAAAATTAACACCAAAGGACAATGGAACCTGTACTTTATTAAATAGTGTCTACCAGAAATCTGGGTTAGATGTAGGACAAAAAAAAAAAAGGCTTGTTCACTGCTAGGCCCATATTGTAGTACTAACACTGGGGAACTTTCAAACACTGTATGCTGACTATTTTTTACTGTGCTTCATGTTTTATCCTCTTGTTGGCTTGCTGATCATCAAAACACCGATGAGAAATAGGCTATCAAATCTCTTCTCCTGCATATCAAGGTCTGACACTTTTATTTGTGCTGAAGTAGATCTCTCTAACCTAGTAGTTACTGAGATTTACCCCAAGAGGTTGTGCACCTTTTCCACAGTATATTTTTAAAGCATAAGGGAATATTTTGGTAGAATCATGAAAACTCAAAAGCAGGTTCAGTTGCTATTCTCACTTCAAATAACTTTTTTTGCTTTTAGAGCAGCAGCTATTCTAACTGTATGCTCAACAAAAAATTACCACAGGGCAGTTGTTTTATGCATAGGAAAAAAATTATTTATTATAATGCTGAGCATTATAGACCAATGGTGTTAATATTTATTTAAAAATTCTTTAGGGCTAGACTAAACCTTCTGCCCTGTTTATTGGTAGCACATAGTTTCATCACCTCAAGAGAAACCAGCTGTGCTTGTCTGTGACCAGATGTGGATATTTATCTCTCTCACTGGCTCTGTTGTAGCAATGTTTCTAAGTCACAAACAGAGTTCACTACTCCCTACAAATATTTGAGGATAAATTGGGAAAGCATGAAGCAGGTACACAAAGAGACTTAGGCAATTATTCTAATATTGGCTTAAAGTGATTTCACCTTTGTTTTGGGAATACTGCTCCAGAAACAGAAGTTAGCCTCGAATTAGGAAGCTCACAGTGGATTCATTGTACTGAATATTGGTATCTGTGTCAGGAGCCATCTTGAGTATACAGTTAGTGGAGAGTTAACCAATACCATTCATGAAGTCTCATATGTGATTCATATCACTAAAACAGATGCTGATATACATCCAGGTGATCCAAAGGTTCAGATGCCGATTATTTTTAGACCATAAATGGAGTCAACACTACAAACCCTGACACAGACACCTCCATTTTGGAAAGGGGTGGTAAATTCTCCATCCTTCAAATTTTTTCACAGATTTTGGACAGAATTTGAGAATATAAATTACAACAGTCTGCAAGGTAAATAAAGGCATGCAAATTCATAATTTACTCAAAAGAAAAACAGATTAATCTGAAAATAGAGTGTTTTGAATCTGGTTTCTGGCTTGCATTCTTAAGGTGGGTGCCAACATTACTAGTCCTGAGTCATCTCTTGGCTTGAGCCATCATTTTCTCTGACTGTGCATACTGCTTGATCTTAACTTCTACCTCAAAATGTTGTTTTCAAAGAGTTATTTTTTCCAACATTGCTAGAAATGTCAACAATATTGAGACTTCTTGAAAATGCATTACTCAGAAATAGCTGATGCCACAGTATATAATTTGCAATGCCCTAACTCACACAAGTGGGAGCAATCGTGTGCATGTCTAGGCATAACCAGTGTTCTGCTCAATATACTGATCATTTATAGATTTTTGCCAAAGGCACTTTGCAATTGCATGTTTTACTGCACTTTCCACTATTAAAAAAAAAAAAATATGTTATGCAACTCTTGAGTTATTAATTGACAAAAGCAGCAATGTTTTCAGATGTTTGGCTTTGCTCCAAATCTAAAAATGGTATGAGTGTTTTGGGTTTTTTTTAATAAGTATTCCATCTTATGGAGTTTGCATTTGATGTCAAAATTTACTGCATGTTGGAAAATATATAAAATCGAAAAAATTTTTAATTTCAAGGATTAAAATATACTATAAACATTATCAGTAATGTGTGAACTTCTAAGCTGCTTAGGCAGCTTAGTCCATTTAAGGATCTAAATGTTTGGTTGCCTATAAAAAAAGCATTTGAAAATATCAAAGTATCTGGAGTCTACAGAATAGAAAGTCTTGTAAAAACAGTTTTTTTATTTTATATGTAAAATTTTGAAACTAGAAACAATGGAATAAAAGCCTTTCTACTTTCTTGTATTTCTTATTCCAGTTCCAGATGGAACCAAATAGTAGTAAGTAGAAAAGAGGGACATACAAGAGAACCCTAGTCCAAATTCTCAAAATGAGAAAAGATGTTTCACTAGAAATTTTGACAGCATTTCAATCCAGTTATAATACAATGCTATTCAATCTCTTTACCTATGATGTTATTAGCTTTGCCAGTAATAAAATAAACAACTACTTCTTTTTGTTCTGTAATATTTTGTGATATATTTTAGTTTGCTTGTGATAATATAAACTAGAAAGCTTTAGATTGTTGGTATTTCCAAATAAATATCAACACTAGTGTTTCTTTTGTTCTCTTACAGCAGACAAGCAAATATGTGATATTCTCTTTTGAAGGCTTTCACACCTTACGTATGTCTTTGTCGTTCATGACTATAGGTAATGTCATTCTGGTGAAGTGAGAGCAGCAGTGATCAAACACCAGCAAGTTACATTGCAAAGCATGGGATTCGGATGTGTGAATCAAGATCCAATTGCATTTAACTAAAATAGCACTTGCTGCCCCGGGAACCAACTGACCAGGCCTGACTTTAATAATCATCTCCCTCATGAATGCTTAATATTGCAAAATAACCCATCATAGCCTCAGGAACTCCTGAGCTGTAGAGTTAAAGAAAAGTCAAAACTGATTAAAAGGCAACCACATATTCATTCTCAGTCTAGCTTGTGCTCATGTGCGTGGAAATGTCAGCAAACTGATTTCATGCGGCATGAAGTTCCACTTAATATTTGTAATATTAAATATAATACTGTCCACAGAAAAACATAGCACAGAAGTCTGACCAGAAAGAAGGAAAAGAGAGAGAGTCTCATATGCATAGGTACGGGTTATAAGGTGTATGTCAAAAATACATTTATTTTATATCATTACCAACACTGACATAATAGGTAATTTTGACACCAAAGAAGTAAGCATAGGTCTCTGAGTTTTATTTGAAATTAGCTTCAAATGGTAAGGCCAGTTATAATCAGTTTGCATATTTTGACATAATTTAGAAGATGTGACCAAATATGAACTGCCTCAGAAAAAGAAACACCAAATAATGCTGCCTGTGAAATCTATAAAGAAAAATCTTATTAAATAAGGGTCACAGTTTGGGAATTATTTCTGAACTTTAACAGCTAAAGTAGCAACATCCTGAGCAGACAGCTCCATAGCTTTTACAGTAGTGACTGTTACTGTGGATTTTCTCTCAGTTTTTTTAACCTATTCCTCTCCTTTAATAAGCAAAAGGAAAGAAACAATCTGAACCAGGTTAATGCAAAAAAACATCACCAACAAAAATCAGACATAAATCTGAATGCCAAGTGGTATTTGGATATTTTGAGGTATTTTTCAAGCTATATTCAAAGTACAGTAGCAAATTATCAATTAAAATTGAAGACAAGCAACTGACAGAGATTCTTGAGAGCCATAGTACTGAGTGGAGTTTTCCCTAGTGTTTTTCACAAAAATACACCCATTTGACAGTGTCTAGCAGGCAATCAGTAATAGATTTCACATGCCAGCACTGAAGCACATACAGTGTTCAGACGACACGTGTAACAGAAAACAACAGAAAACCAATTTTTCAATATTCTAGAAGCACTTAGCCAAAACAAATGTTACTATCGCCAGTGAAATACTCCAGGAAACTGAAATTTCTTGCCATATTTAAAGACAGACAGTAAAGGTTACACCAAGTCAAAAGGCAAATTCCACTGACTTAAGAAAGCCCATTTGCACCCATGTTTGTTGATTGAGACATCAAATAAATCATAATAGATGTTAACACCAAATAACAAGTTAGTAACTACAGGAATACTGACATGTAAGGAGCAGCTGCAATTCAACTTTGTAGGACAGTTTCAAACATCCTTATTAATATGACACAGAAAACTGGACTGCTTTTTAGAAAGAGAAATTACCCTATTCAGGAAACAAAAAATAGCCTTTACACAGGCATTGGTCAGATCTGTAATCCTATACGTTTGAAAGCCCACAGTTGAAGCCTGTCTTTTATCACTTAGTAAAGTAACAGGGTATTCCAAAAACAAATACAACAAGGGAATGAGAAAACAAGTAAATATTTACTCACCAGCCTTCTCCTTCTCTGAAATAACTGGCATAGCCTGAAAGAAAACAAAGAAGATACCACTATTAAAAAATATTAGGGAATATTTAGGGAAAACTAGTGATACTTGGGAAACATTACGATATTTTGGGGTAAATTTTGTGAGTATCTAGAAGGTCTGGAAAAAACTGAGGTCTCACCGTGTTAAGCACTCTGGAAAGAAACATACAGTTCCCATTTGAGTGTCTAATAATCTATTGTGAAACTAATGACCATTAGAAAGAACTAGGAGAGAAGGGAGGAGATGGAGATAATAAGATACTCCTATGATCACATTTTGAAATAATCATCCTAGAACACATGATCACAAAATTCCTCTGGGAAATTACTTTATAATTTTGAGGGAGGAAGACAAAATCCGTGTGGCTGAAGATTAGAAAGAAATGCCAAATCTTTATTCTGCAGGCTCAAATATGTGTTGTTCTATAATAGACCAGTTTCTTGCTTTTTATATAAATTTGCAGAGACAAGTAATTCAATTGTTTTCATATTGGCTATAATTGTTTCTGGACTTGGAAAATTACATGAGACGTCTCTTCTTTTTATTTTGCAATGGATGTAGAATTTTTTTCATATTATGCTTTTCTTTCAGACTAATATAGAATAACTTTCTGAGAGTATTTTCCCTAAAAAAAATGTGGTTATAGATTGAATGAACAGTAAAGTGAAATTTATATCTCAAACACTTAAAAAGAATTTTAAAATGTGCATATAGCTTAAAGGCAAGAAAGTCTGGATGATAAATCGGATTGTGTATGCAATGTATGTAGAACTGCCACGTGCTAAGGCATCAATTTTACATCCTTTTCACTTATGTTAGTCTAGTCTTTATTCAGCAGATTTTTCTGCTGCAGATTCAAAGAAAAAGAAAAAAGGGAGAGATGAACAGAAATAACAAAACAACCAACTTTGGACTTGCTATAGAATTTCTCAAAACAGGCTTTGAAAATTTAATTTCAAGATTTGATTTGTCCTGCTATATACAATAGTGTTTCATAGCGTTTTCTGCATAAAATTTCAACAAAATTTCAACTAGATCCTGTCTTAGATGAGAGGCATTAATATATGCCTTTTGTGATTCTTTCTGTTTCACCTGTACTCTGACTGGCTAAATGTGTGTTGTTTGATTTTGACATTCAAAAATATTATACAATCAGATCAGACTAATATTATTCAAATGTGCCTCTTGCTGGAAAAGCATTTTTCTTGCATTATACAAACATATACTTGTTCAGAAGAAGGACCAGTAATGCAACAAAGTCATTAATTTCCATTGACTGAGGAAAATGAACCTGACAAAGAAACAGTAAAATCACAGAGTGAACCAAGGTCTCAGTTTCAAAGAGAGAAAAAGTGTATCATGTATTAATTTTTATAAAAAGTTGATATAATTTTGAAAATGAATACATATTTTTCTTCTCTTTCCCAGACTTAAGTGGTTACACTGGCTAAGTAAGAAAATAAGAAAGAAAACCTCAGATTCACTATTCACATTAGTCTAAGAAGGAAATTTGTAAAGACAACTTTGTAAAGAGGAGAAGGTGAGAAATAAGCAAACAAACAGGAAAAAAACCCCTCAATGGTACAAGAAAGAATGAGGGAACATTAGTGTGAATCAAATGGGAGGGTCAGGACAAAAAAAGGAAAGATGGGGACAAGTTAACGTCACACTTTAATATTGAGTTTTGTTAGCTAGAAAAGCTATGATGGCTTTCTCTAAGAAAAGCTTAGAGAACAACACTGAGATGACAGAAGATGTGGCAACCAAGAGTGTCTGCACTGAAATCATAAACTGTGTCATGGAAAAGAGATAACAGTTTGATGGGGACAGCCTCTGGAAGGTCTAAAATGCAAAGCCAAGACAAACGGCCCAGGAGAAGCAGTTACAGGACTCAGTGGGGATGTGATAATGACAAATGGAGAAGATACTTTTCTTGTGGCTTTATGACAGACTTAAATGGATTTTGATCATGTTTATAATTGCACTGCAAGTCACTGGCAGTGCCTTTAGCCTGGATGAACTCTTCCTAAACATCTGTCATCATCATTCACATTAACATGTAGATTTTTGTTCATATTGGCATATCAGATTTAATTAGATTAATCAGATTAATCAGTTGTTAATGATACCATTGGTCACATCAATTTATTTCCTGGAAATATACAATATTTCTAATCTATGATCATTAAAACATGTTGATTTACAGTGAAATATATATTTTAGTGAATTTGTTAGATGGCAGTCTTAAAGGTTGCTAGGGTTTAGTGGGTTTAACTCAGATAAAAAACTGTGGCAGGAAATACACAAAATAATCAAGCCTCAGGACAGATGTGGAAGTCACAAAATTTCTACTTCTGTTAAGTAAGATGAAGAAGCACTTTAAGTTCCAGAAAACTGAAAGTTAGTGTGAGGTAGAGTGCTTTCAAAAATCTGTTTTCTAAACAGAGTGCAGTGGTTCTGAATTAAGATGTAAAATGATCTAAAAGTTCCATCAGAACATTCTATTGCTGCTCAAATGCTGCAAGAAAGAAGCCTAAATGGACATTGCATCTCTGGAAAATTTAAAATAAAGTAAACCATGAGCAAATCTTGTTGAACAAGATCTCAGACAGTCCTCCTATTGTTTAGTTTTTGTTAACACAGCTACACATGCTGCTTACATGCTGCCCAGTGGGAAAACATGATTGTTACTTATGAGAAATGCTCTCATCTTCAGTACAGTTTTGAATTCACTGGAGACCTTCCAATGAGTTCCATATGTTCCAAATGAATTGCATTCCCAGGAAGTGATTTAACATTTCTGGCAATGGAGCAATTAAACCGGATTTTCCTGCTTGACCAGATGGGTTCACTGTAACTTCACATTATTTCTCACTCTCCTCAGAGAACTGAAGAACTGGACTAACAATTTCTGCATGATCAGATCACGTGTTTTAGAAAATAGCAGACACACACCCTTCAAAGATTTCAACAAACATCTCCCAAAGACAGACTCCTCTCTATGTTTCTAATAGTACGTGCTCTTAGCAGCACCAAGAAAGAAAAGGAAATAAAAAAGGAGAGAAAAAGAGGAAAAAACCAGATCCCTGCTGAAATATATGCAGCTTTTTCTTTCAAATTAGAGGATGGGATTTTTAAATTATGAAAGTCTTATTTGAAATGTTATATGAATTTTTTTTGTGTACATCCTTAGTGTATTGCAACCGTGTCATTGAAAATATGTGTGCAAATATGATTGTAAAGTGTATGTAAACCAGTATAGAATTATAGAATCATAGAATAGTTTGGGCTAGCAGGGACATTTAGAGGTCATCTCTCTGCAATGAGCAGGGACATCTTCAACTAGATCAGGTTGCTCAGAGCACAATCCAACCTGACCTTGAATGTTTCAAGGGATGGGGCATCTACCACCTCTCTGGGCAACCTGCCAGTTGTCAGTGTTTCACCATCTTCACTGTAAAAAAATTCTTCCTCATATCTAATCTAAATCGACTCTCTTTTCAGTTTAATACCATTGCCCTGCCAAATAGTGTGCCCTCATCTTTCTTATAAGCCCCTTTTAGGTACTTTAGGCCACAATGAGGCTTTCTCTTCTCCATGCGGAACAATCCCAGCCTTTCCTCAACCTTTCCTCACAGGAGAGGTACTCCAGCCTGCTGACCATCCTCATGGCCCTTGTCTGGACTCCAGCCCTTCCATATGCTTCCTGGGCTGGGGACCACAGAGCTGGACACAGTCCTCCAGGTGGGGTCTCACCAGAGCAGAGGGGAAGAATTCCCTTCTTCACCCTGCTGCCCACGCTGCTTTGGATGCAGCCCAAGATTGGCTCATGGTTGGCTCATGTCCAGCCTCTCATCCATAAACACCCCCAAATCCTTCTTGGCAGGACTGCTCTGGATCTGTCCATTCCCCAGCCTGTGTTCATACCGGGGGTTGCCCCAAGTGCAGGACTTTGCACTTGGTCTTTTGAACCACATGAAGTTCCCATGGACCTAGTCATCAAGCTTGCCCTGGTCCCTCTGGATGGGATCCCATCCCTCAGGCGTGTCAACAGCACTACTCAGCTTGGTGTTGTCTGAACCCTTGCTGAGGGTGCACCCGATTCTACAGTCTGTGGTGTCGATGAAGACATTAAACAGTGCTGGTCCGAATACGGACCCCTGGGGGACACTACTTACCACTGATGTCCACTGGGACATTGACCACTACCCTCTAGATGCAACCATCCAGCAAACGGTCCAACCATCAAATCCATCTATCTCCAATGTAGAGAGAAGGATGCTGGGGGACACACAAGTCAAAGGAGTTACAGAAGTCCAGATAAATGACATCTGTAGCCCTCTCCTTGTCCACTGATGTAGTCATTCTGTTGTAGAAGTCAACTAGGTTGGTCAGGCAGAATTTGTCCTTGGTGAAGCTGTGCTGTATATTTTGAACACATATTGGACATTTTTTCTTTAAAAATGCTGTTACCTTGACCATATAGATATTATTACCTAGTAATACTGGGTTAAATAGCCACTTCCTGTGAATTTTATGAGATGGTGGTATTCAGTTTGGTGGAAAAGGTGTCTTCCAGCAAGAAAAAAATGGTGCAAATTCTGGTGAATCTTAAAATAAAAATTTTGCACAAATTAAAATTTTGTTTGACCCAAGAAAAATGTTCTTCTGGCTTTGAAGAATATTTTAACAGGAAAGATTATTAAATATGAAAACAAAAGCCCATAATTTCCAAGAGAAACCATTCATTTTTGCCATGAGCAGTTCTGCACTATGAAATAAGGAAAGAAAGAATCCTTCCCCACTCTCCAAATGAGATTCCTTCCATTGTGTCAAAATTCACATATTTCATCTCTGATCTTGGATAAAAAGTAGTAGTCAAATTGGTGTAGTCAATAAATGTGTGCAGTGTCTTGGTGGTGAAAGCAAGAGGCATGACCTGCAAAGAAGACAGATCGTATTTGGGAGCAGTGGTGAGGGTGTGATAAGCTTCAAGACTGCCACCGTAAAAACTTGAGGCACACCCAGTCTGACCTGAACACAGCTTGGCCCTCCCTTAACTGCAGGCAAAGCTGCATTATTTGTATACTGACTCCAAACCTGCAGAGAAAGCCACTTTCTTTGAATAGAATTAAACTAGCTTTCGTTTTGATTCTTTGCACTCACATAACATAAAGAGCTCTATCATGACTGACACATTTGTAAAGGGCTGCCCTAGGTGGCAAATATTTGTATAAACTGGCTAGTTATTGTGGAGTAGCATGTATAATAGTATTTCTGAAGAAATTATCCTGTTACATCTATTTATTGTTGTAGTATCTCACAAACACGTTGGAATGTCTCTATATTTCAATTTTACAAAAAAAGATATAGCATCTCTATTTAAAAGTTAATAAATCCACTTTTAAAAAAATTTTTATTACAGAAGACAAAGTGCATTTGGCATTACGTGAATCACATTTTTATTACTGCCATCCAACCAACAATGGATATTCTACGAAGTCCTTCCATCGTAAAGGTCTGTCAGCTTTTTTCAGGTATTTGAATAGAAATGCTGGGAAATTTCCTCGCTTATGATTCAATACATCTCTATTTGTAAGCATTTTTCTACAATTTTGCATGAGGAGATATCTTTTACTGCCGCGGGTGAAAGGAAAACTCCAGGGCAAAGATTAACGTACGGGGATTTGACTTGAAAGAGAAAATCCAGCCTTCACAGGTGACTCACAATTGCTGAGCTCAAGATGTTATAAGTCCCCAACCCTATTTTTGGAATTGCTTTTATATTATTCACCTCTTATTCCTGCAATTAAAAATCATGGTCTAAATTCTCACCTTAGTGGATGCTTCTGTTATGAAAAATAGAGATAGTAAAAATTGTGGTTTTCACTGAAATTATTTACTTCAAGACCAAATCTATTCTATAAAACTAGAAGCATTATATTGCAATAGAAGCAGAAAAGAGATCAACCTCCAAAGACTGCAAACATAGAAAATGTTATATTTATGTTTTAGAGAGGATCCTTGATTTTAAGACCAGAAACAACTATGTAGGTTGAAATATATCTCAGTTGTCTTCTTTCTACTCAACTGATCAAAACAAAAATCTAAAATCCTCTAAATATGGATGATGTACTGGGCTTCTAACAAGAAAAAAAGGAGGTAATATCAACACAATGCACAATTACCAAGGAAGGATAATGAACCAAATGACAGAGAACTCTATTCCAGTAAACAAGAAGAAGTTTGTACCTGAAAACTGAGGTCAAAAATGCTCAGACAGAAAACAAATTTTAAGCATTATTCAGTTTTTTAAGCATTATTCAGTTTATCATTAAATAGCAGGTGTTCTGTATAATCTGGAGTCCTTAAAGAGACTTCTTATTTTATTTTATTTAGAAGGTATGCTCCAATTTTCTTAATTTGGATAAGCAGTAATTAAAAATTAACTGGGCTGTTTACAAAAGAAAAAAATTCACAATCATTCAGATGGTTTGGAATTGGGAAATACTGCAGTCCATAAGCAGAATTTTCCTCAGTAATATCCCCATTACACCAAAATACTGAGTAAGTATCTCTACTGGTAAATTCTGATCTTTTGAAACCAAAGCCTTTCATGCTAATGAATCAAATTAAGAGAGTAAACACGTAGAAAACCCTTTCAAAAATTCTAATTAATTTAAAGTGCCATAATATTTTAGTATTTGCATTAAACAGAAATTGTAGCAATAATATAGAAAAAACCACAAGAATGGTTAGTTTATCATTCAGACTTATTTACAAAACATTATTTTATTAAACTTGCAGTTTTTAAAATTAAGTTTTCCGTTCCCCATGATTTTATTTTTTTTTCTATCTGGATGAGGAAAGAGAAAAAATAAAACCATCAACTTTCAGGACAGACTAGCTTCAGAAGGGGAGTTTAGCAAGGTCTTTCTTCTTTGTGGTCTTTAATTTTACTGAAGAGTAGAGCGGAAGGCAATTAAAATCCACCCAACAATAAAGCTGCATCAATTATCTCATTTTTAAAAAGAAATTAATGTCACATTCAGATGTGTCTGGCTAAGTTTATGACAACACTATGAATTTAATTCTAGTGGAAATACAAAGCTGTATGCTTGCCTGCATGTGTTCTCCTCCAGTCTGTTGCATGCTTCTCCACACTTACTTTGTTTTCTGACTAGATATTTCTGTTTGCTCGAGCCTCTTTATGACACTCAGGTCATGCACAGAGACCTCTTCTA
Source organism: Dicrurus megarhynchus (assembly GCA_013399195.1). Taxonomy (NCBI): domain Eukaryota; kingdom Metazoa; phylum Chordata; class Aves; order Passeriformes; family Dicruridae; genus Dicrurus; species Dicrurus megarhynchus. The sequence continues at coordinate 1,943,531 of VXAD01001741.1, forward strand.
GTTAGTGCTGGATGGTTGGCAGTTCTCCTTCCATGAGGCCATTGCCAAGAGCCTTCATTTGGGGTGGTCTGATAATTTCCTCTGTCTTCGTCATTCAGCTGGCAGAGTGTGACTCTCGTTGGAATGGAAGTACAAAACAAAGATGTAGGGTAACAGTCTTGTGCTCTGTCTGGTGTTATCACAGACTCTCCATAGATCAGGGTAAGCTTGCAATGCTCTGAAATCTGTCAGGACCACATGAAGCTGGTTCATATGACAGACAGGACAAAAGCCTGTCTGCAGCTTGTCCAAACCATTAAGTAGAGTTTGGCCATAATAAACAATTAATTTCTTTGTCTGTAGGGATACTAAAGTATCTGCAGGTTCCTAAATACCCCAAGAGTTACTATCACACATTTTGTGAAAACTTATTATAATTTTTCTTCAAATTAGCAATTGCTAGACCTCAGCTTATTCATATATAAGGACTCAACTTGAAATAACAGCAAAGATTTAAATAAACTTATTTTTGATACTTCCCAAGAGTTCATGAAATAAGGAATTTGATTTCCACTTAAACTACCCTCTACTTTCTGGGATGGACATACAGTATTTGAAAATGGGGTCAGTTAAATTTTAATTCCATGTTAAGGAACATTTATATAGCTTTTGGTACTAACAACTACCTGTGCTTCCTTCCATTCCCCCAAACATGTGTATCTCTTCCCTAAAGAAAACACAACTTGAATGTTAACACCAAAGCTGAGATGTGACACACTACATCTAGAACTGGAGCAGCCCCAAGAGTGCTCATGCTTTTCATCAATCGCCAGTTGTTCTATTAGGATTCATTTACACAGAGAGCCTTTTCCCAAGCTCACAAGTAATTTTTTTGGCTAATATTTATCTTATAAAACTTTTTACAATAACAAACATATGAATAAACCCTGCAACATTGGCAAAACTGAACTATTTGGGAACCAGAAGGCATGCAGCTCTATAAGGCAACAGTATAATCAGAGTCTCATGTTTCCTATTAGTTTCAACATCATGTACTGTCTACAAATGTGATTTTTCCTTAAAGCCCTGAAGTCTGAGGAATGCTTCTATGTGGCTGACAGGAATCCCAGGTGATTTCAGTTTTTACTTCTGTCCTTATATATGAAATTTATAACCTTAGAACATGTTTCATGTCAATAAAAAAATTCACAGTACCATGTGATGATAGAAAGTAAAATCTGCTACATGATTAGTCCAAGTTACAAAGCACCTGTGAGCACCTACTTGCAGAATAAAAAGGGAATTTAAACCAAACAGAATCATACCATTCCTGTCTTTCCTTAGCCACCTCAAAGAAAATAAAGGAGTCTTTTGCCCTTCATCCTGAGAAAAGCAAGTCACTCTTACTAATTTTGAAGGGTGCTGATATGAAAATGAGGAAGCTCACCTCATGGCTACAAGTGCCAGAATCTATCATAACACCAATGCTGCCTCTTCATGAGTCAATTGAAAAAAAAGATTAGCTATAGAAATCATCAGCTATGTAAGTGAGCAGTCTGATTCTAATGATCTTTCTGATACTCAGACCAAACCCAGTGGTTAATTGCTATCTACATTTTTGTATTCCACTACCAACAACTAATGTTATTCTCCTGGATGCAGATATCACTGAGGTTAGCAGCCATAACTCTGCAATAGTTTCTGGAATATTATGTGTGAAGGATCAGTTTTTATGCTGGTCAAAGGGACCTCAGTGTTCAGCTTTATGTTCTGCATAAGAAAATCATTGGTAGAGCATTGCAGCAACTGACACCTATTGGGACAGCAGCAACTATTGAGATTTACTAAGATTGATCCTGTGTGAGTTTGTGCTCTTGAATCTCTGCAGATAATCCCAGCTGCAGAGCCTCTTCCCATTGTTAGCTACAGCAGGCTGTTACACCTGTTTGGAGTTCTCTACCTAAATAAATAAAAAAGCAAACCCCAAGAAGCTAGTTTTTAAAACACGATATGCATGTTTTGAAACGAATATTGATGCTTACAGTCTCATGTATATTCAGTCACTGGGATACTACTTTTGTTAGACCAGCTGGGAAAAGATCTAAAGCAGATCCTCCAGGAGGCTCTTGATCTTGAGCTTTATTTCAGGAGTAAAAGAATAAATTACTACAAAAGTTACATTTCTTCTATGATAATGAAACCTTTGCTTTCTGCAGAACCTCACAGTTGTTTGCTCAGAAAGCTGCAGAGTCACAAAATAGTAATGCTAATCATGAGATGATGGAGAGAGCAGAGGAGTAGCATGCCAGACAGAAACAGTGATGGGTTTGGGAGCATCAGGGGGGTGTTTGATTATGGAAAAAGAGTACATCTAACTTTGCAAGGTAGCAGGACCGAGCATTAGAGAGTAAGTGTCAAACTAATGTATTTCAGTAAGTTATCACCAACCCTGATAAATATGATAATTATCGTATTTCTTTTTGGTTTACTAAAAGAGAAACATAGATTAACATAAACCACCTTATTTTCTTTAACAGTGAGAAAAGAAATGACAAGCACTAGAAGCACACAAGATGACGGTGGTTTTACCTTGGGCAGGAGGTGGAGGTATAAAGGATGGGTATAAAAATTAAAATATGCTACTAGGATCTCATTTGCTTATTTGACCATATTCTTGGAATCTCAGTTTGTTCATGCTTCAACATGCACATGTAGTGAGCACGAGCTTAAAAATAACCAAACACCAATACTGTGACCTTACTAAGTCAGTATATCTCTAGGTCATCCAAGAGAAAAAGAGATGAAATGAAATGAGTTCTTTTGCTCTCTGTATACCTACTCTGTTAACCTTTAAACATTTGTCAAGGCTGTGGGTGACAGAGTCAATAAATCAAAACCACAGGTTTTGGGTGAAAAGTAGAAAATCGGCATTTTTAGTTAATTCAAGAATTCCTATTTCTTTCAATATAGTTAAGTTCCAAATTCAAAAGATATTGTTCATATGAAAACAACCAAAAGACAGAAAAAAGAAACAAAATCATGTAACAAGCAAACACGAGAACTTTCTTTTTCTGAAAATAAATGGGAGCTTTGATTCCAGAAAGAGCTTATGGAAAGGATGCAAAGTAGTTTTTTTAATCCAAATGTGAAAATGAAAGCTCTAAAAAGTACTCCAAGCCCTTGAAAAACCTCTTTGGAAAACAAAAGATTCATCTGCACAGCTGTTGTATGCTAAAATGCTTGCAACCTAGTCACCTTTCTTTTTGTTTGAGAAAAAAAGATACAATTATAGACATTTCTATTTTAATGTGTAAGCTGTGGTCAAACTGAGTATCAAATTTCCTCTCTTCAAAACCCCCAATACCTGATTATTCTGGTACAGTTAATAAACCAGAGAAATATATGTTTCATCTGCCATAAGATTTCCTCAGCTGGAAGTGCTATCAGTAGGATCACTGCTCCAGGTCAGTGATATGATCAACTCCTATTACATGTCTTCAGGGTCTTTTAACACCTTGTTCTACTGAGTAATCCCTGAACTAACACTTCCTAGTATGTACCCACATGGAGAGACAACAGCACAGACAGCACACACATTCCATGTCTTCTGTCTGCAGTAATTGCATTTTATTCTCAGGTATTATCTGCCAAACTGGGAGCTCTGATGCCATAAAAATGCAGAAACCAAGAGTAATACATCTGTGAAGTTTTGCTCATGCTGCTGACATATTTTAAAAGCCTGGGAGGAAGGAGGGGTGTTTTGCAAACGATTGCAGGGGATTCTGGGTTCCATTCAACACCTTAATAATCAGCTATATATGCTGCAGGTTAAAGTTAGGATGAGCTTACTGCATGGGTAAGCTGGCAGACTAGTTACTCCTTTTCTTAGAGCAAGACTACTGGAGATGGTCTGCTACTAAAACATTAACAGTAGCTGAACAATCTTTTTTGCCGCTTACAAATCTTACAAACATCTTATTTTTCTCATCTTTAAAATGTAAGTAATAATGCTTTACTATTAAAAGGAATGTTTGGGGGCTTTCAAGTGCCTAAAAAAACAATTCTGCAAATATTCTGATTTTCATGATAGAATTTTCTATGCATCATGCATAAAAGTGTAGTATTTTGCAAGATTAGCACATGAAGTTAATCTTATTTTTGAACATATACACTTTTTTCTTACAATTACTAAGCTTTTCTACTCTAAATGATCTAGCATGCTTTGTATTTCTGTAGCTTGCCTTCTGATATCAAAATGTTTTCCAGTAAGAAGTTCCATATTTTAGTTCAGTTGTTTATATGATTGTGATTGTTAGAATCAGTGCATTAGAGTAGACACAGGTCCATACATCACAAAATGATACTTCAATTTTTATCTCAATTAACAGGTGTAATAATTTTGTATTCAAAGAATGGCCAACCACAGCTGGTGAAGGATATGCTCTGTCTGAAAAATCCTTATTTTGTAAACTCTTTTTATGGGGCACTTAAAAGTTGGAGATGATTCAATACTGCCATTCATTTATCTAACATAAATTCCAAACAATTTTGTTTTCTATAGATGATACATTTCTAATTCGTGGGAAAAAAGAAGTTGTTACTGATACAGAGCACAATACAGAGCTGTAGTAGGAACTTTGCCAATTACTTCAGTAAGTGAAGCCTCAAGCTGAGGCAACCTGGCTCAAAATCTTCCTGTCTGTGTTGTGTTCATTTCCTTTTTAAAGACACAGTTCTGTGTAGGCATATACGGATAAGCATAAAAGGTAATAAAAAACTACTCTTAAAACACAGGATTTCAATCAAACCTTTTACTAATTGCTACATTTACTATGAAGAGAGCCCTTTTAAACTCCTTCCTTTTCCAGAAGTTCTAAAAACTTCTTGTTCTTCTTTCAGGATCGCTTTATTTATTTTGTTCTGAATTTTATTTTTGGTTTCTGAGAAAAGACGTATCTCATCGATGTCTGTGTTCCCACGCTATTCCCATGAAAATCTCACTCAGGCTTGCAGACAGATGCACTGCAGATCCTGGGAGTACTAAGAGGGTCCAATTCTGTGAAGTGCTGAGCATTTCCTGTATTTCCCCAGGATTGTGCCTTACTAGTACAGCTTCTTCCTGAATTGTTCCAACTTTCCCAAACTTTGTGTGGCATATTACAAAAATGTAGTTCACAGTTTCTAAGCTTTCAAAACTTTCCAGAGGGAAACAGCACACAAGAGTCCAAGTACACGTTTGGCTTTCATACCAATACCAGTTCCCTGAGGAGAGTTTGAATTATTCTGTATTTTAGTTAAGAGTGACTATTACAAGTATGAAGCATTTTCTGCCAATACACTTTTGACTGAATCTTATGTTCACACTCAACTCTTCTAGAACCAATTTTTTGCAAGAATTTGAAAATATTCCTGACCACTACAATAGTGCAAAAACCTCTAAAAGGCTGCAAATCCCATTTCATCACATGAAAATAAGAGGTGCGTTTTTAAAAGCAGTTAGTCTGCTGACTGGCAGAGTAGATTTATGAAAAAATAGCTGTATTTCATATGAAAAAGATTTTGTGAAAAGATTTATATGAGTAAGATAAATACAAAATTTTGTATCCTCCCATCTTTAATCCCTAGTTTTGCATGTAAATTTAACTTATGGGTTGGCTTCAGGAAGGGTAGATATCTCTTTTAAAAAAAAACTATTTATTTCTTGTGTCTTGGCAGCAAAGTAAGCAGAAATATGGCTTAGTGAAAATAAACCAGCCAACCAACAAACAAAACAACAACACTGTACCAATCCTTGTATGAGTGCTTGTTTTTCATTGGAAAGAACAGGAGAATGCAATACCCTTGACCACCCATGTACTTTAGACCTTCAAACTGAGTGTTTGTGATCTGAACTCAGTTCAGGAAGGAATGGGCTGTGTATGCAGCAAGTTGCAAAACTTGCTGTGTCTCTCAAAACAGCAGTATAGAATGAACATTTTATTTATATTTGCCTGTTTTTAAAGTGATGTGGTGATAGTCATGATAAGCTAACCTACAGATAAATTAGATCAAGATTTTTCAGTCTGCCTTTCTAATGCCTATTTCTCCACTGTTTTGTATTTCTAGTCTAGTCAAAATTTGCACCACTCTGATCACTTTTCATAGTCAAATCCTACTCCTTAAAATCTGGGCTTAACATGATTTAGAAAAGAGAGGAACATCCAGATATGAGGACCCAATAGGCTAGGGACTATTTAGAGAAACTGAATGCTTTCTAACCTTTGAGACTAAAGGAAATCTACACAGGCATGCCAAAAGAGATGGCTGATGTGATTGCAGGGCCACTAGCATCAGTGGAAAACCAGGACAGCTGTGGGGTGTTCCTGATGGCGGGGAAAGACTTACACCTATATTGAAAGGAGGAAAAAAAGCAATGACTCTAATGACTGTAAGCCCATCTCAGACTAGGAAAACATCACGGAGCAGACCTTGGAATCCATTACCAAAGACGCGTGTGACAGGAAGGCAATTGGGAGCAATCAACGTCAATTAACTAAGAACAAATCATCCTTGACCAACCTGATTTGTCTTTCAAGATGTAATTACTGGCTACGTGGACAAGAAGAGAGCAGATAATATAACATACCTTAACTTTCATAAGATTTTCTACAGTGTCTCCCAAAGAAGTCTCATTTTAAAGCTGGAAGTATGAGCTGGAAGAGCAGACAGTGAAATAGCTTGAAAACTGTCTGGACTAACATAATTCAAACTGCCAAGCCATTAAAACTGACATCTTTAGCTAGGGTATCTAGATAAAAACCAGCTTATCTCTTAGAGTTTTTAGAATGAGGTGGAACTAATTTGTTCTGAGTTCCTAATGGAACCTGGATGCTCCTTTTAGATGCGGGACAAAATGGCTGAGAAAATAATGCCAAACACTGCTGAACACAGAAGAGCAGTTCTGCACTCAGTCTGAGGAAAAGATAAAATTCTGTGAAAACTAGAATCAATGAGATTTCAGGGAGTTCCCCAAAGAGCAGAGGATGGGAATTTTTGGAAGCTGATATAGCTCCTGCTATGTGCACTGAGTCCTACAAAGTGTAAGAATTTCTTGTGAAGACATCAAAGAAATGCATAAATTCAAACCTGAAATCCAAGCAGGAAAAAGATGTTTGCTCAAAGTATACCCTTACAGTTGCTGCAGATGTGACAGATTGTCTTGGAAGTATTTTCCATGGACATCAAGAAAACAAATAATGGCAGCAGAAGGAGATGGTGTTGCCATAAGTAGTGAAAAGAAATTTCTGTGGGTTTCCAAGACGTCTGAGGAAACTTAATTTATGTTTGTGAGAATGTGACAATATTTACAAGTGTGCATAGCTTCAAAGCTACATTTGAACAGGACTAAACAATCTAAACATTCAGCTTAATAAACAGCACACAAAATACCATATATTTCAGCACTCGCGCTCCTGATTGGTACGTGTGTTATGAAACCTGAATATTCCTAAGAGAGCAGTCCTGAAATACTGGCACTAGAAGCACCTAGCTCTGGAGAAACCATAATGTTCATATATTCATAGAAACAACCCTAGCATACAAACAAATACTTGTAGCAAGTTTCCTGATTTTTTTTTTCTCTTAGGCTGAAAATTCCATAGTTAAGTTATTAAGAAGTTGAGACTAAGGAAAATATGTCACAAAAGATTGATTTACTATTTCATTACTAGAGAGGCACTTCAGGATAGCCTCTGTCTTCAACTCTGTTCTCTCACATGAAGCTATAGAAAAGCTGCTGCAGCTACAGACTTCTGGCTTTCATTAAAAATCAAAATGTTCTGAAAGCAGTTAGATACTGTTCAGACCATCATTGATCAAAAAGTATTGAAAGTTCTGAAAATGATTACTTCCTGATACTCCTACTTCTTTTGCAAGTTAACACACTCATGTATTGTAAAGTTTAAAGGATTTCAATAATGTGGTTTGTTTTTCTCCTAGATTTTCCTTCCTTCCTTCCTTCCTTCCATCTCATATGAAAAATTGTATGAAAGCAAAGTAGAAGACAGCAGCTAGTCTATGTCCTACAGGCAATTATCCACCATGCATTCCAATGAAGTAGTCTTCAGGAGACTAAAATATTCAGGAGAGATTCAGGTTGTAGGTCGTAAATATTTGGCAGTAACTTAATTTAGTAAATTAATTTAAATATGCCAGATAGAAAAAAGAAAGAAATTTTTTTGTAGGACATTATGATGAAGGGAAAGAAAAATAAATCAGTATTTCTAGTAGTTGAGAAGAGAGTCCTCTTGAAGATTTGTTTAATAAGGAGATTGGATGCTAAAGAGAGTCTTCATACCATCCCTGGCTTCTCTGGTCTGTATCTCACTTCTTGTGATTTGTGATGAATGCTCTAGAGAAAAGTACAGCCAAACTTTTGTCCTTTGAAAACCCCTGACTAGCAAGGGATAATCATTCTGTTCCAAAGCCTAGAGGTGATGAAATAAAGTGTGAGCTTTTATTTTAGTTCTTATTTTCCTTAAAAACTAAAGCAAGGAAGTTGCTGACATACTGATTAACGAACAAATCGATCTTTTCATTACCTAAGATAGAAATTACTGTGGATGGGAATTGTTGGAACGAGAGACTTTTGAAACCATGTCACATCTTTCCAAGGACATGGAAAGATGGATCCAATCTTGTTTCCTAGGAAGTAACCTAATTTGTTTTAAAGACTTGAGATTATTCCAATCTGCAACTTTCTCTTGTAAATGGTGTAAAAATTAACTATCCTTTTGCCATTAAAGTAATACAAAGTTGAACTTTTAATTGCATTCTGTAGCAAATGAATCAATCTTCTTACACCTTTGCTGGCAAGACTTAAAAGCCAGTCACTCTTAGATATCTTTTCCACAGTCCTACATACAATTACCAAACCACTTGCTATACTTTGGGCTGATTCCCAAGTGCTTGCCAGGAATGAAAGATATGATATACTATAAAGGTATTTACTTCTGAAGAGACAAAATTGACCTCAATTCCATCTGTGAGTATTTATTTAATTTGAATTACCTGTGGGTAAATGGACTTTTCCAGGAGTAATCACTGATCATGATCCCATGTAAAACCCTGAACACAGCGCTGCCACAGTAATTTTGTTAATTAAACTTAAGAGAAATAAGCGGGAAGATTTCCTTGACTTTGGCAAGCACTGAATCATTTCCTAGATCACTGAAGACTATCTTCCCTGTTTTTTTCTGACTTCAAATGCTAAAGAAATTGATATTTCTTTGGTCAATTCAATCTCACTTTCATCAGATGCTTTATTTGCCCTGTCAGTTTTACGAGCCGCTACTGAAATAAAGTTTGAGAACCAACTTTGGTGCCTGGGAACAAATTAAATGTACCCCTTCAAAGAAGGGTCATGACATGCCTGTGTCATGTTGTACCTCATGTGGGAAGTGAACTGTTGAGCTGCCTTCTGCTCAGAAAGCCTTCTGTCACCTAAGTCACAAATCCAACAAGACAAAGTCCATTTCCTACTGCCAGCTATAGAAAGGAGTCATAAAACAATTAGTTAGCCTTTATAGTGCTTAGTTAGAGGAGCCAGGTTAAAAGCAATCTGGAACCTCTTTCTAAAATGCCTAGTAACATAATACAGTTTCTGATACCAAAACTACCTGAAAGGAGGCTGTAGCAAGGTGGGGATCAGCCTCTTCTCCCAAATACCAAGCAATGGGATGCGAGGAAATGGCCTCAGGTTGCACCAAGGGAAGTTTAGATTGAATATTAGGAAAAAATTTCCACACTGAAAGTGTGGTCAAGCATTGGAACAGGATGTTCAGGGAAGCAGTGGAGTTACCACTCCTGTAGATGTTCAAAAAACATACAGATGTTGTGTTTGGGGACATGGTTTAGTGGGGGAACTTGCAGTGTTAGATTCATGGTTGAATCTTGGATGATCAGCCTTAATGATTCTATTATTCCACTTGAAAGTAATTTTCTCAAAGTAATTTAAGATCCTATTACATGGAATTATTTTCTATGTGTTATACAAACTTTGGTATGAACAACTTACCTATTAACTATAAATGATATTACCAAAATCTTTTAAAATTACTTTAGTCCAAAATAAATTAGGCAGTGGAGCAGGAATCCTACAATGAAATGTCTCTCATTTGGATTAATTCCTCCTGCAGGTGAGCAACATAGCTTTCTAGCACAGTGGGATCAGTATGGTTTTAATGGACAGCTGATGGGGCCAAGACTTGGGAGAGTCACAGGCAGAACTGGTAAAATTTTCCTCAAGTACAGCCTTTTAGAGGAAGGACAGCTGCACTGGTTGAGTAAAACTTATTTAGCTGAGGGAGAGTCAGTTCCAGAGTATCTAGAAACTGACAGAGGAAATGTGTTTGTGGAAGAGGTGGAAATGAAATGCTTGGTAAACACCAGAGCTCCCAGCGCTGGACATTACAGCAGAGCTGCACCAGTGCTTGCAAGAGTGGGAATTTCATACACGCACTTACACAACCCATGAAACAAAACCAGAGTAACAGCGTAATTACTACTTTGATTCTAGCTATTAAAAGTCAGTGAAAACAGTAAGAAGAGATTTAATAGCTCGTACAGCTTCTGTGGGAACTTCAGATAACCACACAGACCTCAATAGGATTTAAAAAAGGATTTCCCAGGCATTTTATGGAAGTTGCATATTCCATGTGGATTCACACAGGAAGGTGATTTACTGGTTGGAAGAACTGAGTCAATTTCTCATTTTGAAAGGTGGTATGGATGGTGTTTTTGGGGTAAAATTTGCTAATAATAACTGCAAGATCACCAGACAGCAGGAAATGCAAAGTTGAGCCTATCTGCTAGAAGATGACAATGATGTGTGGAAGAAGATAAAGGTATAATTTATTCACATAGATTAATGATAAAATCTGCCCTTTAATAGCTAGGAGAGAGAATCTTTAAAAAACTCCTCCAAACTGGGAAAAATTATGTGCAGAGTTTTTTCTCTTTTTTTTATAAATTCCTCAATCTATTCTGTATTAATAAAAAGTCTTGCATTTAAACTTTCTACTTAATTTTTCATATACACTTTCCCATCATAGTTACATAGTACGTGTTTCTCAAATTATACTTTTGCATATAATTTATGCCATTTCCATAACATTAAATATAAATTATTCGTTGTATTTCCTGTCTAAAACAGTTTTAATTTTCATTTTTAGAGACAGTTGACACTCACCAATTTCAGATGGAAATTATCAGTCATCATCTTCATACTTCACCTAACACAGTCCAAATCAGTACCTTCATTGCTATTCTTTTATTACCTGCTTCTGATCTTAACTCTGACAGACTGTGACCATGCTGATTTGTTTCTTTCTCACAGTATGCCTTCTTTCCTGGATCAAAAACATACTCATAGATGCCTTGTTCACTGGCTTATTGCATCAAATACAGCCAATCATTGCATCCAGCAATTATTTTCCCAAAGACTTAAAAGTGTCCCTTCCCATGTGAAATGTTGCCCCTAGCCCATTGTTAGTTGAAGACAAGATAATGAGAGAGCATTTTTAAGAATGTTTTCCTCATTAATAATTCTGTGATTTTTTTTGTCTGTCTCCTAGTGTGAACTGCCTTACCTTGGTCTTTAGACTGAAATCTTCTTGAAATAGGACTGTTACTGAAATGAAACAGCACACTTGCAGCAATTGAAAAAACAAGAATAGTGGTGATATTGGTAGCCTGGTAGTACTTTTGCTTTAGTTCTCATAAAGATCAGACATGCTTACACTTCACAAACCTATTTTAAGTAGTGACAACATTATTTGTATTACTGAAGCACTCAAAAGCCACAGACTTGGACCACAACCTCATTGTGAAGGATCCTGTACAAACAGGGCAGAAGAATTACCCATACACCAGAAGGAAAGTAGCCAGCATAAAGCAACAATCCTCATGCAGACTGATGTGGGAGTACAAGGAAAATGATCATTTGTGTCATATAAATAACATTCTAAGTATTCTGGGAACACTGGGATCTTGACTGGTATCAAACATTTTCAGACACCGCAGCAAAACAGCACAGTACTGAAAGCACCTGGGACAGTCAATGAGACAGCTTTGCTGATGTATATGAGGATGATCCTTATGAGGAAGAGTGTGAAGGATTCCAGCCTCCTATGTTTTGGCTTTTCTCATGGTTGTGAATAAGTATAAGTATTTTTCTGAAGCATCTAGGCTCTCATAATCCTGAACCTTACAAAATATAGAATCTTTTTGATCTAGAATATTTTGGTGTTTTTTTCTTCATGAACTGTTTAATCTTTTAATTTTTAGTGAAACATGAACTGTTGTTATCCTCCCTTTTCCTCATTTCCACTTTCCTCTCAAAGAGGATCATCCATTTCCCAAAGAGTCAGCCCCTTCAGCACACTGCTGCTCCAGGGGTCAATATGCCCTTATGCCTCTTTTCTCTTTTTCTGCTTTCATATATAAAAGGATTATGAGAAACACTGACTATTCTGGAGCTTTTGAAGAATTCTCAAAAACTTTTTATGCAATTTATGTTCTTCATGGACTATACTGACATGCCTTTATCTTGCAGGAATGAGGTATTTTCCAAAGTTCTATCACTGTCATAAAGATTATATTTGTAAAAGTTTGCGAACTATCCAAATATATACTACAGCTCATAAAAATATGCATTAAAGATTTTACTATATCATGAATGGCATCATTGCTACATTAACTAATACTCATTGCTAGCTACTACTCAGTATCTTGTTACAGACCACAAGACAGAAGTATGTTTTTTGTCAGTGTATGCTTACATGCTGAATTTGTTGCAAGATTAGAGTGTGAAATGCCAGTTGTTTCTCTACAATCTTTCACAGGATTATGCAGCAATGTAACATACTCATTGCAATGCAGTTATTGAAGGTAATACTAATAGTCAAAGGAGACTTAACAGGAAAAGGGCATTTCTCAACAAAATTATCACTGTGACTTAACAAAAAAAGATTTAAAACTTAAACTGTGTACATACGTGCTTTCATGGATATCAATCAATGACAAAACACAGTACCAAAAACATACAAGGTATGTTAACTGGAAGGAATCTTTTGCCTGTGTTGTGATAAACTCCACCTACATCATTTGCAAGAGATTAAGGAAGTTTAGAATTAGAAAACACATGTGTTACGGAAGGATGGTAGTCCAAAAAAGCATTCTGACAGGCAGACACCGATGAAATGCTGCCTTGGAATTCGTGTATCCCGGCTTTCGCTCCACCCTACCGGTAGCCTGAGCAGGAGCAGCGGGAGATCTGATCAGGCTCACGTTCTGCAGGGCCCTGCAGCAGAACCGCTGATGACCCCGAGCGATTAAGGGTCAACAAACTTTAGCCTGACGCAACTGTTCTATGAACTTTGGCACATTCTGAGTTGGCTCCTGCTGGTTTGTTGCCTTTGGCCCTTATCTTGCAGTTTAGCAAGGATTGTGAAATTCTGAATAAAGTTACAAGACATATCGGTTCTGTCTCCGTGACTCAAGGTCTTGCTCTTCAAATGTTCTTGGTCTTCAAAATTCCTTTGGCAAATAATCTCATCTATGAGCTAAATATTTTCCAATAGGTGTGTCAAAGGACCCATCAGAAAAAAAAAAGAAAAAAAAAAAGAAAATATTTGTATAAATAAATTAAAAAAAAAAAGGTATAAATATCATGTGGGACAGGGAAACATTATCAGAGATTCTCTATAGTAGCACTTTGGAAAAACTACCTGCATTCTAAGTATGCACAAACTTCAGCCCATAACTAAAAAAACTATGTTTTGAATTCAGTACTCTGTGTTGTGTTCAGATGGATGAAGGGAACATCTACTTCAGAAAAGTGCAAGTATCTTTGGAACATGAAAAGAAAAAGAGGAAAAGAGCAACATACTTTTGAAAGTACTTATAAGCCTAACCCCACTGACTCCCAAAGTTTATGTTGCTTTCAGAAGATAAATTTAAACATAAAGTCAACTAGACTTCTGAAAATTTTGTTATGCTTTCAAGGCAGAACTTAGGCCCTTGGAAGAAATTATAAATTCTTCCTTATTAAAAGTGCAAGGAAGAGAACATATAAATCCCCAGACTGCTTTATTTCTTGGCAATATTTGACAACATTTGACAATCACACGTCTTCCTGAAGTGCAGAATGGCTTTTAGGTAGATAGGTTATCTGAATTAGAAAAAAAACACCAAACCTTAAATGTCTATCTTTTCTTAATATAGAATCCATAAGCTCTGATTTTCCCCTGTAATTTCTGTATTTCCAAGACATTAACCACAGGATGTGCTCACTACGTGAGAAACCTGTTAAAGATTATTTCCTTTTCTAAGAATACAGAGGTTTTAAAACACCCTGAAATCCCTAAGCATGTTGAAACATCACTCAGTGCTGGCAACAGCAAAACTAGATCTTTCTTGAATTGCTTTTGTATTGGCAAAGCAGCAAAAGAAGAATTAGACAAATTGCATGTGACTGTGTAACAAAGCTCCAAAAAGAGCCAACACAGTTCTGTTTTAATGGTTCAAAAGCTGGATATGAAATTGGCTCTGTCAGTTTCTGTCACGTTTTTTGCTATCTGCCTTAAAACTATCACCCCATGGATTCTCCAATCAGATAGTGAATTGTTGAATTTAATAGCAGCAAATTCAGAATTTTAAATATTAAATATTTTAAGTATTAAACATTTTAAATTTAAAATATTGTTATCTGAAAGTTCCATCAGGCTTTCAAGGACACCTATCTCAGTCAATCTTTTGAGGTGTTTTGAAACAAATCACATTTCAATTTAATCAGTATATTTAATCCCACATAGTCTTGCATTTACTCATTGATATTTGTAAGGTATTTTGCAGACTCCTGGGGCTTTAACACTGCAGTTAAAATATGCTGGACTAAGAGTGATGGCTTTGTAAAGAAAGTGCATTCTGAAGGATCACAGACTACTGAGTGATTAATTCCGTCATCTGCTCCTCTCCCTTCTATGAAATTAAACCCTACTTTGTTTTCACATGGTAGTCTTCAGACTCAACGGCCTATAATTCCTCACCAGATGCCTCCCATGTGCAGTTTTTTTGTCACCTATCAAACTGATGTGGGATAATAAGCTTCCCAGTCTAGTGCCATTCACATACAGTATTGTCTTTTCAGAGTGGGCATCCAAAACTTCAGAATAACTTTGGAAGGTGGAAGAATCTCCTATCTTTCCATCTCAAGCAGTAAGCTGTTTGCCTTTCTGTATTCTTGATGGCAATACTTTACTATTATTTTCTATGTAATGTGTGCAGTATTACTTAAAATACAATAATCACATATCACTATTTATTGGGTGGTAGGATATGGGGAATATCAAGTACCATTATAGGTTGTTTGGATTTTACTTCTCTTTTAAAACAGGGATAGTACAAAAATATCATAAAGACAGTTCAGTAAGAGAAGGTAAATAGAAAAACGATTCAGAGCACAAGCTATGTGTTAGGGAATAAAAACAGACAAACTAAAAACTTTGCTAATCTCTGGGTAACATAGAAATGTTCTTCAGTTAGTTTGAAGAAAATAAAAAGTGGCAACACACTGGAATGCACAGTTTCTATTTATAGAAAGCCCCACTAAGTAGAAGCCCATGCCATTCAATTAACAATTTACAACACCTTCATTGTATAGTGCAGTGCAGAAAGTGGAAGGTTGTTTCATTTCTGCATTTCCAGACGCGTGTCATTTCCAACCCCATATTTAATAGTGTGTAACTGCCTGAAGGGGAGAGATCAGAATGTGTGGCATGTCTCACTGAGAGGAATTTTGTGCATTAAAAAACCCCAAACCACGCTCTTTCAACTATTAAACAGAGAGCTAACAAGATTCCCTGCTCCCACCCTAGCTTTGAAGTCCAAAAAAAAAAAAAAAAAAAAAAAAGAAAAAGGAAAGACAAGAAAAGGAAAAGAAAAAGGGAAAACAAGCTAGCAAGAAGTGAGAGATGGAAGAGTGATAGAGAGACAGAAAGTGCAAGAGACAGGAAGAAGGAGAGCTCAGGAGGAAGAAACTTCCTTACAAGAGAGGTATATGTAAAGGACGAAAAGAAATGGCTTTCCATGATGTCACTCACAGCATGTCTATGTCTGGAAAAATACTTGAAAAGGCAGAAGTGGATTTATTTCATTTCAGTAATGCAAACTATTCATGCCACGTTTTCCAACCATGTTCCAGAAGTAAAGAATACTGTGTACAAGGCATAAAAGAAGATAATTATTTATATGCTGCCAGCAAACTTATTTGACCAAGCTGATACTTTAGGAATTGTCATTTCCTCTTTACTTTTCAGAATCCATTTTTTTTCCTAATTTCCTCATAGTTTACAGTCTGTTCCCACCCCCCACCCTGCTTCTTGCCTTTCTCTTCTTTCATCTCTCACTCCCTTAAAGAAGCTGATGCAAGGTTTTTTCCTTCTTTCTTTATGTGCATGCTTCTACTTTTCTGTGCTCTCCACCTACTGGCAGAAAGACTAAACTGTTGTCACTGTTGTTCTAACTACAATTCTGTCTTCATTCCCTCGTTCTGTGCTCCTTTATTTGTCTTGGATTCAAGCCTGAAATTCTTTCTTAGATAAAACACAGGAAATTCTCACCAAAAGGCGTATTTACATATTACATTGTTTCTTTCCCCTTTAATACAGCTTTTCTTTCTTGAGGTTTTGCATATTCTCTCTTCAGCTAAATACACATTATTCCCCTCACCCTCTCCTCCCCCCAAATCATGCTTAAAATAACCTCAACTGCAAGCAGAGACATGAATTTATGGAGTCTGATTTCAATACTAACAAGACTGACAGCATAAACAATTATTAGTGATGAGCTTGTCCCCCGGGGGCACTGGTCTTCAGTCCATGGCTGGGAAAACATCGAACACCTATCTTTGCACAAGTGCCAGTATTCTACCTTGTTCAATTCACAAGCAGACTTGCTGTCCAGCTGTATATTAGAAAAGAAGTAATTCAAATACTTATAGAAATGAGCAAGGCTGCACAACCATGCCAGTGATCTTATTGGGACTGATCTGGTGAAAGACAGCCATGGAATATGCGGGATGAAAACTGTACTTTGGCCAGGGTGGGCACAATTTGGTGTAAGTAAATTTTGTGACTTTAGGCAAGGTGCAGAGCCAGAGTAAAAGTCAGAAAGGCGGAAAATGCAAAGAAAATAGAAGGAATAGAGGAGAAAATGAAATAAAAAAGAAGAGACAAAAAGAAAGAAGAAATAAAAAAACAAAAAAAGGAAAAAGACAAAAAAAAATAAAAAGAAAGAAGAAAGAGGAAAAAAGATACTTTAATGATTCAAGAGCATAGTTAAGATAAAGTAATTCACAATGTAAAAATAATTCTGATCTTTCCTGTTTTTATATACACAATTATGCCAAAAGGGATTTAAATTTCATAGCATCTCAACATGGGCCAAAGTCCCATCAAGCACCAAACTTTTGGATATGAATAATAGAAGATTACTTAAAAACAGTTTTACAGTAACACTACTTTATAATATATAGAACAATTTCTATCTTGTCAAGACAACTTTTTTAATATTAGTCTAAATAGTCACTAATAATAATTGTCACTTTGGAGATTAGCACAGCAGATACTCAAAGCAGTGGTTTTCTCAGTATTTTTTTTGGCAGCTCACATATGATTGCCTGCAATCATTGTGCATCTCACCTGCTTTACATGGGACAGCTGGGTGGTTTGAACCCCTTCCTTGAATCACACAAAGGAAGAGACAGAAAGCAATTGCACCCCTAAACCTAAGATTTCCCTTACAAAAGAACTCCTGAAATGACACTATTTTTTCCGTCCAAAACACTCTGATCTTTCCCTTCTCCTGAATTGCTGAGGGATAAGGTAAGGGCTCTCAGTCACAAGATGATCTTCAACCTGTGCTATTTAGTTTGCTTCTCTCCCAGTGATCTAAGTCCTCAGAGATGTAATAAGCACTCACAGAGTCTGATAGAGATACAATGGATTTCTTCATAGAGCTATGCAAGACTAAAACTCGAAGGTGGCCCTGGCAAATTACGAGTTAATGAACAATTCCGTTTCCAACAACAGTTTGTCCCAGCTGAATGCCTTGTGCAACACTGTTGGGCTGTATAAAGTTGCAGCCTTTTGTCACCTATTGGTCTGCTAGCAAAAAATTCAAGTTTTTCACAGCTTTAAAGCCCCTTATCCCCATTTCCCACTAAATCTGTAACCTAGCTTTCTGCAGCAAGTCTCCAAGCTCTCTTGCTTTCCATCCCTTCATACTGTCCAGCAAGGGGGCGTTCTGACCCTTTCTGAAGGTCTGCTCCAAGTGATTTTGAAAGTATCTTGAGTTATTACTGAATAGGATGGAAACAAATGTATGAATACTTTTTTTTTTTAATGGTGTTTATTAAAGGCTTTCCCACAGAACATTTTTTTTCTCATTTCAGCACAGATCTTCAACACTTTTTTAAGGAATTACATCATTAAAATCCTTATGCTGGTCTGCATGTGGTGTAATTAATCCCCAAACATATCTTCCAATTATTTCCTTTCAAAGAGGTGGAATTCTAAAAATGGTGAGCTGTACAGATGTAATAACTGATACACTATATCTCAGTACAATTTTAACAGGAAATTTCAGATTCCTTCTTTTCAACAGTTTCCCAGAAATGTTTGGCATTTATTACTCACTATGAAAGGCTCTATTAGGCATGAAACAGAGAAGATGTGCCACTAGGAGAACTTACATTGAGATAAAACTCAATACAAGAGAAACAGCTTCCATGTAAGAGAAATAGCCCAGTAAGGGCTTCCATGTACAGCTGTCAGTGATTCAGAGCATGTCTGTGTCTGGATTGGATCCACATAGGCTACTTTCCACTCGTCAGACCAGCAGTAGATTAGAGGATGTGTATAAAACAAAGAAAATCCCAATGGCAAACTGTGATTCTGGAGTAAATGCAAGTCCTGCATTGGGACTTCATTGCGTCCCTAACAGTAAGACTGTGATGATAACGTGCACAAGCTTCCTTCTGCTGTTTTGATGGGTTATAAACTTTTTCCTAGAAAAATGCCTAAGCACATTTTGAGACCAACTTACTTTTAACTTCCAAAATATCAGTAAATTTTACAGATTTAATCTTTAAAAAAGATTGTCCCTTGTTTTTAAGTGGTGATTACTTCCTGTGTATCTGCGGTGATCACTTTCGCAAGTGTTGGCTGATACCAAAAATAATGCAATTCCATTCAGGTGTATACACCTCTGCATTGTAGCAATTTAAACATCAAAAAATTATTAATAAAACTCTTCAGTGCTTAGTGGATTTTGTTTTTCTTCAGAGAAATAAGTTCTTAATGCCACTGACATTAAGAAGGAGTTTACTTATGTTGCAGCAGTTTTGAACTCACAGGCTTCTAATTGAAAATGATTTAAAAATTTTGCCCATCTTTGCCCATGCCCATGCCCAACAAACAATGCCACATTCCATCTCAGAATTGAAATTCTTCAATGCAGAAATGCAGTCTATAGATTATAGATTCTGACAGGGAAAATTTGCAAAGTATTTTTTAAAAAAAACCCAGTGATGTAAATATCATGTAAGCTTTTCTTGGCAGGTGCTGAAAAAGAGTTAAAATTTCATACTGACATACAGTTAAACATATTTAAGCAACGTCAGGAAAAAAAGGGAAACTTGGTAGGGATTCAACTCAATCCATATGGAAGAGCACAGAAGACAGACTTGAACTAAACTTATCAGGCAATAAAACTGGAGAACAAATGGGAACATTTCACGTAGCATCTGACATTCAGAACATATTGTCATGGAAAGCAAAGCCCAGCAAACTCTCAAAAATTTAGACTTGACCAACTTTTTATCAGAGTTGTTAAACTAAAAAAAAAAAATGCTGATAATCTGACATTCTACCATGTCTAGAGAAACTGAGCCTTCTACAGTTGATTTCACAAGAGAAGAAGATTTACTGATGAAGAATAATTTTAGAATTTTTTTAAAGTGCAGATACACCTAAGTTTACACATGGTATAATTCTGCTTTCTTCCTTCCCAGGTTTATATCTAATGTAGTAGGCTGAATCCCTGTCCTCCACACTTCTAGTCTGCAAAAACAGATTATGTATGATAAAATAGAGTATTCAACATAGTTTAGTTGGCCCATCTGAAATTTACTATTTGCTATACTTTGAAAGTTCTTTAGGCTTTTTGTCTTACACCAAGGGAAAATCAATGTCCACCCACTGTTACCATCACCATAATATTTAAGTTAACCCTTTAACCTAATGGTTGGAAACAGCTTTTAGAAGTCATTTGCTCAAAACTTTCACCTGGAAGATTCCAGTAAATGAGACCATTTAGGCACATACAGAAACCACTAGAAGGAGATAAGCCTGCCAGGAGACTTATCTGGCAATAAGTGTGCTGTCATGAGAAGCATCTATTTGCTTGAAAGGGGCGCAAATGACTAAACAGGTTATTTTAGCCATGCATAGTAGATAAAACAATCTTTTTCCCCACTTGAAAACTGATATCTGCATATTTCTTTCATTTTCCAATATAGACATTGCTTTGGGAACAACTTCTAAGTCAATAAGTGACTTACAGATTTTCGCTTACAGTTTTTTTCTTCAGTCAAAGCTTTTTGTTATCAAAGTTACAATGTGTCATTTCTAAATATAAACTAAAAATAGACTATAAACTTATGGCAATTAATTTTGATCAGTAAACCTTTCAACTGCAGCATAATGCCTTAATTCTGCACAAACATATCTGCCTATTTCCAAGTGCTTGATGTCCCCTGGTGCCCCTCTTCTAAAAGAGCAAGACACCAGGTGGCAGCATACAGTGAAAAAATGTACTTGACATTCCTAACAGCACAATTAGTGACGTTAATGCTGAAGAAGTAATAAACTTTTTCTTCAGTTTATAAAAAATGGTTATCATACACAACCAGATGGATACAGTTGAAGACAGTGTCAGCTACTCTACAAAAGGAGGAAAACATGAGAAAAAAACCCAGTATATAAGCATGGCTGCTATAAAAAAGTTGCAAGAAGAGACAGAAATGTAAATGTACGACTTGAAATCTTGGAAAGTCTCAGAAGTCCTCATGCTTAGCACTCCAGAAGTTGGGTATTAGATTCCAAATATGTTTTTGGGATCGAACTTGGAACCCAGAGCAGATAGCCTAATACAAGTATTTCCTGGGTCATGCTGTAGCTCTATATAAAATTGCAAACCTTGTGTTGCACTGTGAATTTACATTGGTAAATTACAGGATTCAATACTGAGGAACAGAAAAAGTGAGAGAAAGAGAGAGAGAGAGGCTGTCCCTGACCAAAGCGAAGGTGATGCCTGTCAAAGATGTCATAACTATATTCAGTGGTTTTGGTTCAAATTGCAGGAGTAGCTTACTCTTATTGAAAAAAAAAAAAAAAGAAAAGAAAAGAAAAGAAAAAGTACACTTAAGGTTAACACAGGAAGAGCTACTTAAAACAGAATACAGATTCCATTGAGGAACAAGACAGAGTCAAAGAAAATTTTTGAGATGTTCACATAACAAATACAGCATAATCCTGCTGTTTTCTTATACATGATTGGTAAATGTAACTGCATGGTATTTTACTTTTTGTAGGGTAAAATAACAGGCTGTTAGAATTCAAATGAAATTGTGATTGTGTGAAAGGTTAATTTCATAATTAATTCCCTTACCTTGTTTTCTAAAACACTTTCTTTTAAACATAGATATGAAAGACAATACTAAATTAATCAACTTGATCAGGTCCTGAGAAGTCTTTACTCATCTTGTATTCATATCAAGTTTTAAAGAAACAGTATTTGAATTAATGTCGCACAGTAAGAGTCTTTCTCCCTGATGCTTACCAGAATAACTTTCAGTTTTGCCTGAATGAGTAAAAGAAGAATTCAAGGAATACTAAAATGGCAGCAAAATTTAGAAAAGTTATATGAGGACTTTGATAAATAAGCAAATACAACATAAAGGTATGATTCAGAGACCAAAATCTATCACCTTGCCAATTGTATGACCCGCTGCTAAAGATTTGTCAGCACAAATGCACTGACATATTCTGTATGTGTTGGTATACCTCCTAGTTCATTGAATTTACTATAAAACCTAATGAAATAGGAAATGTGAACATTTCAAACCCTTGAAATAATTCTGATAACTCTCCATTAATATTTATTTTGAAATAAAGGTTTCCTTGTACTCACAATAAATTTAAGCTTCACTCATAATTAAAAAACTGTGTAGGTAATTACCAAGAAACTTGAACTCTTTCTTACTCTACAAATCTCAAATTTATTTTTCACAAAATGATTTGGCTTTTTTAAAAAAGTTCAAGTTTTAAAATATAATATGAATCAAAAGCATATTTGGTTAAGTTATTTTAGTGCATATAAATTAAAAGTTTGCAAATCTGTCATCTAGATAATAAAAGAAGTTTTTGTCCCAATCCAGCAACAAGACTTGTGAGAGTGGACTCTTGAGCTCATCCAAGGCTTCAGTGATACCAGCAGCTGTGCCTGAAGCCCATTCCAGTGCTCAGCCAGACTAGGTAATTTTATACTTGCAGGCATAACTGATGTCCTAAATCACTTTGAGAACTGAATGCATCTTAAATGAGTCATTATAGCTAATCTGAAAAACAATCTGCTCCTAGGTACCAGCTATTCTGGTGATAATAGATGCCTGATTACCTTTGTACAGTGTGATTAAGGTTAACTTGGGGACTGTTGAAGCAGGGGGGATAAGACTGCCAAAAAAAGGAGTAGAAAATAATCATGGCTGTTTTTTTTTTTACCTGAACAGAAAAGAAACACTTTGCAGAGCAGATGTTCAAGGACAAAATTTTGGCCACAACTTTTAGGCCTTAGTTTCTGTTGTCCTTTGGCCAATTTTTTTGTGCAGAGGAAGTTAAAAAAAAAAAAAAGGACAATGATAATTGATTCAAGTATTCCTTAAGAAGTTAGCTTCTAACTGGGCATTGAAGGATATGGTAACTTGCTTTTGGTTACTAAAATACATTTTAAATACTGTAGTTACATATTGTTTCTATAATAATCAAACCAAATTTAAAATGATTAATTTCTGGTCTTTACAGTTAAGAATATTTTAAGTGTCCAGATGTATAGCATTGGTTTGTAGAAGGCAATGACATGTAGAATATTTACATTCCTTTCTCTCCAAATCCCGACGAGACACTCCCTTTTTCCAGTGTTTCTCATGGCTGCTGGGGCAAAAGATTGTTGATATCTTATTTTTTTAAGCTGATTTCAACTCTCATGTGATTAGTGCTAGCCAAGTGTATATCCTCAAGTGTTAACATACAAAATGTTTGTCTACTTTGGAGACTGATTAATAAACCCCCAGAACATAAAGATGTGCTAATTATAGAGGCAGGATTTTTTTTTTTTTACTCTGTAAAAATAAGTAATATAAGGATGCCAAAAACATTTCCCAGCATCCCATCCTAAGTTATGTGGGAAATGTATCTGTTCAGTCACATTAATCCTTATTTTCGCAAGGATTGTCCATATTTGCACCTTTCCAAACACATTCAATTTTTGTCTCAAACACCTTATTGGTCACATGATGCTATTTCACCCTGGCCATGGGCTATAACAGTGGCTTCCTAAATTTAGGATGGAGGTTATTCAGCTGTATGCTTCTCACAAGCCCAAAATCCCAGGTACATCTGCACATCAAAGGCTTTCATGCTGCACCCTTCAGGATCACAGAAAAGGCTTTCCATAATGCTCTGTGGAGAATTCTGTTCTTCATTGTCATGCCTGTAGTCAGGAAGGAGTTCTGTGTGTGTGTGCATGCAGGTGTATGCTTACATATACGGGTATGTACTGTACACAGGCATTCACACTGACAGGAACGGATTTGACTATCCAGAAGCGAACCTTCATGAAATGTTAAATAACTTGTGCATGAAAATATACACACATAACCTTAATTTTATTTAAAACAATATCTATTATTAATTTGCAGAGAAAATTCTCATTGATGCTGAATTTTAAATATAACTCTTGTTTAACATTTCATAAAACCTACTCATGAAAATTTAAAATGTCCTGCTTTCCATAAACCAAGGAGTGAATAATTTCCACTAGGATTATCAAATCAAATTGTGCTTATGGATATCCCAACACATTGTGACACTGTTTGAAATCATTTGGACTAAATCCATAGAAAGATGAATGAACATGAATGGACGTAGTTTGTCTGTACACCAATTTTCTATCTATAAGTTATATCCTGTATACTTAATATCTTTTACAAGTTCTTTATCAGGAACTAGATCCAAACTCATATCTCCCTGCCCTGCCTTAGTATTCCCACTCCCCAGGTCTGCAAATGATGTGGTGTTTTAGCTTTACAGTCTGATTTTGATGTGGTAAACTGTTTGCTATAGTTTGTTTAAAAATACCACATATCATTCCCTAATATAACTAATCGCCCTTGTACTCCTGTTTACATACTATTAATAAACACAACAAAAGAAGCTGTCCCTGGAGACTAAGCATCTGGAATATTTGAAGATCTGCAGTTACAAATGCCAAAAAGGGAGTAAAATCTTTGAAACAGATCATTACCTTTAAAAAGTAGCTCCCTGAGTTTCTATTGCAGAATAATTTTATTCCTGTAGCTAGTCCGACAAAAAAATTCCCAAACAAAATCCAAATCAAAACTAGAAAAACAAAATCAAAACAAAACAAATTCCCCAAGCCCCAAAGACTACAGTCTCCTTTATAGACAGAACACCACGCTGTGTGGATTTTCAGAGTCCATCACTACATGGATTGGTACAGGGTGTGAGGAGTTGCAGCCTGCAAAGCTTCAGAAGAGAGCTGTGTTTGTAGAAAATTTAACTTCACTTATAAAAAAAAATACAAAATTATAGAATAAAATAACATTTGGATGTATGTTCAGCATGATATATTCATCATAGCAAAAGTCAAATAAATACTTGCTTAAGCTGAATTAACACATAATATCATAGGAAGTGACCCACACTTCTGCAAAGCCAGGTGTTAAGAGTTCCCCAAATATTAGCAAAGAAGCCAACATTTAAAAGGGATGTTTAATACCTTAAAAAGTGAAAAAGTGTCGGTGTGCTTCTCAGGATCTGGTAAAATGGGATACCACCTTCTAGCTTAACATTTGAGAATTTGTGCTGCTATGTATGCAGTGACAGAGTGCAGAGCTCTCTATTTGCTATAGTTATGCACTGATGATAAATTACAAGTGAATTTATTTTTGTACAAGTGAACAATCCCAAATGTAAATGTTTATTAGAACTTCTGTTAGCCACAATCAAAGGCATTAGTTAACTTGCTATTATTGCAGTGCAGTAAATGACAGGTGGCCCCTATTTTACTTTTTATAGACTTGTTCTAAACATATATTTATGCTAACTACACTTTTTATTTTAATATTTTATCTCAGATTTTCTGCTGGTCTGGTTACCAGAAGCTTTTCAATAAGTGAACAGATGAAGCAGGAGTTATGCTGAGACTTTTCAGCATAGGCAAAGCTTAGAGGAGTCTAGATTTTTGTGCTTCTTGAGGCAGTGGAAACAGCAACTTCAAGAGGGAACAGATAGCATGTCAGGAGTTCCTAGGACATCCAAGCATTTCTGCACATGCTGATGGCTGAAGCATTATGAAGAATTCTTCAAAAGAGGGAAAACAGCAAAAGAAAGAACCATGTTTCTGGTAGTTATGTGTATCTATGAATGGATATAGAAGGAGGCTCCTTGCCATATCTGAGCTCTCAGGCCAGCCCTTCCTCACTGCCTATCATGCACTAGGACCTGCAGAAAAGTGTCTGCTTGCTCAGAGGTTCCCCTCTGATCCTATGTGTCTGGAACAACTTGCCAAATGTTGCCTTAGAACGACATTCTCGCATCAGTAGGGTAGTAGGTACCTCCGAGAGAAATAGGATGACTGGGTTTGGACATCATAAATCAGCCACACTTTTTCTCTGGCTGCATCCTTCATGAGATTTAGGAAATGTTCTGAGTGATACCACTTCAGTAAAACTTACCTTTCTAAATAGAATAACTCCTTTAAATTATTTTCTCATATAAAAACTCAGCTCATTGCAATCATCAACTGTTAACAGGGTGTTTTTAAATGTGAAACTTCTAGTATTGTTTGCCACTAAAATGGCCCTTTGAGACAACTTGCATTCTTTTTCCTCAGTGTCACACACATTCTGCTGTACAACCCAAGTAATGAATAGTATAATATTTTTTAATTTCACTTCCAATCTGGAATCATGAGAGAAGTTTAAAAAAAACCATAACCTTTGTACTCACCCCAGCCTTTGGTTTAGCTCCAGAGCTGGCCACTGAAGAGAGAGATGCTAGGTCAGGAGCATGGATGTTAGAAGACAAGTTTGTTTGTGAGTGATTTACTGAAGCAACATCCACTCCACTTTCAGAACCAGATTCAACATCCTGTAGAAAAATATTGCAAGTCTCTTTTGTGAATGTGAAATAAAAACATAGTTCTGCTAAATAATGGAAATATTTAGGCAAGCTCGCTTAAATACATATGCTTGCTGTCCTTTTCAATGTGGTGCTTTGCATTAGCTGCTGTTCTGAAACTATAAATCACTACTAATATCAAAGCTATAGTTCTCCTAAATTATAGAATGCAAGGTAAGAAAAATCAGTTAAGGGCTGCAGAAGTTTGACATTTTTCTCTGATATTCAGTATTTCCTGTGTGCTCCCACCTTCTGTCTCTGCAGTGCCGCAAGCTAGTGAACATCTGTAAACCATTATGCAGATGAAATGACATCACCATCCAGCAGTTTATACAATTCAGAGGTACAGCTCCTTAGTTTTTTTGAATCACCAGACACTTATCAGCCAAATACTATTTCTGGTTAAAATGCCCTTACTCTTAATGACACTGATTACATTCCTCTTTCTGAGAAAAAAAAGAAGATATATAGTATGTTTTATTGTTGAGGAAGTAAAAATTTAGCGCGTGCTTGATTTACTGCATAGAGTGAGGGCAGGGGATTATGCTGTTTGCAGATAAATTGTGACACGTCTGGCAAAGACCTGGCTATGTGTAGAACCAGACCTACACTGTCAGGATTATTAGCTGAGGTGCAGCCTGCATGAATACAGCTACACGGTATGCAAAAAACCCCCTGAACTCTAATTCCCAGAAAACTCTGTGCAGAAAAAGCCTCAGTTTCCTAATGCCAGGTTCCTAGAATAGGTGAAATACGGGGCACAGACACCTCAGGTGTTCTGCTCCTGAACTGAAAAGATACAGCACCCTTTGATTCATTAATTCTGGCAAAACCAAAGCTGCCATTCAGACAGGTGCCTCTATGCCATGTACACGAGTGTGTGTTGTTCTGAAAAGGGTTAGAAATTAGGGACAAAGCTGTCCTCTAGGTAGGACCATGTATTTGAGTCAGGTATTTCCTGCCAGTGAGTCGACTGCAACGTGAAGCACTGGGAAATGCAGCAGAGCCATGGAACAGCCTCTGCAGCAGTCAGTTTGGCTACAGCTGCTCTCAGAAGTTTCTGGTTAGCAGAGCTATGCTGCCACACTGGAGAACCATGATCCTTGCCCTATTACCCAGGTTTTTACATTATTCAAATGATTTCTTACTATAAAATAAATATGAGCCTGAACTCAGTATCTATATATCTTGAAAACCAGATCTTTTGATCTTCTGGTCCATAACAGTCAAAGGTTCAAATCCATAGATAGCATATATTCCACATTTGACGCAAGCTGTCTTTCTGCAGGGCTGTTTTGCAGTAGGGTAAGTGGCACCACCTCTGATTATCATGCAGGGTTACTTATACTCATTGCCTCCACTCCCTTTATTGCTGTGAGAAATTAGCTAAAATGCTAATGGAATGATGGATTGGTGAGATATAGAGAACAGATGTTAACATTGTATTTCAGGTTTCCTGTGTCATCAGTGTTTAAGGAGATACTGTGAGAACATTGATATCCAGGGGGAAAATATTTAATGATGAAAAGTGAAATTATGTGATTTCGTCTAAAAATGACACATTATATAATTTTCAGCTGATCAAACCTACTGAAATACAGCTTTTCTCACCTACAGACCACTCAGGAATAATGATGCCTGGCTTTCAAAGAAGAAACTCCTTTGAAAAGAATTTATTTAAAAGAAAATATCACTAACCAAAACAAATGATATGAATGTTAGCCAAGAGATCTTGGGGCAGTGTTTCTCATGTTTCTTGAATTGAAAAACAGCTGCAGCACATGTGGGTGAAATTAACAGGAAGCCTGCACAAGAATACCTTGGATCAGCCATTTCATGTTCTTCAGAGTTACATGCGTAAATACCTTACAAAAAACAAAGAATGCATCAGTCATGTTTGTGAGCTGTCCCATCTCCTTTTGGATTACTCTCAGCAAAGAATGATCCTTTTAAGTAAATAGAAAAACTCCTAAATTAAATAATTCAATTTCTGCCCAGAATCTTATTTTGAATGACAGAGGATTTTGTGTCTCCCACTAGCAGAAAAACAAGACGTAGCTCAGAATACTTTCAGTTCTATGTAATGTCAAATGACACATACTCATGTTCTGAGACTGGTGTGATCCTGAGTCTGTGCTGACTCTGCACTTACAGTAAGTGATAATTAGAGAGCCAGTCATTTTCTGAATCTTGTTGATCTCCCTTTGTTTCATCTGGAAGTTCTGAAGCTCTCATTTTTAAAAGGATGCCAAAAGGAAACAACAGATACCAATATTATTGCCTTCAAAACATGTATATACACAAATAAAAATACAAGTCAAATTTCTTAGGAAAAGAGCTTTAGTTCTAAACCAAGGAGCTGAAAAATATGAAGACTGAAAGTGAAAGGTGAAATAAAAAGATTTTAATTAGAATAACAAGAAAATATTGAGCAAACTGGCTTACAGGTATATGCCTCCGTTTGTATGTTGGGGTGCTGGATGGGGAAGAGCCTGCACTGAGAGCATTTTCAATATCCTGGTCAAGCTGGTCCAGTTTCATAATTAACAGCACCATTGAATCCAGTCGTGAACGATCCCGCTCTTCTGTTATTTCCTATGGAACAGAAAATACAACTGATAAATATGAAATTATATTAGTTGGAAACAATAACCTTAAATTTTGAAAGCTCTGTTTCTTAATTTGCCATGAAAGCACACTGAATAATAAGAATTTTTTTTTTTTTTTTTGAAAAGTACTACTTTGTGTAACCACTTTACAGAGTATTGATGTACTGCTAGGAAAATATTTTATACAAATATTTAATATTCATCCATGATAGCAAGTAAATTTTTTAAAAAGCACAATTGTTTGGACTAAATGCATCATTACCTTGATACACATACTTTTAAAGCAGCTACTGATTCTAAACACTCCTCAAAATATTCACCCCAAGTTAACGAATTTGATTGTACAAATACAAATGATGAGGGTTAATCTGTGATGGAAACAGAAGAGAAGCAGTTCAAAGAGGCCAGTTTCCAGATGAGGATAACCACAACTTCTTTTCTTTGTGGAACTCATTAGTGTAGCTATGTTTTGTCAATTCGTAGGAGAGATTTCTGTTTTGGTTGGAAATTCTTGATACACATGAGGTACATCAGGGTAGTAGTGACTGCAGCATCATAGATCCTCTGACTGGAAAGGGAGAAGGATGAGGGGTATTCACACCACAGCCTCAAACACCTAGTTCATGCAGCTAATTTCCCTATATTCTGTAGGAAAAGGAGACAGAGCAGACCCTCAAAAGTGCAACTCAAAGCAAGATCTTCAGTTAGATGGACTAAATAATGCTCTCAAGGAGTTCCTCCCTTTCCCTTTTATATAGAGACTTAACACAGAAGTTAGCTAACTAGCCTGCCTCAAAATTCAGGAATATGAAAACCCCTACTGCTTCCTCTATATATTTTCATAATAGGAAGCTAGAAAATAGAAAGTTCCATTAACTCACTTATAAATCCTTCTCAAGAAAAAAAGATGTTACATCTCGCAAAGATGTTAAAATTGCATCATTACGCACAAGAAGTAGGAAACACAAGTGTCCAAATTAGCCTTTTATTTTATAGTCATTAAATTGTTTTTCAGGCTTTACAGAGACTTCTCTTGTTAGGAATCCATTAGTAGGATTTTCATAGACTGCTTCAAAGGCATTGCAAAACATGAATTAAATGATTCCTGCTAGAATTAAAGGATATGTATAGATAAAATAGTCATATAAACCACAATCTACATGATCTTTAGGTGAAGACAGAGGTGTAGGTTACTAAACTAAATCTTAGAAAAGCAGAAATACAAATCTGTTGGTCCACAGCAGAGTTATGAACAATATACAATGCAAAGGTCAAACCCAGGGAAACTGTGTATTTCATTTTGCATTACAACTTGATAATTTGCATTGGGTTTCTGACAAAGCTGCTGAATTTGCAGGATCCCCTGATGAATTTGAACTGAGTTTATAGTGATTGTGAGACAAAATCACTTCAAAATACCTTGGATATCAATGAAATAGGTAAAGTTTCACTTTCTTTCAAAAAAACGCACAATGTCCCAAATGATTCATTGCCACCGCACGGATCTTCATTTTAAGTGATGTTAAATTGATACCTGAGGTTTACAAATGTCAGAACAGTTATTTTATCTAATCTGCATGGGTACAGAAAGCCCAGTTGAAAGCAGCTGAGTGTCTGCTAACAGAGTAGACATGACCTCCTTTGTGGCAGGGGCCATGGTGAACAAGACTGTCACCAGTTTACACACGCAGAGGATGCCAGTGCTGTTACTAAACTAGCTTCCTACACAGCCCCCTAACTGTGTTTTTATTTCTATTGGTTTTGGTTGGAAATACACCACTGTAAAGGGCTATCCAACCTAAAATTTACACTCTACTTAAAAAACAGAAATTCGTTGCCACACCACAACATAGGAAGGGGTGGTGGCTGGGTGGGGTTTTTTAGTTTGTTTGTTTTGTGGTTGGTTTTGTTTTTTGTTTTTTTTCTCAGGCTAGAAAGATATGAGGCATTTAACTCAAAGACAAAAAAAAATTCTGGAATTTTCCCCAAGCAAATTGTTTGATTCATCCTGCCAAAATAGTATAAACTTGCTTTGCATGCAGCAGATTGAGAATGCTGGAGAAGAATCTGCTGAAATGAAGAGGTGGCAAAATATTGCTCAAAGTGATACTCAGGCTTGACACAATGTGCTGGCTTTCAGAGACACACTGCTTTCAGAAAACAATAATATTATCATGATGGAATTTAGCTATTCTGTTTAGAAGTCCTAACCTTGTGGTTCTGGCTGCTGTTCACATAAACATGAGAAATTTAACATTTTAAATATAGTTACTGTTTTTACAACTTACTAAACACCTGTTTTGTTGGGGCACTATCAATTTGTATACATGAAAGTCTAAGCATTATACAAAAAAATTAAGATATAAAAATAAAAAAAGGCTAATCTTGAGTTGGAAATTCATCAAAACACAATTATTATTATAAGATCAATTTATGTTTAGACAGTTTTAGCCTTGATATTCTCCAGTGAATTTCTAAGAGCTTTATAACTTTTTAATCTTCTTTGTATCTCCCTTTTGTGTATCTTCTGAGATTTCATTACTGAAGCATGATACGATCTACAACCATCAGGGTATCAGCAATTAATTTGTTTTCTTTTGAAAACAAAGTATTTGCTTTGTTTCCAGTCTTTCACATTATTTCCCACTGATAGATATTCACCTTCCAAATTAGATTCCAAAAATATAAATCACATTTATAGAATTATACAGAAATCCTACCTTTACCATTATGAAGTCAAAACTTGGGCATTAGAAGTGTCTGGTCAAAGAAAGCCCTTACAACCTTAATTTCTGCCTTAAGGCATTTGCATAGGGCAATTCAGGCATGCATCACAAATATAAGCAGGTCAAACTTGAGATGTTTTTTGTCTGGAGATTTTATTTTTAACATGTCTCCACACAAGGAGGAAATGGTTTAGGTCATGAACTGGAAAAAACAATATTTCTTTTAATTTGTATCCTCACTGGTGTGATAAAGAAGCTAGTTAAATTTGAATATATCCATATGTTTAGAACAGAAAACATTGTAAATCTTCCTAGAACGAAGGATGCTTCAATTATGCCTAAATTATTAAAACCCCAAATGTTTTTACAAGGAAAACAATCTACAAGTCCTGTTGCTATCATCAGCAAACAATGTTAATAGAATGAAAACATTTTCGAGAACATGCCTGCAAATGAGATTTAGCTACTTTTTTTAGTCACTTTTATAATTTTGGAGCTCATATCAGTATAACACAAGAATAGCACTACATTTTTTCACTATGTACTCCCATGTCTTCAAGTGCTTGGGTGTCTTTTTACTACCAAATTGCCTTGTACAAAGTGTGAGAAGACCTGGCAATTTCTGAATATAATGTTCTCTGCACATAATGTTATAATCTTTATTTTGAACACCCAATGGATAAAAAATGATGTATGAAGGAAGCATTAATCAGAGTATTTCTAGAAAGTACTTACCCCCTCCTTTTTATTTAAGATTTCAAGAATTTCATATCCATATTAGCAATACATTACAATTACTTTAACCAACTCAAACAAAAGAAACTAATTAAAGAGTATGAGAATAAATTTGGGTTTAATACATCCATTCTGTTTTATCCAGGCATGGCAAAATGGAAGTGGATGCATTTCACTTCCTTGCTCTCTTAAACCCTGTATTTCTCCAAGAGCGTTTGTGCCTTTCACCTCTAGCCACTGTTTTACATCACACACACAGTCCCTCCTGTAGTCCCTTTTCCCACATACCTCCTCTGGCTGAGTAGAGCTGAAGCAAAGGGTACTTTTTGAAAAGGGTGTAGACTGTTAAGTGTAACACCTATTTTAATTTTCACAGCAAAAATTTTGTACAGAAGCAATTGGTACTCAAAACTAACTTTGTGCTCTCTCTTAATACCCTCAGGGGGATTGAGTCACTCCCCCCTTGCCTGTAGGTTCTCCCTTTGAAAGCTTCTGCTGATTTCCGGACTGTGCAGACCCCTATCTGTGCCAGTGCAGTCCCCCGTGGTTAAGGAAGGGAGAGAATATCCCACTCCAAATATCCCCTGCTAGGGCCATCACAGCACCACCTCCTTCCTGTCACTCTTGTGTCAAGATGCTCTTAATTTCTTTGAAAAGGAAAACTTGGATTTTAGAGGCAAGATTTTTATACAATTGACAAGGCGAGCTGGAGTACCCACACAAGAAGGGGATCATTTATGGAAAGAGCTGGCTGAGTTTTGCCTGGTATTCTTGACCTGCAGCCAGCTGGACTGAGTTAAAATCTTATATTAATGCTATATATTTCAGATGGCATTAAATTACTCATTCTTGTCTTTTCTGGCTAAAAAACACAAACCACTTGCAACACGAACCACTCTATGATTCTATGATTAGAGTCCTACTCATTGGAGGGTTTGCAGGCAGAGAATATTAAAACACAATGACAAGGTAAAGCACTCTGTTCCTTTTTGACATAAGACACAAGGCCTAGACACCAGAAAAATCCCTGTAAGATCACTATAATAAATCATATTTGAACTATACATATAGGACAGACTGAAAATTGAACAAATAACATAAGCCTACTCTGGTGTACACACCACAGCTGAGGAGACATGCTCATATATTCGTGCAGCTATTCATCCTACACATTCACACTTGTTGAGAGAATAGCTTTTCTTCTCGTTTTCCTTACAAGAACTTTAGATCACTGACTCAGTTTTCCCAAATATAAAGTGTTCAGTAGCACTAGTATACACGTGCTTTTTAACTCCTGTTAGACACACAAATAAGTTATGTTTGTAAAAGTGAAGTCTTCAGAGGACCTTGATTTCTATGTAATGTCCTAATTGTGATTTTCACTATTCTATCCTCAGAAAAATGCAAAAAATACAAGTATATTAGAAAAACAGTTTCTGAATAACATATTATCTTAACAAAACCAATGCCTTTTCTACTTCTAGGCAAAAAGTATGTCTCTCTCTGTAGAGCAGAGTGCTTGCAGGGATAGTGCTGCACTCTTGGGAAAAGAATAAAATGTGCTGAAAAATGACAGAGAACACAAAATCCAAATATACCCAACTGGTAAGTTACAGGAATAAGGAGATTTCAGCACTAGAGGTGAGGTGCAGCTTCTCAATTTGCCTAAATTTTCCCAAGGTCTTTCAAAGTCATGTGCTCTTCACAGATAGTCTCCTGAACTTAACCTCATTTCCATTGCAAAAACTTGACATCTTTCACATTCAAAGCTAATTTAATCCAAAAAAAACCATTCCTTTGTAGTAATTTCCTTTCTACGGCTGTTTTGTTTTTGCCTAAACACATACTCAACCCATAGACTATTTACTATTTTTAGGGCTTTTTTTAGCATTCTAGTTTTCCATGTTTCATGTCAGCTGAGTAAACTGTCCAGCAGAGATGTTGTTTTAATAATGAAATTCAGCAATTCACTATTGATGAAATGGAAAATCACTCAAAAACCTTGGTGCGAAACAATCAGAGGAATTATTGCTGCACAGCTGTGTTAACTCAGCAGGGATGGCAGGTAGTAGTCACTCCTGAAGTGGTTGTTCTTAGAACAGCTCTGTATTACACAAAGTCAATTAGGATCACTTTCTAGCCAGTGCCCTATTACCATGGGTAACTATTAAAGGAAAACACAGACTTCTCAGGCTGCCGTTACTACTAGAATTATGCCAATTTTCCTGCAATATTAATGCAAATAAGTGGTGGCACTAGTTCCATCAACTAAGAGAAGCAAAACCAAATGTATAATTAACCAACTCAAAATGGTACATCTTATCCAAGGTAGAAGACAATTATCTTATACTTTCAATACAATTTCATAAATTATAAATAATGTATGAACTCCAGCTCTCTGTCTTTGGAGTTACACTTGATTACAGTAGTCAGTCTGATGACACCCAAGTCCCAGTAGGCATTCCTGATTTAGCATCATATCAGGATTATGACTAGAGAAATTTGCCAAAATCTAATTCCGTAGAGACACAGAGCACAATATGAATGTAATTTCTGTTCACTGTGTGGAAAAAAGTATAGCTAAAAGTAATGTAATTAATCATGCTCTTTCCAACATAAACAATATTCAGGTACTTTCCAGCTTTGTTCTTCTTGATATTTTCTAAATTAGCATTGTAATTATTCTAAAATCACCTTTCATGACTATAATTTAATGATTATGACTTACAAAGTAAGCAAAAAAGCAAATTTTTACCTTTATTGGACCCTATTTCTGTTTGCTATGAGGGGACAGACTTCTGCTTTGTGGAGAATATTATGACAGTAATCTGAACACTAATTATCAGACTGGAAAAATACTGTAATTAAATAGAACTGTGATGTGAATATGAGTGATAGATAACTGATGTTACATTATTATATTATTGAAAAACTACTTCAGATCTAGTAACTTTGTGCTAAATCAACAAGAAAATACTTCAGTGATCTTGTTGCTTTTCTATTACACTATAAATCAAAGACTGAGAGGAGAAAAAATAGAGACCATTTTATTAATCAGCAATTAAATCAGCATCAGTGACATGAAATTTAGCATTGATACGTGCTTGTTGGCATGTGTTTTACAAATACACCAATAAGTGAATCTGTTTGTGTACTTACACTTTATGTATCTTTATCATTTAGTGCATGTCAAACATGGAAGCAAGGAATTGTTTACAAATGGAAAGCAAACCAAATAGTTTCTGTTTTACACTGCACTGAATACAGTGCAAAGGGAACGGTGGAAGGAGAATTAATATAAAGCCTAATTTGTCCTCCAGTTTATTTAAATAGAATCTAGGTAATGCCTAGTACCTGTGTAAAGTCTATTACCGACAATCTACCCTGCAATACCTGAAGACAGAGCAATAGTAGCACAGAGCACCCTCCTGAAATTAATGCAACTCTTCTCACAATTGCACTGGACTTTGAATCAAGCCTAAGACAGACATGAGGATTAAAACAAACAAACCTCTGCACACTCGAAATAGGTGAGAAATAGGAGTTCTTGTTCTAAATGGTTTTCATGCTACCCAATAAATGAGGAGTTTTGAGAATACAGGTTGCACTGTGAACTCATTCTTTTTAGATAAGATATTTGTTCATTCATATGATTGTGACATCAATAAATGAAAAAACAGCCTATTAAAAATATACAACACAATGCCCTTGCTAATCATTCCTTAATCAATTTGCATATTATTCATGTGTGGGAATGTGTGGGGGTGAGGTGGTGGTGAAGATTCACCACTGAGTGTTTCAAGTCCAGTTAACACATTACAGAAAATTTCCCTTTTTCACTTTTTTTTTGTC
This sequence comes from Dicrurus megarhynchus, assembly GCA_013399195.1. NCBI lineage: Eukaryota > Metazoa > Chordata > Aves > Passeriformes > Dicruridae > Dicrurus > Dicrurus megarhynchus. The sequence continues at coordinate 1,980,011 of VXAD01001741.1, forward strand.
CTACAAAAATCAATAAAAAATCCTCATACAAGGGGAATGGGTTTAGCTGGTTTCTTAACCTAGTAATTCTTCCATGAGATTTAGAGATTTAGCTTGAAGACTCCCAAGTTATAATTTGCAGAGTTGTTTTTTTTTTTTTTTGTTAAAAATATAAATGCTTAACTGCTTCTGCCTTTTCCTTTAGTTTTAGATTACTCTTTTGGTTTCTGTGGAGTTATTAATATTTCTATGTATTTACAAGTAACATAAGCACATACACATGCCTGCATGCACTCTGATTTGTACTAAGAAGAGGTTTTTTACATTGGTTTAAGTTTGGCATTTTCTGAATGCAGAAGTATTACAAGTTTATCTGGAGACAGCAGTCAAAAAAAAAAAAATATTGGTTGGCTCATTATCAGGAGTTGCCTGAGCATTTTTATATCTTGAATGACAAAATCTAGGAAGACTTTGTCCTAGGCTGAAACTTATTGAAATCAGCCCAGTGCTTACAGCTTCTGAGAAACTGGTAAATTATTTAGATATCTAGGTAGGAACAGAAAACACTGCATTTGCCATTCTGGCTTTAGTAATCTTGCTCAAGTGAGCAGTTTACATGAGATTCTGTGCCAGACACAAACATTTTCCAACCCGTCTCATATCTGGAGGAGGCCATTAGAAGACAAAAGGAATCAAGGAAAGCTGAGATATGGTGCATCCAACATGGAGTCTTTTCTTTCCCTGTACCCTGACACATGACTGGATTATGAACACCTCGTAAAGAGGCAAGAAATAAAAAATGGAACTTCAGAGTTGGTGGTAGAAAGAAAGAGGTGGGGAGAAGTTCTTGTATGAAAAATGATAGGCTATAGAGAGGTATATACCAACTGCATTGAATCTCATGGAGCCAAAGCATTCTCATGTCTGCAAGCACACACAGGATGAAGGCACAAAAAGTATCGAACCAGGTGCATAAGAGCTACTTTAGATGTGTCACCAGTTAATCTGCTCTACTGCAGAAGGGACCACTGTTTAGTGGCAAAGGTATCAGAACGCCACGTAAAAATCAAAACCCATAAAGCATTCTCCTACTACTTCCAGGTGTGAAATAGAAATTATTGTCTTAGATGGTTAAAATGCCTAAATGTATTAAATTAAGAGTTAAATTAAGAATGGAGGCTAAAAGAGGAGACTCTATGTGATGGGATGTGGGGTGTTCTACATATGACATCAGAAGATGAGATTACGATCCCATTGTCAAGATGGGCACAATGTAAGACATAATTTGGGGTGGTTGTTTTGTTTAGTCCTTTGTTGTGCTGCAAAACTTTCCTGTGCTCATACAGACAGTTGTTTCCATGCAGAGCTATTTGGAAATCTCTTCTAAATATTTTGGTACTACATCTGGTTAATTTCATCAGAAAACAATGCACTAGCTGCAGATCTTTATAAAGTCGTCCAAGAGACCTGGAAGAATTGTTTAAAGATTTTCTTAGACTTAGTGTGGCAGATGCAGCAATGGAGGATAAAGGCTGTTGCAAACTTGCAGAAGTTATAGCACAGTCATGTTTTCCTTCTGCAGACATTTCTAAACAAATAGAGAAGCTGAGAATTTAAACTTTTCTCTAATAAGTCTGAATTTGTTTAGAAACAGTGAACTTCAAAATAGCAGTTTCTTTCAGAGGCAGAATGTTTTCTGCAACAAAACCACTGGAACAGATTCTCAGAATTTTACTTACGCTTGCATATGACTTGCATGACACAATTGGTTTAGTTAAACTCAGAGAATCATTTCAGTTGGAAAAGACCTTTAAGATCATTAAGTCCAACTGTAAACCCATCACCTTCAAGTCCACGACTAAACCATGTCCCTAAGCACCACATCTACATGTCCTTTAAGTATCTCCAAAGATGGTGACTTGAACACTTACCGAGTAAGCATACAGCACATTGAGGGGGAAGACAAGAATCAGAGAAAAACAAATCCCTTCTCCATAAAGTGCAGTCACTAGAACTAAGATGGATGAGAAAACAATAGGGAAAATAAACTCCAAATATTTAGAAGTAAGTGAGGTCTCTTGAATCCCAGAAGCTACTTCAGGCTACTCAGCTGATTCTCTGAGATGCCAAATATTAGGCAAAGACAATATTCAGGTAAGCAAGATATTATTCTGCATTCTTATCAGAATATTCAGAGTTTCATATTCTTAGGTTATAAGCACCCTGGGTGTATGAGATTATAGAGCTATAAATTATTACTATGAAGGCACTGAAAATCATTCCTTGTTGGCAGACAAACTCTAATGGATATTTGCTAGTGTATAGTAAATCCTCTATAAAACCTTACAGTAGACAATGACCAAAGCTATACTTTCACCTTATGTGATATTAATAACAGTTTAGTATTTCAAAAATCGGCGGTGATCAGAAAACAATTGATTAGTAACTTTTTACTTTGTTCTGTTTATAGCTGTACTCCAAACTTAGTTTTACAAAATAGATATCTAAATCATTATTTGATACAGGTCATGGTTACATGGTTATTTTAATCTTCCCCAAATTTCTGGTTCTAACAAGTTCCTGTTCTCAGACCTATTTGCCCAGCCTACCCCTCAGTTCTCCTTGTACCACAACTGGTTTCCAGTAAGTTCCAGAAAGCCATTGGGGGTCCAGCTGAACACGGTCCCTGGGAAAGATGTAGTGCTTATCAGGGTCTTCTGTGCAACCCTACAGATGTCAGAGCTGGCCAATGAAGACTAAAAAAGGCAGGAGAGAAAGCTGAACTGATTTTTATTTTTTCTTGCAAAAGATTGGAATTTAATTGCAAAGTGCAAAGTGACCACTTAACTGTAACCTTGTTTCATGCCGGTGAGGTTAAGCTGATTTTATAGATATTGTAGGGTCTTGAGGTCTTCTCAAATGTTTTTCTTCAGGATACCAATACAAAGAACTTAGGGAGTGTGTATATTTGTAACTTGCTGAGGGTCTGAGAGGTATATCGTCAAAAAGCAAACTGCTGCCCTCTGTCTCTTAATTCACCCATTTATTCTTCTTTAGCTTTGCTGATCTATGCAGCTGAAGAAATGCCAGAAATATTTTTTGTGTCAGAAGTTTGTAAGAGAACATGATAGCACGAAAAAACCCCTTGCTAATTTTTTATATTCAGAGGAAGAAGTTTAAGTGCTTTGTTTTCTTGGGAAAGAGCTCACTCTTTCCCATGTGAAAATTGGATTGTCCCAGTGACAATTACCTTCTTAGTAAATTAATTCTGCATGGTGAGATTTAAACTAAGGTTACTTTTGTATCACAATTCACAGCACACTGATATTTATGAGAACTGTTATTGGTGATTGAGGAAGTGGTGGCAAAGCTCTTGATCTTGAATGGGCATAAAATTTTTGTTTGTGAATGAGACTAATGTTAAAGTTCAGGTTTGGGTTAATGCCAAATAAACTTGAATGTTCAGAACTTGCCTCAAAAAAAGGGTTTCAAAAAATGGGTTAAAAAATTAGATGTTCATATCAGAGTTCTTAGTTCAACTACATGGAAGCTTAGTCACAAGCAAAACAAGCCCCCCAAACTGGGATTGGGATCAAACATGTTGGGAGTGGAAATGTTGATCAGGGAAATTATTAATCCTTTTCAGCCACATTTAGAAAGATTCTAGATAGCTCAAAAAAATCTTCTTTCACTTTGAGTTCTTAGCAAATAGTAATGAACGGCAATTAGAGGTTTTGAGAAAATACAGAATCAAAGAAGCTGGATCACCCTTTATATGTCACACACCCTATTTTACAACTAAGATATTTCCTAAAATTAATAACAAGATGCTGCAGTCATGCAATTTTCTCCAAAACTCTGCAACAATTACTGCACCATCTCTGCAGAGATGACTTCTGAAGAGCTGATAATGGCCCAAATTTGGTAAAAAAATACCAAAACTCCCTTGTTTACCTCAGGCATCCCTTAATAGCATCTGTCTTCTGTATATTGTTGTCTGAAATTCATCAAAGCTAAGTGACCATGTGGTAAGTGGTTGACTGGAATTTTGGAGAAGTCTGTGGTTCAGACAAGGAATTCTGCTTTTCTTTATAATATATTCAGCTATTTCATGTATGCCTTTGAAATATGTTTATGCACACTGGAATTATTCTAGCTATTACATGTTACTTAAGGGGACTGATCTGTGCACAGTGCCCAGCATTGAGGCTTGCTCAGACACACACACTGGCCTGTAGACTAGCCTTTAGGGTTCACTCTCCATTCACATCAAAGGACAGAACCCATGTAACACAGAACCAAAAGACAAAGTTAGTTTGAAAGCCTCATTCTTCTGCAACTATCTTTTTGAATCTTTGAATTCATTCTCCCCTAAAAGTGTGTGGCTTAGGTTTCTTTCCTTCACTTTAAATAGTCATTTTCCTTTTGCATTTCCATCCTAAATCTGTAGGAGGCCCAAAGTTGCACCACATAATTGCTACTTAAGCAATTTTTCCATAGATGTTTAAATGAATACATTTTCTATGATTGTTTTTAACATTCACTTTTTTTCAGCAGTAAGTTCAGCTTCTCAAGTCTAATGACTATTGTAATCTGAAACCATAAACACTAACTGCTTGAAATATTACACAATATTAAATATTGCACATTTAGATATACTCTTCATGAGCTAACAATAAAAAGTCATAGAATTATAAAAAAAACAACTGGAAGTGGTCTTGAAATTTCATGACATCTGTCTCTCTCTCAATGACAAGGCTGTCATACTTGATGTATAGTTCTCCAGCGCCTCTTACAAACCACCAAAACTGCCCCAAGCAAAAAGGATTTTATTCCAGTGTTACCTTCCTTAGTACTAAAAACTTAATTCTAAAATGGAATCACAATCTTTCTCTAGCTTGAACTCATTAAGTCTTATTTTTACCAATTTTTGTTCTGCATGGCAGACTTTTCTTCTCCTTGGAAATGATATTGTGTTGCTCCATCCCCATATTCAGGTTCATTCCTTCCCCTCCACAAAGAAATGGCAGGGATGGGTTTCTTCCATCTCTGGCCATTCTCACTTCAATTCTTTAGTCTCTCTTGGACTCTCCTCTTGAAGAGCAACTTGCAAAACCCTCTGTCTTCCCTGCAGGTGAAGCTGATGTAAAAAGCACATTTCTAGGAACGGAAGAGTACACTATTCTCAGGGCATTTTTCTGTTGTGACAGCAAATAAATGTCAGTTGAAGCCATTTCACCTCCCAGCATTTATGAGGTCAAAACCACTGGCAGCTGACCGAGATGTGCAGGTAGCAACAAGCAGGTGAGATGCATGATTGATTGTCAAGAACGATTCTGGTATAGACAAAATTTTCTTCCAGGTAAGTTCTACAGGCTCCATCCTTGGAGGCTTTCAAGACCCAACTAGCTAAAGTTCTGAGAAACCTGGTATGATCTCAGATCTAGCCCTGCTTCAGCAGAGTCCTCCTGTGGTCCCTTCTAACCAATTACTAGGGTTGTCTTTAAGTTTTCCATTGCTGGATGGAAATTAATTATTATCTACAAAAGTTACTGGTAAAATCAGGTTGGGTAGAAAGTATTACTACTGAATGCAGCTAAGCATTTTACTCAGTGATTTACCTCTTTACTGTGTTCCATTTGTGTTTGTACTGCTGTTGGATAGGTGTTGCTGCTTTTGTATGTAGCCTTCACACACAGGGTATACTTGCCAGTCATACCCTGGAGCCATGCCCTCCAGCAAATGAGTTATACTATGTTATATGATGAATAATCTTCTTTGGAAGATAAGAAAAATACCTTCAAAACCAAATAGTATGGCATATTCTTTTTAAAAGCACCCATAATTTATTGTGACTAAAGGGAAAATTCAGCACCAATAGCATTACATGGGGTTATCACCTTATTATTTTCTTTCATATCATAGCTCAGACATGATCAGTATTGTGTGACATATACAAGGACTGTTTGAGGATTTTCACTTTATAAGCAATTACCAAAATATATTACTCCAAATTTTATGCATCAGTATTAGAAGAAAAACTCAGGTTTTCTTACTATAAAATCTGAAAATATCTCTCATGGGTGTACTGGGGTGAGGAAAAAATATTAAAGGAAACAAAACACATAAGTAATATTGATGTGATAGATTATTGTGTATCATACCTAAGTTCTTAACCTTTATCTAAAAATCATAGGCTGTGTTTACACTGTCAATCAAGAGAGTATTAAGGAGTAAGTAAGCAGTAAATGACAGCCTGAGCTGAAATCCAAGCCCCTACCCCCAGGGAGAAGCTAATTAGTGATGCCCTAGCTGGACTTGAGTCCAGCCGAGACTTGGCTGTGGCCACAGCATTTTCCTTTTTCTTCTTGTCTCTGAAAGTTTCAGCCAGACTGCAGCAGATAATGGCATAAGTGCTCAGCTCTGACAGCCTGGACCAGGAGGAAGGAAAAGTGCTGTGCCCTGCTCTGGACCCAGCTGGCAGGTGAGTTCTTGCCTCCCAGCTCAGCCTACAGCACATCTCTGTGCCTGCACATCTCTCCTCCGTTTTGGGGAGCTGAGGACTGACAGCTTCCTTTCACAGCTGCTGTCTCCCAGGAACAGGGCAGCAGAAGTGCCTGCAGCTCAGGAAGGACATGCTGCTGAAATTGGCTTCAGCCAGTCAGTGTCAGTGTGTCTGTCCACAAGGGATGCAGCAGGCTATGATTAGGAGCTGGGCAGTTTGAATGGGAGGTGAGGCTGATTACAAGTTCTAGTTTTGACTAACACCCAACATATTTATGTTGTAAATATGCCCACAGTGCTGCAGGAGATACACACACACACACAAACAAACATGCATATATATACACAAACATTGCTTAGATGGGTATATAAAACATGTGAAAACAGATTCAGAAGCCAATGTTATTTCCAAGTGTGGCTTTACCAAATCAAATAGGAGGTTTGAGTTCAAGAGTTATCACAAAGAGGCAATAGAACAAAAAAGACAAACTTATCTGGGCCACGATTAAATCACGTATTTTAACTAATGTTCAACAAACTTGGATTCCATTCCAAACTCTTGTCCAAAACAGTTTTTGTGATAAACATGATTTTATAAGGCTAATAGAAAGTAGCATTCAAGATAGGAAGATAAAAAAAGAGAAACTAATAATTTTGGGATTTCCGTTATTCTTCACAAGTTGCCTGAAGTCTCCTGTCATCAATGAAATGTTAAAGTATTCAGATATGAACATCAAATAGTGAGGGATATTTTAAAAATAGTGAACATTACCATTTTGAGCAGGTATCCAGTAAGACTGTTAGCTTGGATATGTTGCAGGGGAAATTAATTTATCCGGATTTAATTGTAGCTGTTTGGGAAACTCAGCATGGCGAGATTGCCATTTCTTAATGGAATGAAAGCCATATCAACAGTTCAACTCAAGAGAAGTAAATAAATAAAAATAGGTATTTTTTTCAAGCATTTTCAGAAATTCTAGCTGGCCCATTGCATAATTCATCCATGCTTCAGGCCAGTGGGAAAAACTACTGAAATAAGCCCACCTCACTAAACAAATCCTTAATGATCCACATGGTGTGACTGAAGGGCCAGTTGGGCTAGGACTAACATAGATTGCAAAAGCTCTAAGACTAATAGACAGTGATCACAAATCGTGCCTTTCTAATTCAACCTTCCTACCCTCAAGTGAATTCCACAACAGTGTTCTCCTTTTTAAGGAAGAGATCCCAAATGCAGAGGGAATTGCACAATGAAGTTTCCTTTCAGTTCCTCAGTTTGAAATACAAAAGTGACTGTCTGCAAAATAAATATTTCTTATGAAGCATATTACTATCAAAATCTCAAAATTTAGAGAGCATGGTTTTTCATGAGTGCCGAAGGAATATCTCATTTCTAAGTCTATTTTGACCTTGCCTCCTTGACTCTTTGAGTTATATGCTGTTGGAACAGTCTGTATTGAGTCATTGAGAGTATTACTGACATTTGTGGTTTATTAATGATTTCATGATTCATGATTTAATGGCAGAAAGATTCAAGCAGAAAAACTGGAGTGTTCTGAGAAGAGCTGCCAGTTTGCAAAGGCAACCACAGGACTCAGGGAAACATGGAGACTGTGAGAAGGACAGGTTGGTCAGCACTGTCCATAGATGAGTCAGCTGGACTGGGTATAAACATGGGCACTGTGGACACAGGAGGAAAACTCTTGCCAGGTCCAATGTGCAAGAGGTGCCTACTGAGTGGGTCACGTCTCTTGTGTTGTGAAGTTAGTGTCTGATTTAAACCTCAGCTGAACAAAAACTGAGTGGACAATCAGTGAGTAAAGCAGTAGAAAGGCGTATGATCGGTTAGGTCAGTGACCAGGATATTTTGTGAAAAATGTAGGCCTCTGCAGTATCACTTATGTTGCAAACAATGCAAAAGTTACCCTAATCTGTAACTATAAAAGGATGGGACAGATTATAGTAGATGTTAGAACTGATGGAAGTAAAGAATGTAAAAATATTTTTTCTACTGTTTATGAGCATCATGGGAAGATCCCTATCAGCTCTTTGAAATCCAAATACAGAGCTTCCAAGGATACATAATGTTATAGTTTTGGATCATTAGTGGGCCTATATGGTGTTATCATTAAATAAATATGATGGTACTACAGAAATTCAATGCATTTAGAGACTGGTGCTAAGTAAAAGTGCTGAAACTATTTTAATTCTGGGTTTAGCAGTAATATTAAGGACTATGCCTCCTGGTCTTAAATTATTTAAGTCAAGAGTATGATACCCTAATTGATTTTATAAGATTAAAGTGTAAGAAAATGCAGAAGATAAGAATGATCAAATTTTTGCTGTAACTATGAAGTGAGATTTAAAAGCTCAGCAGTTAACCCGATCTGATTTTCACAAATCCTCAGCTTTTGTTTGAATTACATTTTCAGTAGTTCAACCCTTCAAGTTAACAGAATAAAATAATTTTCTTGCCATTTCTTCCCAATTAGTGCTACTGAAATCAGTGAGACTAATCTCTGAATGTGATCTAGTGAATTAAATTCAGATTGGTGGAATCTAGGTATTAACAATGGAGACACTACGATGATCAGATGCATACCACACCTGTTTGTAGAACTGATTTAGTGAATGTTGGTAAACTGAATTACCAAAGAATAATGATGAATTACCATGGGGTAGGAAGCAACCTGTATGCCTTAGAGTTTCCCATCTGCATATCTGCATATTCCATCTTAGGTGGATTGCAGTAAAGTGTACTTTTAATATTAAATATCTTAAGGAAAATTTTATGCTTATATATCCATAAATATCAAATCCTGGATAATATTTTGCATTTATAATTATATTTGCATGGAAATGTCTGATCATTCGAACTTTTTCAGGATCTTAACATGCACAAGCACATGCCATTTTAATTATTAAACTCTTTTTAAAGCAAAACAAAAATGAAGTTTGCACATTTTTATTTCAGCTAAATTTTTCCAGGTGACTCATTCCCTTTTGGAGTTACGCGATAGAGAGCCTAGGGTATATCACTGTCTGCTTCCATGTACAGAAAAGAAGACATGATGCAGTAACACTAGCATGTCCTCAAAAGGAGTTATAAAGCCACCACAGAATGGAGTATACACATTTACTTAAAATTCTGCTCTAAATGGAAGCACTTCTATATTTTTTAGCCTTATTTTCCTTTATCATAAAATAATTTTTTGTTGATAACTAGCTGAAATGCCCCTCTTAATTTTAGACTCAATCCCTTGCTTTTCTAGGTTAAAATCTGACTGATTTTACTACGATTTGCACTTCAGAAATATGACTGTTAGAAGACTCCTAGTGCAACATAGTGAGTTTTGGTAGTGGGATATTTCTTGAACAGATTTTTTTTTTCAAACATATATGTACATATATCTCATGCTCTGTACTTAAAAGTGCAAAAGTAGCACTGCACATTTTCGTGAAAAGAATGTCTACTGGTTGGATCTTCGAAAATTGTGTAAGCCAGCAGAGCAATACTCTTTCTATACCTATTATTTCTAGGTGTGTCCATAAGGTAAACAATAACCATCATCTCCAGTCAATGTGGTGAAGAAGTACAGAAATGTATATACATTCTTGATTGAAACTTTACTAACTTCCTTAAAAACAATATTTCTTTTCTGTATGACGAAACACTAAATTTACTGTCTTAATACTTCCCTTATATTCCCCTATAAAAACAACCATAGAGCTGTTATGGTTATTTACCCTTCACTAAGCTAGAAGTAACTAGACATTTACTACACTTTAAAAAAACCTTTTTAGATGTGAGGTTTCCTAATATTAAAAGAAATAAGCACTGTCACCATATTTTGTGACAAAAACATAAAACATCTTTAAAGGTCAGCATAGCTTTTGCATGAAATATGTCTGCAGAGAGAAAAAAAAAATTTGAGAAGGGAGAATGAGACTTTCGGAATAGTTAACTACAGAACAGCTGGCAGAGATTAGCCTATGTCCTCATACAATCAAAATGTTTCTGTTAGAGAACTTGAGATAACCAGCTTGAGACTGTTTAAGTATACTCCAGTATTTTTTTTTTCTGAATTTAATCAAGCATTATCTCATGAGGTATGACTACATTATCCCAGTAGAATTGAAGAATTACCAACCCTACACTGTTATATACATATATATGTATTTAATATCAGGTTATTTGGCTTGATATTTATCTGTGGTGTATGCCAACTTTTACTGACTTAACACATGACACGCCATGACAAAATCAGCTCAGGGGAAGAAGGAAAAGCATGAAAACTCTGGCTACTGATTCACTAGTGAGGCCAAAAGAGTGAAATTACAGTCTCAGAAACGCATAGCAGAAATACACGTCTGGAGAAAGGACCTGACTCAGGCCACAGCCAGAGCTGAGACCAGCTGTAGTGAATTTCTAGTCACCACCAGCTGGCCTCCCCAAGGAAGAGCAGCACCGAGAACACAGTGGACTTCAAGTGCATTCAAAGCATCTTATGGTGCGTGGTGCTGGACTGGTGATTGCTCAATTTGAGGACTAGGACATTTGTAATCTAAAAGTATTTCTTCCTGTACAGAAACTTAATGTTGAAATGAGTGTTACTATTATCAAACATGTCCTTCTGCGTAGGGGAGAAAGAAAAAAGCCTAATTGTTATAGAATTTCCAATAAAGCATAAACTGCAGTTCCATCACTATTTTAGCTAAATCCTGCTTCCTCTGACTCATAACAATGTGAGACATAAATAACAATAAGGCTGCTTCACTAAGTCAGTGAGCTTATTAACGTGAGCAAAATACCATTTGGCTCTTCTTTGTTTAAAAAATGAGATAATAGATTTTATTATCAGGTTTAGGCAACTTGATGACTGTAAGTAAAATCTGAGGCCCCATGAAATAACCCAGGTTTTGCTAGCAACAAAATTAGGATTTCACCAGTCTGATTTGCATCCTTCTGCTATGTGTGTCACCCAGGGCAAACAGGAGAAGTTTATTTTTCTTGTGTCCAGGGCACAGTTGCTCTGCAGATGTTTATGCTTAAGAAGATAAATATCTCTACATGTGCAAATAAGTTAAATTTTCATATTGATACACTTCAAAATAGGCTGAGTATTTATATTATTCCTGAAAAGAAGAGAGAAAAATAGAGAGCTGAAAGGAAGAGTTGCTTACAGAGAATGACAGAAAATGGCATTGGAAAATGCAGTTTCCTCAAGCTACTGTGTGAAGACCTCAGACAGAAAGAAAGCACATGCAAATGAGTAAGGGCACATCTCTAAGATATTTTACATGGAACTGCTCAAGTCCATCTAAATCTGATTTTAAAGCTCAGGTACTGTAAAAACAGGAGACTTGTCCTCACTGGGAACAAACCATGAGGTTTAATACAGAATAGAAGGAAGTGCAACAAGCAGGAGCAATACTGCAGCTCTAAAAGATTTTAAGGCTCCTGGGGAACTTTCACCTATGCATCTTAGGTAGTTGCAATGTTCTTACTACAACATTTTAGTGCATCTTTAATGCAGCTAAACTCACGTTACACATGACAAGGATATTAACTCCATTTTAAAGATGTGAAAATGACAGGCAAAATAAGTGTTTTCCCAAAGCTAAAGCAGAACTTGACCTAAGCAGCAGTGCTGAGTACCCCTCTGTTCTGAATTCTGTTTCTCTGATCCACCCCTGGAGTGGTAACATTTGAAAGTGTATTTAATGCTCTGGTTAGTGGGACAATAACTATGTTTGCAATGATTTTGTCTGCTGGGGATGTTTCATTACTAGTTTTCATGTTTCAGGCTCAGTTCTGACAGAGTAATCTAATTGGGAAAAATGTAAAGCAGAAGATGTTTTTCTATGTATTCACTGAATGCATGTATTTTCTTGCTACATTTAACAAGAGAAGCTTTTTTTTTTTTTAATATTTTCCCTTGCTCCCTTTATCTCTAGAGATTTCCAAAGCAACTCTGTGTAGCTTTATGTTTATCAGATTTTTTTCTCCTTTTCCTCTCTGAGACAGGAAGCTGAGGGTTTTGACCTCATCTGGATCTTTCCCAGTGTCAGGAGGTGGTCTGTTCAAAAAGATTCCATGACACTGATCTCCTTCTGATTTATCAGATAGCTAGGTCAATAAATAGGTCTCTACTGTTTTTTCCACAGCCGTAAAATAACCAGTTGAGTCCTCTGAGAGCTAATTATCAAATCTTTTGAGTTCTTCTTTCAAGGAACATGCGTTATCTTTCCGGTTAGTAAATTCCATTGCAGTGTCCTTTAGCAAAGACTGCCTAATTGTAGGAGCTCTGGCTCACGAGGCAGTTCATTTAAATAAAACGTTAAGATCATTCTTAATAAATTTTTCTGTGTCCTTTTATCAGTATATATTGTCATAGTCATGAAACCCTTTTACTGTTTATAAAAAGACTGTAGAGCAATTGTCATACCCAATGAATCCACCGAGTGGCAAAGAATAGGATTCTTCTATATGACTTATGTTGATGTGAATGGTCAAGGTATGGTAGTAGACAATAAATGGGCCCCATTCCAGATTTGTAATTTTCCTGTTGTATCCTCCTCACCAATACACCCACTTTTTGTGCTGCTACGGCGAGTAGCCATATCCTGTCCTGGGTGAGGTGGTTCATTTGACATTAGGTACAACCTATCTGAAATATCTCCATCGCTACCTAGAAAGCATATTTTCTGATTCTCTGTGAAAGAAAGGACATGTGGAAGGCTCTAGCGATTGCCAAGACAACTCTCTTTAAATATCTGGCAAAAGTGGAAGTAATCAGAGCACTCCTAAAAGACCATACCATAGAATAATAGAATGGTTTGTGTTGGAAGGGACCTTAAGGATGACCTATTTCCAACTCCCTTGCCATGAGCAGGGACAGCTTCCACTAGAACAGGCTGTTTAAAGCCACATCCAACCTGACCTTGAACACCTCCAGGGATAGGAAGTCCACAGCCTCTCTGGGCAACCTGTTCCAGTACCTCATCACCCTTACATTAAAGAATTTCTTCCTAATATCCAATCTAAACCCACCATCTTTCAATTTAAATCCACTCCCCTTGTACTACCACTACATGTTCTTGTAAAATATCTCTCTCCATCTTCCCTGTACATCCCCTTCAAGTACTGGAAGGATGATACAGGGTCTCCACAGTGCCTTCTCTTCTCCAGGTTGAACAGCCCCAGCTCTCTCAGCCTGTGTTTCAGCCCTCTGAGAATTTTCTTGGCTTCCTTTGGACATGCTCCAGTGGGTCCACGTCCTTCTTATGTTGGGGAGTACTGGGAGTATTTATGTTGCATCCAGAGCTGGATGCAGTACTCCAGGTGGACATCTCATGGGAGTGGAGTGGAGTAGAGGGGGAGAATCTCCTTCCTTGACCGGCTGGTCACACTTCTTTTGGTGCAGCCCAGGACACAGTTGGCTTTTGGGCTGCAAGCACACATTGCTGGCTCATGTTGAGCTTCTTACCCACCAACACTCCCAAGTCCTTCTGCTCAGGGCTGGTCTTGATCCATTCTCTGCCCAGCCTATATCTGTGCTTGTGATTGTCCTGACCTGGGTTCAGGACCTAAGGTTCTGGCTACAAAAGGCCAGTCAATAGGCTTAAGCTTGCAAAAAATCTCCAGAACACATCCAAACTGTCTTTCTACTGTCTTTCTCATAGTTTCTGGAGATGATATTATTTCAAATGAGATATTCCTTTTATAAGTTACATATTTAATATTATTCTACTGACTACTGAAAATATGCATAATAATAAAATAATCATTTTTCCTGAATGCTATGTTCTCAAAGTTTATTGAATATTGGAATTCAAGGAACTTCCAAGTCCTAACACCAGCTCTGCCTTTGACTGAGAATATGTAATTTCTCTGGTTTTATTTATTCATGTTTGCACCAATGTTGTTATCAGGAACTCTTCTCCCAGACTGCTTAATTTTGGTTATAGTCCCTAAACAAAAAATCAAAAATATTCAAGGTGTTTACGGGAGATTATGTGATAAATATTATATACTGTTTTTAACAAAAATCTTCTACAAAGATTACTTTCTGCAATTCTTACTCTGCCTTTTAAAACACAAGTAATACACAGATGGAGATCTTTTATACAGGACAGAATGAACTAGAACAAATGAATACTTGTCTTATTTCCTTACAGAACATGTGAAGTGATATAATCACAAAACAACTGTTCCACATACTGCCAAAAATGATCAAAAAACCACTGCCACAAAATACATGTGCATTCAACATGGGGACTCACAGAGAAAGGTAAAATTTTATGCTTTGGTCATGGTAGAAAAGACAAATCTTACTATTTGTCATGGAGTAATGGGAACCACTCAAGCAGAGAATGTACAGCAATGTTATCAAGTAGATGCCATAGATTCCTCTTGAGACAGAGCCTCCTCATACATTACAGGGTTAAGTCACAGTCCACATTTTCTCTGCCTGCTGAAACTGTGGCCTGGGTGTAAATCCCAGTTGATGTTAAATAAGAAAGAGCAATACAAATTAGACAAATGGCCCAAATCCAAAATACCCACTACAAACTACACTATACTATTACAGAGTCCCACGCACAACAGTTTTTTCCTGGTCTGTAGGGAATTAAATTTCAAATTGAATCCAAGCGCTGTATACTAATGAATGAAATGTTAGGCTTCACAATAAACAAATAAAAATTCCTAAAATACATTTTAGACAAACATTTCCTTTGCATTTTTGACTAACACAGCCCCACACAACACACCCCCAAATGCCTTGGGATGACCAGAGCGTACAATGATTTCTAGCTGCTAAATTTCTCTTTTGTCTTGAAGAATCAGGGACAGTACCAGGAAGAAAACCATCCCTATTTTCAGCTCTCTTAACACTTGGTCTTTACTAATCCCACTAGCAATTTTTGGTGAAGAACGTGTTCCAAGAGGGAACAAATCAGCTCTTTCTGTTTTAGTCTGCTTGTACATTTTCTACTCCCCCTGTACAGGCAAACTTTACCTTTGTGGCTCACAACTCTGTCCTTACCAAAGACTGAAGTTAATACCAATGGCAATGGTGGGGGATATTATTTGCTTTACTATTGGGTCCTACTACCAAGGGCCTAGAGAAGGGAACCAGAGCTCCTTTCTACTACAGGCAGTAAGAGAAAAACACAGCTAATTGTGTCAGAGACAAAAAAGAACCCCAACAAAAACCAAACAACCCAAAACCCTAGTACAAAAGACAATCTTCTGTCTACTTCTATTTCAAACACAAATTAAAACCATTTTAGTGCTTATACTGTGTAATATCTATTTCTTTACTCCTCACTGAGTTTGAGTATGTTTACATTAGATTCCCTGTCTAGATTCCCAGTGGTACATAGCTTTGCTTTCAAAAAAGTTTTATATTGAAGTGGAAAAGGACACTGACTTGTAAAATGCTGGGAAATGCACATCAGGAGGAGGCATTCATGGAGAGCTGAACAGCTGGCCAACAGAATGAACACATTACCACAGGACTACTGGGAATTAGTAAGAGAACTAGAAAGCACAAGGACAGGGGGAAAATAGTCTTCACTAGTTTTACACTGGATCTGATATATTCAGACATATAAAGCAAAACCTATTAAAATCTCAAGAGACTTCCTAGTTTGTTTAGGGGCAAAATCTATATTCTATAAATAGAAATCTATATTCTTCTAGCAGGGAATATTTATCAAATTCACCCAAAAGGAAACTGTAATGTATTGAACTATTTTAAAAATCTGTCTTCAGAAGATTTTTTTTGTAGTCATTGTTCTTGAAGTCATAAAAATTATGTATCTTGCAACCAGTTTGTTTGGGGTGGAGGAAAGGGTTGGACATTTTCACATTGCAAGTGTTGGGAATGTAAAATCCTATGACTATGTCTTTCAGTTCATACTTCTTGTACTGTGCAGATATGAATCTGCTACCCTCCAAGGACCATTTTTTTTCCTAATATCTGAAAAATTTTCCCTGACTATTCATAATCCTGAAATACAATTTTTCTTCATGAAGCAATGCATTAGATCTATCAAATCTGCCCTGCAGCTATCAAATCAGAGAGCACACACTGAATCTCACCATCTGATATCATTCACCTCTCATGCTTTCTATCATGTCACTCAGCAAAGTTCTTTCAAAAGAATGCTCCTGGCCCAAACTAAAACATGGCAGTGCATATGTACCTTAACCCACTAGCACAAACCTAACTAAAACCTTCTGTTCCTTGGGAACTGCAACTCACATTTTAAAGTTCGGATTGTTGAATAGCATTCAGTTGAATGCTGATAATATAAATTGTAATTTCCTCATTTTGGGATTGTAGGTGATTTAGCAGCAGAAAGAAAGAATATAGAAGGGCTTAAAATTTATACCCATTCATTTTCACAATTATATGATTTTGCTGAAACATCTTACCTTACCGTATACAGTCAAATAGGAAAGTTATACAGACATCCAAAAATAGAATAACTTTAAAATACAGATCTGAATTGCCAGATTACAGTATTCAGTAAGACTTTTAGTTAAAAAAAATCACATATCATAAAATTTTGATAGTTCAAAGACTCTGAATTATGAAAGCAAAAACATATTTGATAGGCCTATGTAGGATCAAGCCCCTTCAGTCAAATATCCTGAACACAGTGGCAGGTAAAAATAGATAAGGCAGAACTGCCCTCCAATTATAATAAGAATGGCAGACAGGGTTTTTTCATTTTTTCAGCAAATCAGACTTCTGAATTGAGAGGAAACTTTTTGACAACTGCCTTGCACGCCAAGATTGCTAATTACACTAATATTATTTTGTTAAATGGGATAAAAAAATCCATCTAGGCATCAGATAAGAATCAGCCCCCATGGTTCTTGAGAATTCTTGATGTGCATAAAAACAAAAGTAAAATGTATCCACAGAATAGATGAAAGAAGGAAATCAATGCAGAAGCAACAAGCAAAAGTTAGGCTTGTGTACTCTGACATCTGTTCCTGAACTCTTTTCTCTTTTTCTGTCTCCCAGGAGTTGTTTGCATTGGTTTCTGGCCTGTGTATTCACAGGAATACTCAGAAGTGGTATTCACATTTACAGACAGGTTGCTTCATATTTTAAAGGACTAAAGTTACTTCAAGAATCAGTGGGGATTTTTTCGTGGTGGGTACTTTTTTTTTAAACTTTTTTTCTCCATCTGCAGTTGCAGAGCTGTGAAATTAAGGAAGTACATCTGTACTCCAAGTGAATAAATTTCTCAAGTGACTACTTTTTTTAGTTAAGTCAGAAATGTAATATTAATTAAAAATGGAACTATAATTTAAAAACTCAATATATTTTCAGCTATAAGGTCTGTGAATTCCTCCTTACCCTCCCCAAACTGACATGCTTTAAAACAGTAAGGTGACATTATTAGAGGTCACAATCAGAACTCAGAGTTTGACAGATGGTCTATTAATTGAGCTACCCCTCTTTGGAGAGTAAAAAAATTTCATAAGATTTTACAACACTCCCTTAAAACAGAGGTCGGTGGAAACCATTGGGACGGAAAATCTGTTGCTATTTCAGTTGTGTATCTGGTAAGATGGAAAATTTTTCAAGTCTACACAGATGGTAAATAAATTTCTGCTACATGAGGCAGTTCCTGGAATAAAGAAATTTTCTCAAATAACAAGTGCCAATTTTTTTTTCAGCAAGACTTATTTTTAACTTTCCCAAGGACTTGTTGAGAGAGCTGGAGAAGTGTCCTTTCACCTTCAGAATCCTGGTCTAACTCCAGAAATAGCTTCTAATGTTGTTCTCAGCACAGATGAGTTTTCTTTACACTCAAAAAGACATTTCAAAGCAAAGATCAAAGCGCCACAATTATACGTTGCTGCTGGTAAACATTCCCCCTGAACACAGCGGCTACAAAGTAAGAAATTTCTATTTCAACCCTGTGACAATCATCAGTGACTAACAGTGCTGACATTTAAGCTGTTGTTATCATGCTTCATGAGGCAGTGCTGTTGACACAGGAGAGCTCGTCCTCCATGGACTGAGCATAATGGAAAGGACTGAGAGAGGGAGACCAGAATCAGGGACAAAGTCACTTCAGACTCTACCCACTAAGGAAGCTGTGAAAAAAATACGTAATAGTTAGGTTTGAGTACACATTTTAGGCAACTGTAGAAATGAAGGCTGGACAAGAGGTCTAGGAACCACTACCACTGCTACAGAACTAGCATTTAAGAGTGGGACCACTCTCCCCTCATACCAAAGTGGAGCAGAGTCATGGAAGTCGCTCACCCATGTCGCCAAAAACTTCATATTCCCTCCCTAATCTCTTCATGTGACTGCACAGCTCTGCTTGTCTGCCGCCTTGAAATCAAACCCTGCAAAATGATGATACTTGCAAGGAATAAAATACACCTTATTCTCATGTCACTAAGTAATCTTCCCCTTATGTGCACATAAGCTCCAAATGGCTAAAATTCTTAGTATTGCACTCAGCTTAGTACGTGAAGTAAGAAAAAAACCCCAAACAACAAATTTGTGAAAAGGCAAGGGTAGAGGGAAGAATCAATGTTCTTAACACCCTGACTAGAAGACTCTGGATGAAAAAGGATGTTTTTGTGTCTGTCAGAGAGTATGGATGACCCAGAGAAAAAAAAAAATTATGGATGTTCTAATCTAAGGCTACTGTTACTATTCCCAAGAGAGCAAAATCAGGAATAGATGTATTTCTTCTGAATCTGATTAAAGCTTGTTTCCCCAGTATCATAACTATTCATAGGTTTCAGTCTGCAAAAGCACAATCCATTGATTTAAAACATATCTTGCAAAAGAAGCTACAATAAATAAAATTAAAACACAACATTTCTAAAAGCTTAATAAAATGTTTGTGAAATGTGATAAATTTTGAGTCCTGCAGAAGATTTACCCAAAAGAATATCAATCAAGGTACTAATATAGAATAACTTCTCCTGAAATTATCTTTGATACTAGTAATATTGAGAAAGACCTGGAAACAGAGTGGCCAACTGGGAGTTGTTTTCATGAGCTGAGAAAGCTTTGTGCAATTAAGAGCTGAATTATCACTTCACATAGAAAATATTGATTTTCACCTCTTTATTTTCTAGTCTTATTTCACCTCTAAGAGAGTGGAAAAAGACAGGTCTTGAGAGACTATCTCTTCTCTTATTTACTCTGGCGATTTTGCTTCCTATAAAAAGCCTGAACAGTACAGTGTTCATTTACCACATCATCTTGTCATCATCTACCAAGCAGTAGAGAGTATTTGTAAAGAGGTGAGTTTAACATGCTGGAATAAATTCAGTAGATGTATTGAGGTGTAATATGCACAAAGAATCACTACTAGATCTGGATTAGATAAATATAATTTGGCTTTTATCAGAAGAAAAGTGTTTTTCAGGGAATCTGGGTGTAGGAAAGTAGTTTGATTTAGATTACCAAATTTTGGCTTGTGGCCATGTTTTTTTCATTTTCAATGTAATAAAGGTGTCAGCCTTCAAAATATTTTGAAGCTAAAATTGCACGCAACACAAACCATTAACTTTAGCACTGCTGAATTTTTTCATGCTTTCATATCAAACAACCATAAATCACATATCAATGATTAGTAGTACATGCAAGCCATCTTTTTTTAAGAAGTCTGAGGATACCATCCAAGAGATTAAAACATACCATGCAAGAATAGAATCAGCATTTTTTGGATGGGTGTATGAGATAATACTTTATCAAAACATTCAGGATATTCAAACAGAAACCTTTGTTTAATCACATCTGCTGTGTGAAAAAAAGGTTTAGGAAGGAGGCAATTAACAGAAAAGAATAAATAAACTTCTGTTTAACATAAATACTCTACATATTGTGTTTGCTATTCTAATTCTTATGTAAGATGAGACTGCAAAGACAGTGCGAAACTTAAGATATGGAAGTTATTGCTGTAATATGGCACATTATTGAAGGGCATCCTCATGTTACAGTGAGCCAATTTCTCATTAGAGTTGTGTGCATAAGCCAAGTTCTTATATTCCATTGTTGTAAAAGCTTTAGACGTCAGCTGTGACAGAGTTATGAAAAGCAGCGAGGATCTGGTATGCATTTGCCACACATTTACCTCAGCGTGCACAGATGCTCATGCATGTATTGCTTCTTAGATTTTTTTTCTAAGGAGGCAGAATATCCCTCTAAATTGGAATTCATAACCATTTTTGGCCATATCCTCTGGAGCTTGGAATAGTTTTTGGCAGCAGAAGCAGTATTGTTTCATTTTGTAAAGCCATATTCAATAAACCCCGTGTATTATCTGTGGCATAAACCTCCTTGCCTTTACAAACCTCTTATGTCACCTTTGAGACAGAGCAGTAAAAGGAGATAAGCATGAGCAACACATTTTTAGGTGTTTCAATGGTATCTACCATTGTGATAGGAAGCAAAAAAAAAACCCCAACCAACCAAAATAAAACACCACAGAAAAACCCCATGATAAACACTGCAGATGGCACCCCCCTTGCTGCAGTTCAGCTCACAAGGGTGGTTCTCTTTGCTTGTTTGCCTTAAACTATCGCATGGGAATCGGTCAGATACCTGTGGACTAACCCACCACCAAACTTCTGTGGTCAAGTACTCCTTGATAGCAGTGGCAGAGACTACATTGCTGTAAAGCCTCAGCTCCCAGAGCTGGCCATGGTTCTTCTCTGTCTCCTTCTTTGACACAGCACCACTAAAAAACCTTTTGCTTTTAGCACAGGTCATGTCTGTAGTAGACAGTTGTGCTCAAAAAGCTGCTCTGCCACAGCTATGGCTTCAAAGGCTCTTTAGTATAGGCAACAATGCTCTAATACTGACTTTTCTGATTACTGCTGTAAGTACTGTTTTTGGATGGAAGCTGTATCTCAATGCACCTCTTGGATCTCTCTGTTTTCACTTGAAGGCCAATTCAAAGTGAACACTATGCTTGTGAAAGTGCCACAGGAACAGCTCTAGGAAGCAAATTCCTTTTAAAAATTTTTTTCTTTAAATGTGTTGTGGACAGTGATGTCATGTAATCCAGGGTGTTTTGTTCAAATGTCTTAGCTCCACTTCCCATTTGTTAAAGGTTTTACATACTATTCATTCCTTCCAAGACCACTTCCCTCAAAAGTTTGATGTTAATTAAAAATCTGGTGTTATTTTAGCTAGTGGTCATCGGTCCATCTAACATGACCTACCGCTGAAAATTTGTAGACTGCAAACAGTAAATACTTGGCCAGTAAAGAGTTTCATTTCAAAAACAAAATGAAAAATGTTTTAGAACTTCTCTTCCAGTGAGTATTGGAGAGCTAGACAAAATCAGAAATCTCTGAGTACACACTGCATGAAACTCTAGACTGGTCCCTAGAAGCATGTATATGATTTTGGTGAAGCAGTAGTGTGTGACTACGAACTGCTTATAAATACAAATACTTTCATGACCATTTTAGGTAGCTCAGCTCCCACTATAACTTGATGTGCAACAGTCTCTTGGTTTGCAGTCTAGACAACACTGTCAACCTTGAAAATTTATTGCTCAACACTGTCACAAAAATGTGCCAAAGTAAAATTTGCATAAAGGTTATACTGTAATGGCCTGGCAATCATCCCATCCTGTTCTGAACTTGTTTTAAATACTTTTCACATTGTTTGATATACATCATACTTGAGTCCAAACATAAAGGAAGTCTGTGGGAAAGCATTCTTTAGCTTCCCAGATGGAGATAATATTTATGATACATATTTTTGTGAGAGTAATAGAGAAAATTTGTTGTCATGTAACCACAATAATAGGAGTGCTTTATGACCGCCACTTTCTACTAATTACCATAGATAATACACATCATTTAATAAATGTAAATCCAACTGTTTCAGTCCATTTATATTTTGAACCACATTTCCATTATTAAATGGTAAATTTAGAAATCAAGTTTTCAATACAGAAAAGAGAAACAAATATTCACGACAGCCAAGGTTTCATTTTTTTTCAAAGAAATCATACTATTTGTTTTGCTTCACTTGCATCTCTTGCCAGATTCTTCTCAATGCCTTCAAAACCATGACCATTTTATAGCAATGTGCAAATGCAGCAAATTCCTTGTGGTGAAGCAACTGTGGATTTCAGTAATAATTGCCCACTGTACTAATACTACAGACTGTAGCTCTGAGTTGTGGGTAGGAGTTAACCTTTCAAAAAGCTGTTGTAGCTTAAGATCTCTCATCAATTTTTGATGTAGTTCATATTCACATTATGAGTTTGGTTAAAGAGATCCATGCTCTTCTCTAAAACCTTTAGAAAATCTGAGAATCTTTAAAAAAACCTGTATAAAGTTTGAAAATTGTAAGAGATTCAGAAATAGAACAAAAACAAATCCAAATTTCACACCTGATAAAATAGATTTCCACAGATTGAAAGATCATCTTTAAAAAGAGGTTATCATATTTCCAATATTTGCATTTGCCATTGTCCTTTACAAGACTAAGAAAATAATTTTCTGGATGCCAAGATTATATTATTTATCTCTGTATATGAAAATTAAGCTACCCTGGCATAAGTGCAGGTCTGAATTGTACAGGAAATATAGTTAGAGAACCATATGACTTGAAAGCAGTTTTACTATGATAACACCTCTACAGTAACTAGCTTCTGTAGTCTATAAAGTTACAAATTATTATAACACCCAAGTTCAGCAAGGCACTTAAGCACACTCTAACAGCACTCCCACTGACATCCATTAATGCTTTATTACTGTCTAGATTTAAGCAGCTGGGAGTTGGTCTTCAATGACCATAATGAAGCACAGAAGCCTTGGTCTTCTACAACCATCGAAACAATTCATTACTCTGCACACTTTCAGAATTTCTAATGATCATTATGATTTTAGAGGGCAGATTTCTTCCCTGGTTGTTGGATTCCTCCACTAGAAGTTGACTTATTTTATTTGCAAGTTGACTATCTTTCAAAATACTTAATGGGAAAACAAACTGTGAGAAACAACAGCATTTATTTTTCATATTTTGCAAAGGAATAATTAAATAATTGGAAAATCACCAACTTTTAAAGCTGTCATCTTCCTCTGACTGACACATTTGCAGACTGCGTCTCAGAAGAAGGTAAATTTAATTCCCTATTGCAAAATCAGAATACAACAAAATGCATATTGCCATTTTTAATTAAGATTTTTGGCACATTCCTATTGTTTTTATTTGTGCTTTTATTTTCTATGCTTTTTTTTCTATGTTGACCTGTTCAAGTTATTGTTGCTGTGCAACCCTAACAAGCCCACACCCTACTACTTATGTAGTAACAGTTCAGAAAGGATCCCTATGAAACCAGCTGCTATAAAACAGAAATAATAAAAACACTGTAAGAGTCTTTAAAGCTAAATTTTCAAAAATTATGTAAAAAAGAATGAATCACTAAGTTATCACAATTCAAAAAAGACAAAATTGAGGTAAAGAGAGATTAAGACTTCAAAAAGATACTGGTGAGAGGGCTGGACACTCTGGTATACTAACAGAAATAAAGTAAGAAAAATATCTACACTGTTTGATATTATTTTTCAGAACAAGCTCATATTACTTTTAAGTGCTCAGTTTAAAAGGATCATGCAATGTGAATGGAAGAGATGGCACAGAAAGAGTTGCAAAGAAACAATTTCAGTATAACAGGTACCTCTTATGGTTTTTTTGTGAAGCTTTCCTACTACCTCTCCCAGGTACCTTAGTATGAGCCAGCAAGCAAAGCTCTCTGAGTTCCCTGTGAAATTAACTTACATGGTGATACAAATGGAAGCTCCTGGAAGAGCCTAACTTTCTAACTTGCCCTAAAAATCATAGTCTTAGAGTTGTGAAACAAAATTTAATTCTGATTGTAATGGAAGAGAGTCAGCCTTCACATCTCACGGACATGCATAATACTCAAAAAGCAAATATGGATGGAAAAGTCTGAATTCAAGTAAGTAATTTTTTTGCTTTCTCACATTAGGATAATTATAATTGTTGAAATAAAGAAATAAAATTTATTGCAACAGTACAGGAAATGTAAAACCATGTTTTGAAAACTCACAGCTTTCCTGTGGGGAAAAGGCACTGTTCCAAAGACAAGTGTCATCCCAGGTAACCTTCTATCCATGTTTCTTTTGACATTTACTTCCAGTCTTCTAATAATCTTAAATTAATTTTCATTTTTTTGACACTGGTGGCAGCTGTTATACTGACATTAGCTGTGTCCTTAAGCATCCTTTGCAAATCACACAGTATTTGATCTAGAAATCTGGATTAAAGTAGTAGCAATAATAATGAGCATTAGGAATAGCCCTGACTGTTATATTCTTTGGCCTTGCAGGAATGACTTTGAGAGAACATCAACTATTTGAAACTGGAAAGCTTCTAAGAAGACCACCATGACGAATTACATTGTCCTGCAGAAGAGAGATGAACAGTCACAGTTGTTTCTGTAGCTGTTTTCTTCCCATTTATATTGAATGATCTCTAGGAATAAAATCTAAGAGGGAGGGATGGTGGAAGAACAATGAAATATACAGAATAAACCAAAATTTGTTTTGTAAGTGGAGTTTGTTGATGTTTCACTTTTTTTTAAACTTCATGGATTTTTACTCAAACTATTTAGAGCCACACTTTACAATGTTGACTTTCTGCTTCTTTACTGATTCATCATTTAAAAGAGCTGTCTGAGCCTTGTTTTAAAAATTGCATTTACAAAATGCTGATTATCATTGGCTGCAACAGCACAGCTGTGATTGTGTTTGGGAAGTGAGTGGGGAGAACTTACTGCGAAACTATATGCCTCAACCCACCTTTTTATGCTGGTGCTGAATAAAGTAGTTCCTTTTTGTGTTGAAAAAGAACTGAAATTAATTTGTTAGAGTTCTGCTGCATTTGTGCACCTTCTCAATATGCTCCAGAAGGGATTTTCCTGTCTTTGCCTAAGCTTGATGAGATGAGCATCTTGGAGAAAATATAAAACGGAGCACATGCAAAAATTTGACTGATTCTGTATGAGATAATGGCCATTTTCTTCCATTTAAAAATCAGTGCATAATAACTAAATAGTCTCCCTTTGTTGGTATTCTCTCAATAGTTGTTGCTCTTCTGGTTTTGTGTAATACTGTTCTCTGTTGCTCTGTTGCTTTATACATATGAACATACATGTGAGCTGTTTTGATACCCCAAGCATTACAGTTTGCTCTTTAGTTCCAAAGATTATTCCCTGGACAATTCTCAAGTGAAGTGACTATTTTAAAACCTAAATTTATTTAACCCAGGAAAGCATACAGAAGGGTCTAGCTGGTATATCCACATATAGTTAATCCATTTATGTTTCTGCTACTCTGAACCATTAATAACCATAAACTTCATGTTGTGGATGTACTAAATTGATGATCAGTCAACACAAAAACAGGAAAGCTTGATTATTGTGTCTTTTTCAATTAGACCTAATTTCATTAACTTCTCACAATTAAATTCAGGTCCTTCCTATTTCTGAGCCTTAGGAAGTCTTTCTGAGAAAGCGAAGGAAAAGAGGGTGCTGTGCATCGACCATTTGAACCCTTGTGACTTGAGGGAGCAAAGAATGCTACAACAGCTGGATGTGTTTGCAAAAAGCATCTTCAGTGTCAGTACATCCATCATGACTAAAGCAATTTACTGCATAGGAGTTAGTGCTGGTCAAAGATGCTAAACTTTAAGCCCTTAAGCCCTCGAACCTGCATTCGTCTGCAGAGCGAGCATATCAGATCTGCACTGCCTCTCACCTCAGCTCTGGTTTGAAGACAGCCGATCTAAAGATAAGAGGGAAGGTCATGCTCTATTGCCACAATTAAAAACAGTTTAAAATATGTTAACAAGGAACAGATTTGCAAAAGAATTTAGTACCAGCAAGAGCAGAATGGTGTCTACTGAAATGTTCTAAGTTTTAACTGTCATGAAAGTGCCTGAAGATTAGCACCTTTCTATGATCACCCAAGGTTCTACCTCAAGATTTGGGTGCCCAAATACTTTTAGCAATTCATCTCCATGTGCATTTTCCCATATTCTGACCCTTATGGGCACATGATTATGTGCAACTAGAATTGACACTGAGCATTAATCAGACAGTGGTGTGTTTTAGGCCTTAACTGCACTGTTTGAACTGCTGACCTTGAGAGAAAAGGTTTTATATACCATTCCCAATCCCTTAAGTCTTCCTGTCACTGCAAAGCAAATACTCAGCTTTTATGGATAGATTCAGTTTCAAGTCTGCAGTTTTTCTGATGTTTTCTTAAAATTACAAAAGTGGCTTTCAGGGGAAGTTTGTAAACATAGGCACATTTTTCTTTGCACACTATTACCAGCACAGACAGGCTTTTGTTAAATAATGTGTGGTTAGATATAAGTGATAAAATCCCTTATGCAGGAATGTTGTTTGTAGAAGTGTCCTGTGAGCTTAGAGATAAATAATACCACAAACAATAGCAGACCATATCTTTTCCCTTTTGCCATTCATGTTACAGTGGTTGGCAAAGATTTCTTTAACCAAAGCAGAATGAGGTCTCCTTCAGGTTTACAGACTCCAAACCCTTTTAAATTACACACAACTTTGCAGTTGCTGCGGCCATGTAATGCTCAAACTTCCTTGGAGAAACTTCTCATTTTGCTCCTTTTTATGCTCATCTCCTTTCTTAGTTTTTCTCACCATTAGTCTCAGTGGAATTTTTATGGTCTGTCTTTTAAAATATTTAATGGCACAAACGCAAATCATACATACATTCTCAAATATTATTCCCATGAGTGTACATTTAAAAGATGAGTATGTGACCGCAAAACAGGATCCAAGGAGATACATGGAAACTAGCATCAAATCAAAAGCTATTAAAAAATATAGCGTGTTGCATCTTGCTAATAATATGAAATGTACACGTCAATAACAATAACTATACTTAAAATAAAAGAAAATTTGATGCCAAAGTAAAGCAGCTGAGAAATGGTTATAATAGTCAATTATTTCTCAACTATGATGTCCATTTGGTTAATTTTCTTTTTTTAAACTTGAACCATTTTCATTAGCATTTCTGGTGCTGGTAGTCACATTTTTGTTTCTTTGTTGTAACTCTGAGATATCGTTACTGCAAGATAGTTGAATGATTACTGTATTAACTGTGATTCCATGAACTACCAAAGGAGGACTGGCTTTGAGGGTCTCTGAAATCTTTGGCAAAAGTTGCTTACAGTTTCTAACCATGTTAATCTAGTGTTACTATTACCAAAGGGTCTACGCAAGGAAGAAATGGCCAGTAGCTCAGGATGCTGTGTGGGCATAGAGCACTTCAGATACGTGAATTTGTGCTTTAGTGAAACAGCTACTGAGGCACTGTAGCTGGCAGACAAAACCCACACAATTAAAAGAAACCAGATGTACAAAAAAAAAACCCAGACAAAAGAAGCTGGATGATGTCAAATAAAAAAAGGCAGAGAAAAGTAAACAATTACAAATTGGTTATTAGCTAGAATAAGCAGCATAGCTGGGAAAGCCAGACTTTAAGATGAATTCCATAGTGCCACAATCAGCACATCTCCTTCCATTAAAGCCAGTAGGAGTTTTATTGCCAAGGAATCTCTCCATTAAAATTTTGTAATGATACCCTTCCTTACAAGGTGAAGACAGTGAAACTCTCTGGTTGCTTTAAAATTACAAAATACTGTTTCAGACTCAGCAATACTTGTTTTTGCAAGAACATATGCTCATGGGGCTGAGCTAAAAACCTACTAAAACTACTGCAAAATATTTCCACTCCTTTTTTTCTCTTTAAAAATCTTGTTGCACTTTTTCCTTGTACTTTCTTTTTCAATAAGGCTTCCAAACCCCTGGACACAATCTGTTTTCCTAAGAGGAAATAGATAATGATAGCAGCAGAAAACCAAAAATAAAACCAAACCCATAGAACACATGTACTCATTTATCCTTGAACAGGATATATATATATATGAAATATATAAAATAATATATATATAATAATATATATAATATATATAAAGCGAATATAAGGTACCATCCAAATTCATGCCTCAGCCATTTTAAGACCTTAAAAAAAATCCTAAAATTTAGTTGTTGTATAGATATATTTGTCTTGAAAATGTTTGAACCTGATAAATCAGGTTCAATAAACAATCCCCTTATCTCTACAGTGAATTAAGCACAGTACCACCATCATCAGAAATTGGGGGAAAATATTTGAAAAAAATCTTCACAGTCTACAAGCATCCTACCTTTCTTTTGCGCAGTTTTACTTGATTGTCTGAATATTCATGTGTGGTCAAATGATTCCTTACATGTAAACACTGAATGTCTTCTGCTGAACTGACATTTGAAAGGCATTTGCTTTCAGGGGCCACTTGAGGTTCTGTGAAACCACTTTCATCCAGACCATTTTCCACTGCTGGGATGCAAGAGCAAGGAGAAGATTGCATAAGGCAGTTGCTGGGTTCCACTGCTGTACAGAGCTGTCCATCACTACTGGTGTATGATTCAGAAGAAATCCCACTCTCTACCACATTGCACTCAGACTTTCCAAGCCCGTCTTTGAAAGCATCAGATTTCCGGCGCTGTTGTGCAATTACAGCAGTATGAAGCAGCTGCTTCCCAGACATAGTAACTTCTTTCACATTTGGAGAATTGATACAATTTTCTTTCTCTACATCTACTACTTCATTTAAGACTTCATAATTACAAAGCTCCAGGCTTTGGCCAACACTGCCACAGACATCTTCTTTCTTCATCTGCTCTTTAGGAACCGTGTCACAGCCAGGTTCCTCACTTATATCTCCACTTATTCCAGATGATTCAGCTGCTTTGTTACCCTCTGTTATTGGTATCATCTTTGTTAAGGAGCCTGCTCCATTTAAGCTGCGCCCTTCATCCTTGGGTTCACTTCCTACAGCAGTGATGTGGTAATTAACACTATCCAGGTTGAGTGCAGAATAGTCATCATCATCATCAGACACATGGACTAGAGTTTCTGTGCTGGCCTCCAGAAAATGTTCCTCGTCCTCATGGTTATCATTTTCATCCACCTCCTTTGAAACATTTCCCAGCTGCTTTTCAGGGAAGCCAGTCACCTCTCCACTATAGCAGCACTCTGGAAAAGAAGCACATTTTTCTTTCCGGTCCACGCTCAAAACCTCATCTTTTTCCATACTTGTCTGCAAGTTATCAGCTACAAGTCCGTGACGACATGCTGTATTATACTCCACAGACTCCGAAGCCAATCCCATCCACTGGGTCACATGCTCTTCCCAGCTTTTCTTTCTGATTGCTAGAGACATGTCATAACAGTTCAGCAGCAGACTGCAATGTACCTTCCACAGAGGACCAGAGGAGATGTCATGGCTGCTGTGCACTGTTCCAGAGGGAAAGAGGCTTTCATCATTTTAACATCTGCAAGAAATAAAAAAAGCCTGTGTTATTGAATCAACTCCAAATAAAAAAAAGAAAGGGAAGGAACAGTTTAAACAAAAGTGTAAAACAAGATAAGACTGTGGGACCAGAAGGACAGGAATTTAAAAGACTGTTTTGTTTAAAGTTTTAATACTTTTCATACAAAACTTGACGGCACTCATAATTCAATATAACATTTTTTTCTGATTACCTTCCAATATCGAGTAAACAAAAATGGTATAAACAGGCACATGGACAAGAAAGTAGCTCCAGAGCCAAAATTTTACAACACATTTCTCATAACTGTGCCTCTCATAAGATAATAATTTCAATGGGTATAGAGGACATTATATCCTAGAGTTTCTTTGCACACAGAGTTACTTTATTTCTTCCTCATCTACAGATACCTGTGGAGTGCAGAATTCTGTCTTTTTCCCAAAGAGGTAGAGCACAACTTGAGGGTTTTTCCAAATTTACCAAATGTATAAACTACTTGTCTTCTGAGTATCTTCGGCCCATTCAGTGGCTCTTATTTGTATTGTTGCTATTCATTCTCTTCAGTCCAAGTTGTAATTACAAGTGTTGCATGAAACTGCAGAGTAAATCCGTTGTTGTGTAGTAATAAAAAAAAATAAATCATAGAATCATACGTAAGCTTGGGTTTGAAGGGGCCTTTAAAGGTCAGGTAGTCCTATCCCCTAAAATACAACAGTAGGAAAACTAATTTAAGATTTTTGTGGATTTCCTCATTCAAATATATTATAAAACCTGAGCACCGCTATACACCCCTCTTGCTGAATATATTCGTGGTCTTCTAGTGTATAGCATGGTGAAAACTCTTATTTAGGGCAGGGCTCTCCAGAAGGGTAGCTTGTGAGCCAGCATGATTGGCTATAGCTTTGCTGCTCACCTGGTGTGCCTGGCTCTGCCAGAGGCCACTGTCCCTACTTGGGTTTCTATGTGGGGAATTTTCACTGACTGCTGCATTAAGCATTCTGGATGATGGCATTTGAGATACATTAATCTTGTGTCACTGCATGTGTATATTAGCACAAAGAAAATATCTCATATTAATTTATGAATTATAAAACAAAATTAACAAGTTCATTGTCAAAGAAGAAAATAAAACTTCTGGCTCATAAAACGTTGGAAGTTCAAGGAGCAGACACTTCTACTTTTCACTCCCTACATAAGAACTGTCAGCACTTAACATGGATCTGGTTATTGATTTCAGCAATAAAGAAGATTAAGTAGTGAGTTTGTTCTGGGTCATTTCAGTCCACTAAGGCAAATTCTGATTGCCCACCAGGCCACAAAGCTGCCTTGACAAATCACATGCCTGAAGGTATAAAAGTATTCATCTTGAAAAAAATGCAGAATTATGCCTGGGCAACTGCACCTCGATAAATTATGTCTTGACAAACTGACTTCCAGGATAGACTTGTACACAGTCCTAGATCTTTAACCTTCTTTTAGGAATGGCAAGCTTCATTTGACATTCACATTTTCCACTTCTGTGGAGACTCTGCTTAAAAAGAACATATATTCATAAAGTATATGAAATTCCATGCACAAGTCATTAGTGTGTGGGAGGCTGAGCAAAATGGAAAAAAACACACAGAGCCAGGCCAAAAAAATTATCTGCTTTCAGAGGCAAAATTTAGTAGTAAAAAGTTAATACAGTTTTTTAATTCTCTCTTCTCTCCTAGTAGAACATGAGGCGAACGCTAAATACTAAAATTTAAAGTAAAATTATTGTATAAATTTACAGCACATTCTTATTTTGATTTCATCTTTATTTCTAAGTGTGTGTGGTCCAAAATTACCGGGGTGAAAAATCAATAATGATAATACTTTTAGCTTCTGCTGAACCTTTTCCTGACGGACACTAAAGCTCTTCAAATCAATTAAATTAATTTTACAGCCACCATTGTGCTTCATTTTGATCCTTGAAAAGAGGTATGTTTACTAGAAGGGGCTCAATGGTTTACTGTCCTCCATGAGCAATGTTTGGAGTTGTACCTGGGTGCAACTCATTTGCAGCTTCCCTCTCTCCTCCTACTAGAACACTATCCTAATCTACTTTAGAGAAAATTAAACATGGTTGCTACAGACATATAGGGAAATTTCTGACAACAATCAAACAAGATACTAGAAATGTTAAGGGTAAAAAGCTAAAAAATGCAACTTCCTAATGATCCATGCATCCATCTTCCTAATATTTAGGCCACTCTTAATGTGCAGAAGGCAGGCTTTCAGAGAGTTAGTGGGTGTGTGTTAATCTTGCTGCTGCTAAATGAAGTCATACAAAGGGGAGAACAGATCTGTCACTGTTTTTCATTTTTTGGATGTGGTGAGTTATATTTCATGGGGGATGAAAAACAAATAAATTTTACTTTAGGAACCTTTCTGTTTTCCTTGCATTATCACTAGTTTTGGCTGCCTTATAGACTGCATAAAAAATATTAAACAGATGAATATAAAATATTTTGCTGGAAATTCAAGACAAATAAATATATGGCATGGGCACTTTTATTGTTCTCTAACAAATGAGTGTATGTTAGCACTAAATATGAAAATCTACTGTATATATGCCACCTCTCCAGGCAGCTTCATCACCAGTTCCTGAAATCCCCTCATCCCCATGGCGCATGAAGGAGCTCAGAGTTTGGTGACAGTATACTTTTCTTCTGCTTCCTCTACACTCCTCAAAGACTGTGTTAAACACTTCAGCTTAGAAATTATTCTCCTGCTCTAATTGCTTGACACTTGAGGGCTGACAAGAAACTTTCCTTCTTTTCTACCTCTTTATTGAGGATAACCTATTTCCTTTCACTCACATGCAAGCATGTAAGCTGTGCCTTGGAGGATTCACTGCTCCAGACCTCTGAAAGAGATTCTCTGCCAGAGAACAAAGTGCACTGCCACTTTGCAGAAGAAAGTGTTCCTGCATTGATCACTGCTTTTCTGCTATTGCTGCTCACTTTTTTCTTGACATGCAGCATGTTTTGTCCTCTGAGAAATGCCCCTCTCAAGTCCATTTGTACTTTTGCCCAAGGGAAGAAGCATCCCCCTTTCTCATTTTCTATTCTTGCCATGCCACAACTATTAAACCTTTATATCTGATTTCTGAAGAATTTTAAGACAGTCAGACGAACCATTATCAGTCTGTTGAAATGTTTTGCAGAGTGAAAAGACCTTTTCTTTTGATCAAAACATCTATCAATATGATACTAGCCACTCAGCTGTTGCTGTAATTCAGACTTATATTTTGCTTTACTTTTCAATAGCCCTAAGTTTGGTACTGAATAGTACTATTAACTTTCTGAAGAATAAAAGTTTGAAACAAAAATACAAAGGATAAAATTTCTTCTGGGCAAAATTTCTTGATCCTGGGTTTGAATTAAGGAATATTGGCAACATTGACCCAATAGGCAATTCTTGACCTATAGAAAATGAAAATGAGCAGTGTGTTCTCACACTGAAGCAGAAACCCATTCAAGAGTGCTCTATGATGCTTCACATTGTTTACAAAACTAGATGTCGTTTTAGATGGATTTTGTAATAATTTACTGCCTATCTCTGCCTATCTTTCACTGTAAAATATAATTTTAATGAAAATAGGGCAAACATTCATGTTAGTTTATTTTTGTAAACTTTGTGTCTAGTTTCACAGAAATTAGTTACTTTACAACTGATAAAGCATAAAATGATGATGAACTGGTAGTCTCTCTTATAATTAGACTGTCTAACATTTTCCTTCAATTAGGATTCCTGTGATTTTTTTCTGAAAAACTCATATTAAACTGTTTGCAGCAGGGTTTCAAAATTCAGACAAAGAATTGTCATTTATCTCATGAAGTTCCATTTATTTATTTATCTCATGAAATTCCATTCAGATTTGGCTGTGCTACACATTTTTCAAGATACATTTTACCTTCTCTTGCTTCCCTCCTCAAGAAAAAATGCCAGTTTACAAGAACTATCCTTACACAGACCCAATACTCTGACTGACACCTGCGAACGCTGTGAAAGCTGCAGCAGGAAGAACTAAGTCTTGGAGTTAGAGTGAGAATGGAAAGGGAAGGAAGGAAAGGGAAGGATTATCTGGGGCTGTGGCTACCCAGACCTGTCAGAGCAGCTTCCCTTCTGGGGCTAATCCCAGTTACAAGAGAGCAGAGGCAGAAGCACACAACCCGGGCTCTGGTCCTACATCTTTTCCCTCAGCCTTCCAGGACACAGGAGTGGATCCCTGTTTTTCCCAGGGTGGAAGAAAGAGACTAGGAGAGAAACATGGGGCCATGCAGCAATAGCAGCCACTACACAAGCTGAGGCAGTGAACCCCAAGCCATTAGGAGGGAGGGGCTATGGCAAAAGCAGGCCTAAGTAAGACACCGCTGTGCAGGACACTTGGTGGCATCCCTGTACGGCCAAAGCAAGACCTGCCACTGACCCAGGTGTGACATCCCTGCTGCCTCCACCAATTCCTCCACACCGAACAATTAATTTCACCATACGTGACCCCCACGTTGCAATAAATAGAAAAGCTTTGGAAGGGAGAAAGTTGCAGAGAACATAGGACAGTTTAAGTGGCAGGAAAGTTTCTGAGAGGGCAACCCAGGCAGTACAACCCACCATCAAGCCAGTGGAATTAAGTTTTTGCTAATGTTTTACACTGGTTGCAAATATTTTCTTAAAAAAAAAAAAGGCAAAGCATTAGCTTATGAACGTAAACAAAGATGAAAGACTGTTTCATTACATTTTTTACATAGCAAGAATATGTAAGCAATGGAGATCAAGCAGAAATATTTATTTTGTTATCATTATTTTATCTTCATTGGTCTGTGACCCCAGTCAGCAAACTTTGTTTAAGGAAGTCTAAGTGAACAGGGTCTGTTTCCTATAAACTCATCTCACATCTTCCTGGTCTGGCTTGCATACAGTTCTTTCAGTAACTCCATACCAATCTCTGAGACAGAATGTTGTTTACAAACAATTTGAGATAAAACATGAGCCTCTAGGTCTTCACTCAGCTTTTTATTTTAAAAGATCTCCTGCTTTTAAAATGCAATCCTTCACTTTCTTATTTCCTGGACAAAGACCACCTTTTGGATTTCACTGAAGTGGAGGCTCACCTTGTCTGCAGTTGCTATATAAGCAGGATTGGTAGTATAGGGTTTTAGACCATGCTAAACCCTGCTGTCCTAGAGTAGAAATATAAGGACCATTTGTTGTGGGGTATTAATCTAGTGAATACCAGATGCATTTTTTCCTGATTTCTTTAATATGTAAAATCAAATGCTAAAACCTGTTTGAACTAATAATTATTTTAAAACTACTTACAACTTTATTCTAAAAATCAGAAAAAAGCATAGTACTCGTAAGACAAGTATATCTTCAGAATGAAATAATAAAACAATTTAAAACTTTTATATAACTTTTAATGGTCAAGTTTGCATGTGTATGCATGTGATGCACTTATAAAAATGTGAACACAGACTAGTAATATAGGTGTTGCTGATTTTTGTACAGATCAGCAGAAACACATCCCAGTAGTGTCCTTTCATGGGATATTTGTCCTTTTCTTTGATGAGATCTTACTGTTGGTTTCCAGCCATGAATCAGTGGACAGAAATTGAGGCAAATAGTACTAAGTGCAGCATCCAAACATTCTTTCCAGCATACTCTACCGTATAGGATTTTAAAATTGCTGCCCAGCTATAGATCAAACACCACACAACTGCTAACACCCCCCTGATAAGTTTGAGGAACCAACTCATATTGAAGCATCTATCTGAAGAGATTCCAGGGCAAGAAAATAAAGTGATCAGGAACCAAATGTTAGAATTGCATAAGAGTACGCAAATGAAATATTATTGAACTTGTACCTCTGAAAGGTACCCAAGTTACCCTCTTTGCACACAGCAATGAAAGGGGAGACACATGTAGAGAGGGCAAATCTGGGGAACTGCAAGAGGGATTTTCTTCCAAGCCAACGGCAAATGCCTTTAGGGTCAGAGATGAGCTTTATTTGAGGGAGAGCCAGAGAGCCAGAAGGGATCCTGAGCAGGGACTGGACTAAGTGTGGGAAGTACAGCTTTCTAGGATAAGAGATTTTTCCAATCTTTTTCTTCAGATCATAAAAAGGAATACAAAGCAGAGGGATTTCGGGCCCTCAAATCCCCATCTTCCTGCTAGGCCTCATGAGTGGTATCTCCACAGAGTGAGAAGGTGGGAGAAACCGGGGGAGTTGCTCTGCACACTTAGCCTTGGGATGCTGTGAGCAATGACTGGATGCAAAAATAGCTGGTTTAAAATCAAATAAAAAAAAGACCACTTGGTCGTGAACTACATACTTGCAAATCTGATTTCCATATGCAGTTAATGGGCTAAAAAATCTAATTAATAATGAAAATAAAAATTAAAAAAATCCAGAAACTAAATCGAAAATTAGAAGTGAGAATATATGATTATTTATTTTTATATAAAGAGGGAGATTATTATTAGTTTTGTGAAGGCAGGTATTAAAACCTGTGTTATTTAGATCATTCAGAAAAAGAAAAGTAGTGAAGTGATGAAATTTGCTAATTTCACCAAATTGCAATGGAGAACTAGGAAATAAAACTGCATATAAACCCTCTGTTACTAAATAAAATGGCATGCAGTGATTAAAAAAATACTTCAAATTATAAATGCATATTAAAATTCTCTATTTTATCTTCTACCAATCAGGAAAACAAATCCAAAACTAAGTCACTGTGGCTGTTAATCTGCAACTGAATTTCAAGCTCAGTGAAAATTAGAATATATGTAGCACAGTAGGCAAAAGAGAGGCTGAACATACAGTGGCATAATAAAAAATATTTTCTGAATTCTCATTATGCAATGAACAAAAAACTAGATGTAATTAGGGTAATTTCATCTCAGAAAGAGAAATAGAGTAGGAAGACATATATCAAAAAACAATAGAAAGGATTAAAATTGTGGTATAGCTTCTGCCTGAAGAGCCATGAAACATGTGAATGTTTGCTGTCTGGGAAAGAGAGGATTTAGAGCCATACAAAAATCAATAGTATCATAAAGAAGGAGAACATTTATTCATTTTTCCTCTTACTACAGGAATTTGCATAAGTCCAAAGTAGAAACAGAAAAAAGAAATATTAAAACAGAACCAAGAATTTATTTTTGCTTGTGCATGTAAGTAAATAGAAGTTATAATGTGTAGTAAATATAAATCATACCGCAAAAAGTTTGTTATTTCTGATATAAGAAATACCACACAAGAAGTTAATCAAGCCATGTACCTGAAATCATTCTTCTGACTTGATAAGGATTTCCTCTTTCCTTCAGGCATCAGTTTCATTATCCCTTTAGCAAAGTATTTTCTTCTCTTCTTTACAGATTCTGATATACGTCAACTGCTCATTATAGTTTACCCTCAGTAAATGCCTAATTCCCTTCCTCTGGAAGATATTTAACATGTTACAAAAACTGTGATACTGTCCAGCAGTGTTATAAGCCCTCCATTCATTAGACACCACAAAATGTAAAGTCAAGTTGTCAAGTTGTTCATTCAGAGACTTCAAAAGTCTTGCTAGTTTTGTGAAAATATTATTGGCTCCTAAAACATGAGCCCAAACTTGGTCAATATGCCTTAATGTATAGCTAGAAAACATAAACCATCATGGAGTTCTTTTATTTTCTCTTCCTCAAAAAGCAGCTGCATTACCAGTGCTCATCATCACACAACGAAGAGCTTTTACTTGTAGCCAACATGCGATTACAGTGGGTTTTAGCTTGGTTGTATTTGTATTTGGTTCATTTCCAGTGCTGAGACTCAGATTAGCTGAGGCTCTTCCTCAAGGATGAGAAAGGGGAAATGACTGGATCCAAACTGATCCACAGTTAATCCAGGCTTACTAAAGATCTATATCATTTACAACAAATTTAATTATCAAATCAAAACCAATTAAACACAATATTTAAATTATTCAACTTTATGTTTCTGTCCTATTTTGAATAGTCAATAAACCAGTCAAATACTATTTTCTCAAGTATTTATAGGACAATGACACCACTTTACTGTATTTTTGTTAGCGACATTTTAATACCTTAATAATCAGCATTAAAGTTTTTTTAGCAGTTACGAACATCCATTTCCTTCACCACAGTATCATTCCAAAGTGACAACAGCCATCAAATTTATAACTGCCCACTAGAAAGTAAAAAGGTGTTAAGCCAAAAAATAATTTCTAGCATAGACTTTTTAAGAAGAAAATCAGAGCCTTCTAGCAATTCTGATCTGTGAGTCTGCTGGTCTTCAAAAATTACTAGTGTGAAAATTATTCTAGATACTGTCTTGATTCTGTAATATGAATGTCTTGTTTCTTTGTAATAAAAGTAATCTAAGGTGTAAAGGTTTAAAGTCTTCTTTTACCATAGGAGGTCTATGTGGAAAATTCATCGCTCTTCCAGTCCTCCCCCCATATCATTTTGCCTCTCCATTCCAGAGAATAGAAAAGATAACATAATTGATAGATTCCTTACACCTCCTTTTACTCCCTGGTTTTACCAGAAGCATCTTGAAAAGACATGAAATGAGAAAATGTCATCCCATGGGACATGGCAACCCAGAAAACAGTAGCTATTATTTTTGGTCCTGAATTAGGGAAATGTTTTTCCACAAATATTTCCCCTCTTCCCCCAAAATAGAAGACATTTCATTTTCTAGCCAACTCTAGTGAAAAACTCATCTTTTAGGTACAGGAGGTCTTTTTGAAAACAATATAAATGTCCCGGTTTTAGAGACAAAATTTTTAGGAGGAGACGCTCTGGAGTGAGCACCTCCTCCCAAAGGAAAGGGGCCTCCCCCTTTCCTCCACCAAAGGGGAAAATTAACAAAAACAATGAAAGTGGAAGAAAATAAAAACTGAACTATTTATTAATACAAAACACAACCGGGAGAACAAAAAAAAGGGAGAAAAAGGAAAGGATGCCCGGGAGGAGCCGGTAAGTGGTCACCCCCCACCCCCAGTCTCCGGGAAGGGGAGTCCACACAGCAGGCTGCTGGAGAAGGGCGGATGAAAACCTTGTACCGCTTCTTCAGCGCCGATTCTCCTCCTCACAGCAGNATTAACCAGATTGTATTTCTGCTGCCTTTTAGATTTAAGATTCTAATGTGGTGTTTCTATTTAATAAAAAGTTGCTGGTGCTCATTATAGCCATGAGCTATGAAATCTCTGTAGTATGAGGCATTACAAACAATGACTTTTGGCAAACAGCCTCCTTACTGTAGGGGGCCTGTTTTCAGTCCTGCTGTAGATATGACTAAAAAATATTTTTGACATTATTGTGCCTATATTTTGTATTTAAAGAGCTAAAAATTATTTTCTTCCATTGAGAAAGACAAATATTTTATCATTGAGAGTCTACAGAGAATGACTACTGAGATGACTGTGCTTTTTGGTGGGAATGAACCATTAGCAGAATCGTTTGGAATCCCATTTTGTTGCACCTGTAAAAAAGTACCAAGAGCAAAATGAGCAAGTATTTCTGGAATGTAGCTGAAGATGTGAAAAGGAAAAATTATTCAAAATGGCAGCTGTACCACTATTTCTTTGAAACTAGAGAGGGAAATAACATATAATGTAAACAGAGTGCTTTGTAAATGCACTGGAGGACTTAATTAAATCCACTTTCTCCAAGGAAGGGCATGTAAAAATTTAATTTATCCTCAGTTTGGTGAAATTGGGAGGAAGAAGTCTGCATTAGAACCTAACCCTGGAATTGACTATTTTTCATTACAATATTCTTATTTTGGAATTCAGGAAACCTGTCTGTCAAAGGACTTTTATAGAGTGTGTTTATCTCACCTCTATATCCCCTTTCTCTCAGCCTCTCAAAGGCATAATGTGGATATGACTGCTATAGTCAAAGGACATTCTCCACAGTATTTCCAAACTCATCAGCCCGTCTCCTGATTTTATAATGATATTCTCCTACTCAGCATCTGTAGCCTGCCTAGAAAGATATGCTCAGCCCTGGAAATTACTGCTTCTGGGTACACAACTACAGGAAAAATAAAACAGATGACTTGTGAGCTCACATGGAGATTTTCCCTCAATTTTAAAACTAATTCAGATCTATTTCCTTTACCGGCTACCAATTCTCTCACAATATGAAAAAGCTTTTCTAAAATCTTTATATCCAGTATGGTATATCCAATTAAGCTGGCAGTGACTCAATGTTTGGAAGTTGTGAGTGACATCTGCACATAGGCATTTGATGGTACTAGAATGTAAAATTGTTTCTGTATATGGAATCCCCACAGCCCCGGTTTTGCTGTGGAGGATACAACTCTTAAAGACCATCCTTTCAGCAAAAACTTCTCATTTTAGTTGTTATTATTGAAAGCTATCAACTCTCTCAGATAAAGCAGTGTTAACTGAAGATAAACAATTCAAGCAAAATGAAAAGTAATATCTCCATTTAGCTGCAGACAAAAAAATGTGCAATGAATTTAACAGTACAACTTCCAGTGTGTTGAGCCTCTCAGGACTGCTCAGAAGTGGATGGTTAAGTGCTCCAGACTGAAAAAGTGAATCCAAATTAAGTTTTCCTTGCCCATTACATGTCTGTGTCATATATCAGAAAATTCATGTGTAGGTCAAAAAAGGTTCATATTTTGTGACAGTCTTAGCAAACATACTAATAATACAATATTAAGGTTATGCATGCTGCTTAATAAGGTGCAGTTATAGAGCTTTAAAAGTGTAACCCCAATTGCTTTGGCCTGGTGAATTTGTCACTGGTTCCTCTTGCCCTTTCCATTTTCTCTTAGCTCTCTTAGCAGAACAACACTTTGCAGCAATCCTCCACTCTACTCCAGATTTTCCTCACTTCTTAGTCTAATGATGTTTATTTCAAACTCACCATTGACTCCCTCATATCCCAAAATTTTGTATCATAAGGCAAATTTTCCACAAGTACCATGATGTTCAACTTGGAACATTTATTTGTTCTGGCATTAAAGAGTATTTGTAGTGATTTAGTCCTATTGTGAAACTTTCACCAATAAGACCTATTTACCCTGGAAACTCTAGAACTGATAAAGAGTGAGCAAGAGGGTGGGAGAACCAGTAGACTTTCAGAGGTAAGAGAATTGTTTATAAAATTTCCTAAGGTTCAAGGACATTTCATCTAAAGCTAATAGATTTTGGCACAGGGTACAATGGAATAACCAGCAGGAAGTACCACCAACCACGGTAAGAAAAAGAAGAGCCTAGATGAAAGCGAAGGCTAGAAGTAAAGAGTATATCATATGAGTGAAATTGGTTTTAATGATACACACAGCCTAAGGCAAACCTTTGCATTTGGGTTCAGTGACTGATGTACAATATGCCAGAGATAAAACTCTGGGCATTACTAATTTCAACAGAAGTGATTTTTCTTATCAAAGAGAAACTACAAACTTTGGTAATAGTGGATTTGAAATTATCTACCAATAGACTGTTCTTAAATAATTATTACCTAAAAGCATCAACAAATATCAATGGTGAAATATGAAATAAAACATATTGAAATTCCCAATCAGTAGTTATTACAATGAAATAATGTTCAAATATAGTATATGTAGGATTTACATGTGAAAGTTCTATATAATTTGGGTTTGGGGTGTAATTTATGCACATTTACACATATGCATATGTATACATGTATATACACATATGAATACACACATATATTAAAAAAACCCTGTGTATCCAGCCAGCCTTAAAGTCCTTACTAAGAATTCACAGTGATTATCATCTTTGGATGACATATTTAAAGCCCTAATGGACAAGGACCTGAGCAACTTTCTCTAGTTGACCCCACTTTGAACAACATGTTGGATCAGAGACCTCCAAAGGCTTGCTCCTAATAGGAAGGAAATCAAGATCTAACACTTCTGGATATTTTATTTCATTTGCTCTGGCCCGTATGTTACTCTGGTTTTGTCTTTTTGCTTTTTCTTTTGTAAAAAGAACAGAACACCAACAAACCCCCCATACTTTATTTTTTTTTCTTCTGACCACCAAACAATAGAAAATGGAACCAGATGAATAAAAGAAAAAAGGACAATGCTCTAAAATGTATCTTCTTTTTGAGAAAAGAGAAAACCATTTTTAAGTTCTCTTCCTTCTTCTGCTAAGTGACCTCCTCAGGAAAGCTTTATAACAAAGAAGATACACTCCAGCAAAAAAATTCATGTTAAGAACAGCAGAAAACTCTCATATAAAATGTGCCTTAATACTTCTGAA
Organism: Dicrurus megarhynchus; assembly: GCA_013399195.1. Taxonomy (NCBI): domain Eukaryota; kingdom Metazoa; phylum Chordata; class Aves; order Passeriformes; family Dicruridae; genus Dicrurus; species Dicrurus megarhynchus. The sequence goes on from VXAD01001741.1 coordinate 2,022,259, forward strand.
AATCAAGAAAAATAAAAGTTAAGTAACTTTTGAGACTTATGAAAAAGCCAAAAGGGGAATCCTTAGATTTTTCCATCTAAAATTTTTAAAGTATAATTTTAAAATTAATTTTAAGATCAGAAATTTAAAATAATTACTATAAGCCTTGCCTCTTTAGAAACTGCACACCCAAGCTGTTGTCTTCACTTTTAATTTTCTTTTGAGAGGGATTGCTTTGTTTTACAGGGGTCTTTGTGAATTAGGCCTAAATATACGAACTTTTTTTTCGCAGTGCTCTGACTGTGGAATTTTGCATGAACGTCAACAGGTACAAGGTTCAAAAGAAAATAAGTTTGCAGGCACATAAATTTATGGTGAAGAAAAGCTATTTGAATAATTCCTATTACATGGATGTAACCATTTGCATAAATTTTTCTCAAGACTACAGACATAAATTAATGACTTCCTTCAAGGGAGTCATTTGATACAACTACCTGGGCTATTTTCTTGTTTCAAATAAACAATGTTAACATTTCTGAGGGAGCAGAGCAAGGTCAAAAAACTCTAGATGCTCATTTTCCTCGTTCATTATTGCTATATGTCTATAAAATAATTTTCAGAGGTTTTTTAGACTGTAAGTTTTCTGTGAATCCTTTTTCTTGAGCAACCAGATCTTAAAAAACCAAAACAAGGTTAGCACAACAGAGAAGTTAGACTAAGTAGAACCAGAAGCTGAACAGTGATTTCTCTCCAGGACTTTTATTTAAACCTTCTAAATCAAAAACACAGGCACCTATCAGTGTTATATTTTCTTATAGTCTACAAGAAACTTCAGAGTTTAATGAGAAAATACTTTCTGGGTTCTATTCTGTTGTCCACTCTGCAGTTCAACTGCCTCAGGTGTCAACTATTTTCATCTGCAAGTGAGGTCAGATGAGGTCATTATGTGCTTTAGAACTCAGAAGTGGTGCTGCAGAAGAGAACTGCTATAGGGAGTACTTTCTTCTGTTTAACTGGAGTAGTCACTAATACGAAATACGTGCACATATACTTGCAGCAGCAACTATGGGAACACAGAGCAGTAAAAGCCACTAAAGCTAAATCCTTTGAGACATCAACGTTCCAGCACAAATTTCACGTGAGTGACAAAATGATTCAGTCAACTCAAATTCCTCTCAACTTCTTGGTCCCACCACTTACATACCACAGCTCTCCCTGACCAGAACATCTAACTGGGGAAGACTTGTCCATAAGCAAATAAGTGATTGTGATGTTAAAATTCACCCCAGAATATACTCAGGAACAATTTACTGCCTATTGGTTGTTCCCTGCCCAGTTCAGATGCATTCCCTCCACAGCCCAGAGCCAATTCTGACCACCCTGAACAACTTTCTTCCCCCAAATGGCAGTAAAGTGTACCATTCTCAGTCTATTGCAGAGGAGATATTTGACCCCATTCTGGAATATCTACTGCTCCTTCACGTCCTTTCACACCACAAAGTAATTTCCTTACACACCAGTCATTTTGAAAAATAGTAAAAGCACAGTTAAAAGATTCTTGAAATACATGAACAGATGACTTCTATTTAGTTACCTATCTGGCCAATAACTGTATGGAGCCTTACTGATGAACATAGGAAAGAAAGGAAGAAAGAATTTTTCAGATTACTTACAAGCAACAATTTTCAGGAAGACAAAGAATACTATATAGATTGACATGAAAAATGCTTCTCATATCCATAACAATTTAATAATTAAATCACGACTTTACATAAAATATGCATGCATTCACATATCACTGAAAGATACTATCCTGATTATCTCCCTAAACTCCTTAACAGCAGATTCTTGTTATTTTTATTAGTTACATGTTTACTAGGTTAAGGAAAAACAGAGTAAATCCATACATCCTCCCGAAAATTATAGTCAGTTGACATTTACTGAATCTTATTTTACCTCTTCTAAATGCTAGCACAGCACACAGCAATCTGTGTATTTAATCATACGTTACTAAAAATAACCTAATTTAGCTAAAGCCAACAAATAAACTTCAGAATTTCAGATTTAGAGTCTACACCTTTAAGACTGTATCGTCACTTCTACTACAAATTTAATCTAGGACTGAGAAAAGGCTAGAGACCAAGCCCAGCAGAGGTATAACTGATATATCTACCTAAAACAATCCTCATCATCATTACCGCTGGAGTGGAGGGAAGGGAAGGTGGGGAGAGAGAAAAAAACATAGCCCTAAATGCCCTCCCTGTTGTTAAATGAGGTGAAAAAACAAACTGCTCACACATCTAACTTTCCTATTTAATGTACATTAAAAAATATGCAAGCAAGACCATACAGCTCTGTTTATATAAGAATGCAAATAAAGTTCAGCATTTCAAGCATATATTTAAAAGACGAAGAAAAATGCACATGAATTTCTTTTTATAGGTCTGGCATATTTTGTTAAACCGAGTTTTCACAGTTTACAACTAAATGTATATTTTTAAAGATTATAAATTTTTTTACCTCTAGTTCTAGTGCTGAGATCTTGAATGCAGAACACTCCAGAGCTGGATACTAGTTGTTTCTTTTCTGAGTTTTTTTCTTTCCTTTTTTTTTTTTTAACGTTTTTTTTTTTCTTTTTTAAAAAAATTTTTGGTAGTTTAAAGTACAGAAAGATTCCAGGGCAGCCTTACCTAGATGAAGAGAATCAGGAATTCAGACATAACCTCCCTAAAATCTGTGGTCAATAGAAGAAGAAAAAAAAGCCCAAACAACAAAACGAAGAAGCAAACAAACAAACAAAAGAGCCCAGTCCCAGCTAGCTCCTGCTAGCATAAAAGTTCAGATTTCGCTACTGAGATCATTGCTCTATTCTAAGCAGTTTTGCTCAATGTGTGATTCTAACAAAAACACCCTCTGCAGCTGGAGGGAGCCTTAGCTAAGCATGAGCCTGTCAAGCTTTTCCCAGTGACTTCTGTCTACTAAATTCAGACTGATGTTTTGTGAAAGGGGCCTCAACAACCAGGCCCAGATTGCCTGAAAAGTATTTCCTGCCTTTGAGAGAGAGAGAGGGAGAGAGAGACAGCGAGCCTGCCTGCCTGCGCCAGGGAGAGAGTGCAGAAATGGAGGGAAAAGAAAAAGACAAGACCGAGTGTTTCAAGGCAGTTAGCTTTATACACTGCTGGGCTATTTCTGCCAAAGAAGAAAATCTGTACTACAGCTACATAATGTAAAAAACGCTTTTAAACCTCTCCCTCCTGGATTTTTCCTTTAAAAAACTACTTTATGCATCTCTAATGCTTATGCAAAGGTAACAGTTATCCAGAACAACATGAGAACATTTCTGAAACACCTGGTCTTTGAGATCAGGTAGTGAGAAAAATGGTCTAAACTCAATTAACACATCACAGTGACAAAAGGTCGAGTACTATTCTGTCGAGCAAATATACACAGTTGTATAGATTCCATTTAAATGCATATGCTAAAATCGTGTTCCTACTCAAGAGAATAAGCTGGATCTGAGAAAACAAATGCTACAGTTTAAATACAGTCATATTGCAGGCAGTGGAATATGTTGCTTTACCTCTTTTGAGAATCCTCCAGAGTCACACAAATCCAGCTCTGCAAAAGCAAAAGGACAGACTCCATCTTGATCATATTAGTATTTTGCTGACATAAAACACTTGTAACTACTTCGTTCCAGTTTGACAGGGTGCCTGAATCATGTCTCCAGAGTAACCCACAGCATCTACATCCTTTGCTCTGTACAAATTTAGTGAATATCGTCTGTTTATCTTTTCTGCTTTCTTCTGCCTTCTCTGAATGACTTCCTCTTAGCTGTTCCAGCCTGAGAACTTGGATTACCATTTGGTTTTGATTAAAACCAGACGGACAGCTCCGTGGAAGTTTGAGGGTAAGCTAATGGAAATTACTGGTATGGCTTTAATTAGTGTATTTATTAGTAATAAATATTAGCTATTCACATAACAAATTCTACTAATAAACACATGCAAAACCCCATCTTTGGCCACTCGTTTCATATTTAGGTGAAATAACTTACTCAGTATTTATTTTATTTAAGTCAGTATGACTCATAATAGTAATCAACATGTACAACTGGTTTTTTTTTATGCTTTCTTTCAAGACAGAAAGTAGTGCTGTTCCTAAGTTTACTCATCTTACCAGGTGGGTCAGTCATACACCACTTAAACTCTGATGACCCCTTCAGCTGTAAACTGTCTTTATTAATTATTGGTCTGAGTAAATGATTTTACAGTTACTGATCAGGTTATTGACTGGAAACTTTGGCCTTTGGCTAGCTTTCAGAGCGAGCTAAAGAGATGCAGAGGTAAGATGCTGCAGATGTTTTTATACACAAAACAATGTCTGGACATTTACTGACCAGAAAGTCTGCATTCAGCAGGCCTGCCACAACTGGGACAGGATATTTATTCTGAAAGGAGATACAAAAGCTTCTTAATTACTAACTGCTGATACATGAGTTTCTACCAGCCTCCAACAACTGCTTTTAACTGTTTATATAATGCCTTCATTAGCTCAATTGAGTCTTTTCAAGGGCATTTCTAAAGTCAAAGAAAAGCCAGCCCTGTAGGGCTGTCTCCAGCTCCCACTAATATGGCCATATCTGGAGCTAATTTGTCAAGCTTTAGTTCCTCAGCATGTGGAACTCTGTGCTAAAATCTGCTAGATTTGCCAAATGTGGTCTTTGTTGTCATACATATAATTTTATATATGCAGTTTTCAGCCTTAAAATTACAGTATTAACTTTAAAAGTTAGTTTCAAAATTATGCAGGCCCAAATGGAAGTGGGTTTGAAATTTTTCCCAGTAGCTTTCATGTGCATGGATAGTGGAGGTAGACAACCTTAAGTGGAATGACTTACCAGCCTAACCTCTGCATCTTCAAAGACAGAGGTCTTTGAAGCCCGTAAAAGGATACAGCACATATGCTGGTAAACTCAGAACAGCCAGAAGCACAGCCCCAGAGGTAAATAACTTTTCAGGATTATTTTTAACTACATTTGGCTACTCTCGGTTTTGAATCCATAACTTTAACTCTACTCTGAAGTGTGATTTATACTATTTCCCTGCAGGATTTCAGTTTGGAATTTAGTGAAAAACTTACAAGCTGTGAAGGGACACATTTTATTTGCAATTATGCAATTGCACAAATTGCACAATTTTAAAATTTATGTTTATGGGAATAAAAATAAAACAAAAAGCCTTTAGTTTCCTTGCACTTAAAATTTACTAAAACTGTTTGGTTTTATAATACCAAAAAAAAGTAATGAAAATTTGAAACACACTGTTCCAAAAATATAAACAAATATTTCAAGACAGAATTTTAATATTAAAATAATTATTTTTCTTCATTTAAACTTCACTTAATGTTCCATCATAAACCTTTGATTATAATTAAATAAGGTGTTCGTTTTTTTTTTTTTTTCAGAACCCAGTCACAAGGAATAAGACAGAGTAAAAAATTTGTAAGTGGGGACATATTTAAAAGGTATGAAATTCTTAGAACATGGTCTGCTATGGGAAACAGTTTCAAAAAGAAAACTTATTTCAAATATTTTTAGTGTTTGATGTATAGCTGAAAAAGAGAAAAGACCATCATAGACAATGTCTGTGCCTTTCCTTTCTAAGAAAACTGAGGGAAGATGGTCTCCTAAATATCTTTTCCTGCTATCACATCTGCAGAAAGGAGGGGAATAACGAGAGCTTGAATACTAATTCAAAGCTGCTTTAATAAATTTTTATAGTGGTAGAATAGCAAGAACATGTGAAAGCAGAACATTTAAGTCTGAAATGTTGATAATTCTGTTTGATCTTGAACAATAAATAGAACCGTAAGAGTAAGTATAGGAGTGGAGTACTAATGAGAAACAAGGTAATTCACTAATAAGTCCAGTTAATAGCACTTCCATTGTGGTCAGACTGACTACATTAAAATTATAGAATTTTTCTCCTTGCTATTCTAAGCTTAAATCAAACACAAAGGTGGTCTTTTTTCTTGGCACCTCTGTAACTCAGAAAACCATATGTCTCAAAGCTAGGCTATGCAAATCAGGTATTCAAACAACTCTAATTTTTGTTTAGGTAATGTTAGTTGAAGAATTATAATAGTCTTTTCTTATTATGATTTTTTTTTTTTTACAAAATAATTATAAAATAAGAACAATGTAGAAAAAAAAATCACACATATATAATATTATTAATTCCCAAACATAAAATATTTTTGTCATACTAGTGTAAGCTGAGTACATTCCATAACATATTGTGGAAAGAGAAGCTAATAATATGTTATTTCCATGATCCTATATAAAATGAACTAGCAAAACAATTAAAAAACCTAAGAAGAATTCAAAGTAGTCAAGCAATTTCTGTTGCAGCAGTACACAGACATTAATATAATGCAGATGTGGATATTTTCAGACACTATTTGTCTGAAGATCTGTTGGTCTTTTCTAGGCTTTGAACTACACATGGTGGTAGGCTCTTCCATAACTTAGTTCTTGCTCAGTCAAATCCCTACAGAAAGCAATGAGACTTTATCCAAACCTTGCAGTTGATTTATAGGAAATTATTAACATAATATAGCTACGGTTTACTGAATACAAAATTCAAGTAACTTCTGTGAAACAGTATCATCAGGGTTTCTGGACAGATCTAAGCTGTTTTCATGCTTAAAAACAATCCTGCTGAGAAAATAATGTATTTAAAAAAAAAAAAAAGCACATGAGGTTTTACTCCTATTTGTCTTAAGAAATAGAAGTTGCCATATGCTTTACAGAAAAACATGAAAGCTTTCACTAACATCTTCCTTTTTTCCTAAAGAACATACTTAAACCTGATATATTTCCCCTAATGACTGAAGAATAGGAAAGAAAACAACCCTGTTTTATTTAAATACACCTGAAAGTACTGTGAGACAGACACGCAGCTCTATTTTAAAAAGTATTTTCAAACTTGCTATGTTTGCTTTTGTTTCACAGTGGAACTACCTGATTTCATGAGGTATTCCATACTTTCATATTTCGTAGGTATCAAGTACATGATTTGGTTCTTGCCAAGACATTTTTTGAAATTTTGGATTTGATGAAATCATTATAAAACACAAGAGGGAGCAAGTGAAGGGAAAGAGAAGCATCCATCAGGCACACGCAGCCTGGCATAACAGAATGTCTGACGACCAGGCATGGGAGAAACATGGATTTAACGTGCTAGCCCTGTTCAGGGACATGACCATATCCTTGCTAGGTCCCAGTGCACTGGATTGCAGTATAAACGTGTTGCATGAGGAAGTCTGAAAAAGGCTCTTTACAATTTCCCAGTTGAAACAAATTACAAGTGACCATTTCAGCAAAATGAAATTAATTTGAATATGTTAAGACTACATCTATATGCACAACACTTCACTGCCAAGACTTTATGAACAGGACATAATTGGAATTGCTTGAAAAAATCCTCATCAAAATCACTAGGAGAAACAATAATATCTATGTGTATCACTATGAGAAATAATGTTGGGGTTTTTTTATAAAAACCATACCAAATTAAATAATCATCCCTTCTAAATAAACAATTAATTTGGAATTTGCTAATTACATTTCTGCAATTTGGAATATTGAATTCTAATTGTCAAGAACTTTACTTAATGATTTAGACAGAAACACTAAGACAATTTTTTAAAGAAGCCCTTAGTCTTGTGTGTGTTTATACACATTCTTGTTCTCAGTGATGTGTTAATGAAGATTATCATTAAGCCATTAAAAAGTAAAAAGAAAGTTTAGGCCCTTTTGGTTTTTATTCAAATATTCTAATTTTTCCACAGAAGATAAACTCAAATCTGAGGTTGCTGCTGAGGCAGTCCTAAACACCAAAATAATATGCCAAATGAAAATTAACATGGATTAAAAGAATGCAGTGACTCCCCAAATGAGTAGATGATAATATTCAGGCAGATTACCTATTTTTAGAACTGTTTGTTCTGTTTCCTGCTTTGGGATTTTTGATCATTAACATTCAGGTTCGAATGATCAAAAGAAGGATTTTTTTAATAATATAGTAGGCTATTTTAAGTGTGTTTGTCAGGGTTGGTTACATTTTCCCTAACATGGATTGTTAGCCATTGCTCCAAACAAATCTCACTTCTTTTCAACTTTCAAATACTGGTAGAAATTTCTGTGTCAGTATTTAAAAAACCTTTTTTTCATTAATATTCATGTTAAATCCTTTCAGGTTACTCTATTTTAGTAGAGGGAAACATTTTAGGAAAACCAAAGATAGAAGCAATTAAATGTTCTAAGGGCAATGAAACTTTCCCCAAATTAGGTCTCAAATGTACCTGTTAGTGGACATGCTGGTTGATGGACACAGCTTTTCTTGTGTAGGCAAATTGATGACAAAACCTGTAAAAGTACAATTACTGTAGGCCCCATGGAAATAAAATCTCTCACAATCTACAGTTTCATATTTCTAGACAACTAACACTGAAGTTCAGAAAGACATTGCAAAGCTATTTGGTTGTCAGTGTTACACAATGATATAAACTGAAATTAAAGCACGGTTTCAAGAGCTAATCAAAGAATAAGTAGTTCTAGTCTCTCTGGAATATGCTATCCAGATTTTGGCCTTGCTTCTACCATTTAGTAATTGATCACTGTATCTGTCATAACTTGGAAAGAAACTCAGCTGTGTATTGCTGAACTATATTTTGCATTTCCTGTTGTGAAGACTGTATCTTCTATTTTGGGGATGTCTTTCAAGCAATTATTAGTTTTTAAATCAAGACCCCGTGAAGACAATTTTTCTTTTAAAGACCACAAATTTCAAGCAAAAGCATGAAGATACATTAACTGCCCTCCATTTTCAAGTCCTGTACAAAGGTATTGTGGTTACAAGATGAATTAAAAATGATCTCATGGGTGTAGGTGGTACATTTTATTTCCAAAGAATAGATGAGCACTGATAAAGCAGAATACATGCTTGCATATGGTAAATATTAAGGATAGTGTCATTAAATATTGAGTATGAGTAGACAGTATGCAGTTAGGTTCTTCAACATTCTTCACCTCTCAGTGAAGACAATTCTTTCCTTAAATCTCATATATATGAATTTTCTTTGAAGGATGTTGAAGTACATTTATTTGAAAAGTCACATTTTATTGCTGTTAATGTTCTTGTGATAGGATCAAAATGGTTGCACTAAACTCAGGGGAAATACTTCAATTTAAAGTAGTTGAGGATTTGGTCCCATTGTTCCAGACTTGTGCTGTTTGGATTCAGCCTTCTTAATTGCTTTCAGACCTGTGGAATGCCAGTCTCTCATGTCTGCTTGCATAACCTACATGAGAATTTTCAGATCTAGATCCTTAGAATCATTAAGGCTGGAAAAGTCTTTTAATATAATTGATTTCTACCATTAACCCAGCACCACTGTGTTCCCCACTAAACCATATCCCTAAGCACCACATCCACATACCTCTCCACCACTTCCGTGAGTAGCCAGTTCTAATGACTGACAAACCTTTCAGATAAGAAATTTTCCCTAATATTCAATCTAAACCTCCCCTGGAGGAACTTGAGGCTGTTTCCTCTCTCCCTCTACTGATACTGGTTTTGTGGTGTATCCGTATTTATATTTACTATCAATTATTTTATATTTGTCTACCCATCTAAAATGGAATCTAAGAACATAGAAGCTGTTGATCCACTTCCTAACTTTCTTTGTGTGGCTGCCTGCATAAGAGCATTCAATAACCTCCAGGAGCTTATTCTTTCTCGTTGCAATAATATGAATTTGTAGTTGGTGAAACACTGCTGGAGAAACACAGTGCTCTGTTTTTTCTATTTGGATATGCACACTCTGTTTAACATTTCTACAGAATCTATACAGTTTGTGCAAACTGTGCCTTTATTTTTTCTTTTGCAAAATACCTTAAAAATGTATTCTTTCTGTATCACTTTTCCTTCCATTAGTAACCTGTTTCATCTTCCGAGTCAATAAGAAAATACTTATAGTGGTAATGTGTTTGTTCTTAAAACAAGCCAAGAAAGGCTGTTTGTCTGTTTCCTGAGAAAATACTTGGGAGACAAATATAATTATCACTGCTTTCTTGTAGAAACCACCAGTTACTCAAAATAAATTCAGACTTGCCAAACAATAGGGAATTATTGGCTTACTTCAGACAGATTCCTTCCTGGTATCATTTTATTTAATATCATTAACCTTAGCTACACTGACTTAAAGCAGTTTGCATGATCATTAGAAGAAAGAAGTTTGTCTTTAGATATTCTAAGGGTGCAGAAAGTAGCCATAAAGATAACTTTGTGGGAGAAAACTACACAGCATAACACTTTACTAATATTACAGATGTAAAATCAGTAAAAATGTAATAATCTTAATATGTTAAGTATTTAATATTTAACTAACATGTGAATAGTATATTTTATCAATATACTAAAATATTAATACTTTAATAAAATCACAGGTGTTAAAAGCCTCCAGTGTGCAAAGATACGCATTTAAACATAATTTAAATGTCCGTACAAAAAGTACTTTTGAGGAAACTAGGGGACTGAAAACAAGAACTACCAGGGAAATCCTCCCGGTGAGGTGGTCTTGTTCTTATAATCTTTCATGACTTGCCACTACTAGGAATCTGCTCCTGGCCGCTGCAAGACACAGAATATTGGGTCTGACCTTGCTGTACAGTACCATCATTCTTATGTCATTTTTTCTTATGACTCTCCTTGTACAGAATATCCAATTACAAACCCGAGAAAACCCAACATTTCTGACAACCTTATGCCTGTTTCTGTTTCCTCCTTGCAGAGACAGAAGTAAAAGCTGAAATTTACAAGATTTGTACGCATTTTAGTTGAGTGTCTATTTTATCTACTTCCTAACTTACTAAAAATCAAAAACACTTAACTTTTTTATGAACAAACTTTTTCCTAATTGATCTTTCTGAAAAGTTGAATACAGTAAAACTTAGATCTCATGGAACTCAGAAAGGAGTTGAAATTACTTATTTTATCAGGCAAACACACACACTGTGTAATGATGGATTGAGGCTGCAGTGGCAGGAATGTGTTTGGTCACTCCAACATCTGGGCTGGTGCTGAGAAGTCTGCCTGTTGCTCTCTCCCAGATGAGATGGATTGATTCTCTACAGATGTGTGGTGAAGGTAATTCCTCATGCCTCTTTCTGTAGGGGAAATAAAATTTTTCATCCCCTCCAGGGAATTCATTACAGTTTCCAGGGGAAGACTTCCTCCAGTCTCTTCTCCTGTATGAAGGGCAACACCTGATCCACAGAGCACAGAGATAGATAATACTGAGAGAAAATCACCTGGCTTTTCTTCCTTCTCCTCCTCTTTTCCCTATTTCCAGCAAGTATTAAAATTGCAATGGTAATTAGAAGGATGCTGTGATGAGAATAAGGAGGGCATCAAGAGCTGCAGCAAGCTTTTCAAAGGTGGTTTCCATCCAGGAATAGGATAGGACTGTATTGGGACAGTGCAGTAACTTAATTTTGTTAGGGGGTCAGGGCATATGCTCATTTCTTTTATAAAAATGAACAGAGACATATCTGCAACATGAACACCAATCAGATTGGGAGATAACAACCGTATGTCATGTACCAGTGCAACCACATTGTATACATCTCAGCTTATGCTGAGCTATATATTTCTTAACTTTTCTTTTTTAACTCAACAAAACCCAAAAAAACCCTCAAAACCCTTCAACATTTAAATTAAAACCAGAGGATTTGGTGGTTTCTACAATAATCTTACCACAGAAAGTATAAGGAAAATAAAACGCAAGTAATATCTCCATGAGATGAAATGAAATATCTGATGTGCAACTGCTGATGACTAAGACTAAAGTTCAACAGTTCTGCACATCATTTTGCTAGTTCAGTATTTTACTCTTCATGAACAGCAGGGATAATTAAGGGAGATTTCTTGCGGTATTGTCTCTTACACTTAGTTTCTCAGTGCCTAAAAGTCTTCGAGCTCTCACAGAGCACTCTCAGCAGCTTCCACTCTCCTTCAACTCTCCAAGGCTAGTATTCCTAGACTGGCAGCAACCAGCTAAAATTTAAAGACAAGACAGATGTATGCAATTCTGAGTATATCTCACTAATCTGAGAAACTGACCTTAAAAAGAAAGCAGTTTGAAGAAAGAGCTGGGCCTATACAATTTGGTTTTGAAAAACAAAGAAGACTAAGCAACCAAGATGCATTGAGACTGTTAGAAAAAAAAAAAAAAGGGAAAAAGAACTCAGAGACCACAATTTTCGTCCACACTTTTCTAAAATGGAAATTTAAGTTGTTTCACCCCAATAGTTTTATTTTTAAAGCTTCCTTATTAGTTGCTTTTAACAGCTAATACCGTGAAAAAACTAGAGAGAGACATGCTTTGATTCTGCTCCTATAAAATTTTATGTCCTGGCAAGACTTCTTCTATTTTTTCAAAAATGCCTGAAAGCCAAGACTATCAGTTATTCATGGAGCCTTTCATGCAACACTTGCCGTACCAGTGTGTACATGATCTTGCGGTCTATTTAGTCTGGTCTTGGGCCACAGTACTTATGCCTACATTGGTAAGTAGTGTCCAATAAAGTAAACCTGTAGAGGGAAACAGCTGAGGAAGTGAGATCTACACTATATGCATTTCAGAGGCTGTGTTTCTTTGAACTAGTTGGGTACCCTGGGCTAGATGTATTAGGTGTGCTCCATGTGATGCAGTTTAGTTTCATCCACGTGCTCTTAGAGCCTGCTATTAAAACACAGTAAGCAGGAATGACTAGGAGATTTGCCTCAAAAAAAGCTTCGGATTTGTACTAACCTGCTAATATAGATATATTAGAAATCTGGAAAAAGAAGAAACCTCTGTAAGGGAGTTCTGAAACAACCCTTCTCAAGGGAAGTTTTGGTTGGTTTTGTTAGGGGCAGGTGGGAGCTTAGCCTTTATTGATCTTGATTAGACATTGGAGTAGTTTGCTAATCTTTCTTTAAAGATTAACATTAAAGATTTTATTTAATTCATTGTAATTACCACTATGATATTTTTCACTAGTAAGGCATTGCTGATTTTGAGTAGAAAACAAGATCACATACAGCTTTCATCTTGAAGGGTTTCCGCTTCCCTTTTTGCAGAATAAATATTCTATTCATCCCATGCTGATGCTTTCTTCCTCTTTCCATTCTTGATATTTTCATTGGCACTATTTGGTTCTTGCATGGTATTTTAAAATAGAGTATATTTCTCCAAATTTAGCTTAGTAAGACATTTTTTTTCTCTCTCTCACATTCCCTACTTTTCTTAGTCTGACTACCATGATTGTTCAGAGTTTCCCAGCTGCTAGTCCTTCTAGAAGTGGCAAAACTGACAATGATAAAGACTGTTTTCACATCTTTTTTCAAGACCACATGTTTAACTTGAGCAAAACCATGAAAAGCACAACAGTAAGCTTTGAGTGTGTGTAATATTTGAGAAACAATGATTTTTCCTCAGAGAGAAATTCCTCTCAAATTGCAAGGGACAAAAGAAACAAAACATACCAGGGTAAATAATAGCATTATATGTAGATTCCTTCTCATTATAAGAGTAAGAATAAAGGCAATGGAAACTTAAGATAAATACAAAAAACTAATTTTTATTCCCATACTCCATCATTTATAAAAGAAACTCCAATTAGGGTTTATGTATAAACAAATTTTAAAGTTGCAAGGAACCTCCCTGCTGAACTAATTAGATAACTGTGGAATTTGGTCTTTGGAACAAAAGTTTATGTTGATAAATCAATGCACATTCCACACAAAATGAACATTAACATACAGTGCAACTCAGCATTGCTTGCAAAACCCTTTTTTAAAAATCATTACCTGATTTAGTAACTAGATTTTTATAAATGTCAAAGGAACAAGGAAACTGCATCCTGTTATGAAAGTGGGTAAAAAATGAAAAAATTATATTTTTCAAGTCACTTGAAAGAAGATGATAATGAAAAGATACCTGACAAAGAGTGACAAAGTATACACAGCAAATATCTGTGGGGAAGATCAAAGAGTAGTAACATACAAGGGAAAAAGATACCAGCTATGTATTTTCAAAAAGAAGTAAGGAATTGGTAAAAATGAAAGGAAGGAAAAAAAGGATTATATGCTCTGTTAAGATCTGAGGACTCCAGCAGTTGGGCTCACCTAAACTGGTCTGAATCAGACCTGAAGATTCAGCAGATGACATATCAAAGTAAAAAACAGGAACTGTTTTATTCTGCCTCCCATGACAAACTGAGATTTAAAGGTAACATTAGACAAATGAGATATACATAACCAAGAGAAGAATTTTGGATAACCTTATTTTTTCATCTGATTAGCCAAAGAAGAAAAATACAAAATTATCAGCATTTGATATGACTCCAACTTCCACATCCTTTACCCCATACTAGATTTGTAAGCCTAGTTTAGATATTGGGGAAAGGAGAGATTAAAACCAGCTTTTCTGAGAGAGAGGCAGGCATCTGGAATGCTTTCCAGACATCACAGAAATTCTTTAAACAAAACTTCCAGGTGTTCAAGGTGATAAGTATGTCAAGGACATGTATTGTCCTCTTTTACATGGTGTTTTCATTTCAACTTGTTTCCTCTATTCATATGTTTAGTAACATAGACATACAAATATATATCAAGATAAGGTATATCAAACACTTTCATATCCACTGATTTCCACCATGCTTTTTTTTTGTAGTTGCTCTTGTCTTTGATATATCCAATTTTGCATTAGAAACTGGCAGTATTTGTATAGTAGACATGAACTCTCATCTGTCTAACCAAGATCAATGTTTTAATTGTCTTGGCTAGGCTCATAGGCATCCTGTTTTCAGTGAACTCACTCTTTCTATTTTGTGCCAGCTTAGTTTTAAAGAAGATATTACAGTAAATTCTCAGTGACTTGGTTTCCTTCGCATGTTAAGGAGATATTATATTTCTTTTCCTTCCTTACAATTCCAGATAGTAAGTATTGTGACTAACATAATTACCTAGAAGACACCTAAAAGTAAAAGTTAAGAACTTAACAGGGCTAGCACAAAGTTATTACACTAATCTAAGGGGGATTCAAAGCAGAGCACTAATGGAAACAGTGAAATATGCTGTTCTGCATGTCTGGGTAACCCACAAAGCCCATTAGGTATAATTTCTAAGAATCAAACTGATCTTTAAAATCTTTTTCCCATCTTGCAATTAGAAAGAACTAGACCTCTCACAAATACCTCCTTTTGGAGAGAGGGTGTTCCTGGTACATAATAGCCCTTGTGATTAAAACAGTTTGAGTAAACTGTACATTTTATCAACCTGAAGAGGTGAAGCTAAAGACCTGTTCACTTTAGTCAGTACTACCTTCTTGGGTATACTTCCCATATTCACATGCTTCCTAGACGAACTTCAAGGAACAAGGGAAGAAAATCCTAATTCCAAAGGACTAAAGGGAAGATCTGCAAATCATTATGGGCAAGTCTGACACAGATTTCTGTTACTGAAGCAGGGTTCCTAATGGAGATCAACAAGAAAAAGTACTTAAGAATGCATATGAAGAGAAGTTCCTTCTGAAAAGGAACTATAGTGATGCAAAACGAGTTTTTCTCTTACCAAACTACAACTGTACCAATTGAAATATTTCAGCGGCTCATTAACAGCCTTATAGTTAAATACCGCCTCTATTTAATGGTTTACATTTATTTTTGTCACTGACTCCAATTTCATAATCAAAATCTCAACTCCTTCAATAACTGTAATAAATAGGGGGAGTTCTATTTTTAGGTTAGGTCATTCAGAGAAAATTGACAAATGTGTAACACTAATATTTTTGAGAAGTAAGCCTCCCAAGTAACACAAATCTTAAGACTTGTGAATCTCAGGACTTTAAGCTACATTTGTCAGTAAGAGAGAAACCCTCATGAGTCATAGCAACTGTCACAAAGGACTGATGCCTAGATGACTCTGCACAGAAAGGTGTAAGTCCACTGGCATTTCTGAGGACGTGACAGATATTATTAAAACATAGAAAGAGGGATGTAGCTTTATACTGTAATTTAATTATGTCATAGTTAGAAATTAATACAGTAAGTGATTTACAGTGAATACAACTTGAGAAAATAAAAGTTTTACCAAAACATTTTTGTCTTTTAAGCAGAACTATTCAGCTAGCAGCATGCATAACTGAATTTCTCCTTCCACACTTACAGTTCAGAAATTTAGCCTCATAAACAGATGGAAGCAATCATATATTGCATGGAGTTTGAGAGAACTAGAAAAATGAGCTGGTCTGCAAGATGAAAAATCTTGAGAACAACTGAGTTACAAGCTCAGTGTTCAGGTCCAGTTTCTCAGTTCATGAGATTTTGCTCACATTGCAATAAAATTTTCCCGTTCCAGCATAGTTCAAATTGGAATCAGCACACTTAAAGCCTATTCATAATAGAAAACTTCAGGAAGATTGTGAGATTAATCCTGACAGTCATAACTAAATGATCTCCCAATGTCATCCTTTGAAAGATGATAATTTCTGGGGGAAGAGCTTCAATCCTGAAAGGTTTCTTTTCCACCTTGACCTCTCTTTTTTTCCTTTATTTTCCCCTTTTATTAATTTTTTTTCCCATAGGTTCCAGGAAAGATTGTTAAAGGATCCTGTGTGGGTTATCTGCTTGCTGTCCAACATGCATACCCAGGTCATGTGAATCCAGAATAGATGGAGATTTTCGTTCTCCATCAATGACTTGACTTTTACTGCCTAACTAAAAGCCAGAATCTGAGTCAGTGTAAAGATTAAACAGAACAAGGGAACACTATGGGAACAGTAAGGAAGCTTCTCAAATCTTCTGGATTAATTAATGATGAGGGAGTAGGGAGAAAAGATTTGCTTTTTGTACTCTCCAAAGATTTATGAAATATGTTGTAGAGCATAGGGCACAGGGTCAACCCTCTATCAGATGAACCTGAGATTATAGTTTCTTCTAGTCACTATTTTCTACCAGTTACTTTATTCTTCAAACTTAGATGGGAGAAAGAGAGGACAAGCAAAGTCTAAACGTGTCAGATCATAATCAGCAGCAACAGATACCAGACCTACTTTACCTCACCACAACTTTTCACCAATGTAGTCCAGCCATGCTTTTCAATTTTTGATTTATTTCAAGCTCCAAAATATATATGGGTACATGGTGTGTGACACTCACTCATCCTGAAGACTGGGTGCTGTAAGTACCCAACACACTCCACAGATGCCCATAGAGCATGTTGAGCTATGTTGGATTATACCCAATAGCACATTTAGATTCCCGTGCTATGATTCAAGGCCTAGTTTGGTGTAGCACAGCTAGCTTAGTTTTACTGAAGAAATTACTGTTAATTCAGAAGAAAGTACATAAGTAGGGACGGTACAGAGGAACATAAGGTTTCTAAACAGAAGCATAAACATGACACATTAACATATAGCACCTACTACCTGTTATTATTGCCAGAAAAAGTCATTCCTTTGCACTCTTAATTCATAAATATCCTTCTTAGAAGATCTCTTGTGCATGGCAAAATAAGGTCTAATGTAGAATGATTCTGTGACATAAATCATAGATTGGCAATGAGGGTATGAAATATTCTGGCAATCATATGCCAGCTTGGCACATGATGCAGTTGATGTGACTGGATAACATTCAGTACAAATGAAGCTACAGATTTTTTAAAAGGCGTTTAGTCATAAAAATACAAATAAACAATGGAAGTATAATACATATTATGCACTTTAACACACAGTTTGCCTGCATCATCTCTTAAAATGTACTTCCAAGACATTTGTACAAAGCCTTCAGTGTTGTTCAAAATACAAGGTTAGGAATGCAATATAGTTTAGGGAGTAAGGTACTATTAGCAGTTTGGAAGATGCGATGTGGAGAGCTCTGTGACAGCACAGTATTCAGTGTCATGTCTAGCTTCATAGCTTGTTGTATTACTGGAGTTTTTTAGAGAGGTAAGAAGAATAAGCCTTTAGCCACCTGTGCTACTAGCAATGATTCAGTTTTAATAAAGTAATTTCAAAGGAAACTTTTCCCTATTATTAAGTTTTACAACACTGAAGACACATTAGAAAAGTTTCATGTATTTTCATTATTTAACTGAAATTTTCAGCAGGCACTGTGTTCCTGAGCCACTCAGGGATTTAAAACATTTATTAGTGGAAATATGAAAGTACATGCACAGTCAAATTAATCCAAGTTTAAGGTAAGTCCAGGTAAGTACAAACTTACCTCCATGACCTACGGTTTTTATTACACAAAAACAATATGTATAGAAAATCAGCATAAAGTACAGAATAAATTTCTTTATCTCTGCCTCCTGAGTCTGAGTTTATTGTTTGATGAGTTTCCTGGCAAAGAAAATAAGTTTTGATGAGATCAGCAGGAGTCTGACTGTGATTCTAAGAGAACACTTGGATGGTATCAATAGACACTACTGTATTTTAAGGGTCATGAGAGTTTGACAAGGAAATTATTTGATGAGAGTGAGGGTGCCAGAAGGCAGCAGCAGAAATGACATAAGAAGCTGTCACAAGAATGAAAGTTGTAAATGATGCAAAAGTAAAACAAAGTGAGCTGTTGCTAGCAGTGTTAGTTTCTGAGGTGAAGGCAAGAGTTTTACAGAAAACATTGCTGGCTAATACGGTCTCTTTTACTAAATATAAGTGTTTCTTCTCTCTTGGATTTCCATGTTAAGCAAGGACACTTAACTCAAGAAACAGGAGTCAAAGACACAAATTTTAATGCAACAGCAACCTAATGAGCAAATACTTTGTTCCATGCTTTTTTCTTCAATAAAGCAACCTCTAAGGCAACTACAAATACAGATTAAGACTGGTACCAATTAGTATTAACTGAGTAGCTGTAATGTAGGTTACTGGTATTGAATTTGAATTTTTTTGACTGTTAATATAAATTCAATATGAAAAATATTCACATCAAATCTTTTTGCAAATAAATAAATTATTTTAATATTTTTTGCATTAAGTTCCTATGCTGAATGAGAAAACGTCTTGATGCATTGTCACCTTCAAAGCCACCATAAAATTAGGATGACATTTTGTAATTTTGTCCACTGTAATTGAATCCCTGAGTTGCAGTGTCACCAGTGATAAGATTTTAATTTTGAAAAGAAGTTGCTACTAGGCATGCACAGTTGCAGGGAAATGACCCAAAACATACAAACCAAAAAAGCACACACAAAACCACCCCCCCCACCTCTCCTCAAACACATCTATTCCAAGAAGAGCATAATGTTAAATATCCACCCTTTAACTATGCCAGTGTGGTTTTGTGGTTTAATATACTACAGTATGTGAAAGGTGAAATAGAGCTATAGCAAATATTTGTCTGCATGCCCACAAAAAGTTAAATATATCTAAATATAACTGCATCACTAAATCATTCCAAAGCCCATCATTAAAAAATACTGGGGGATGAGCTCACTCACAAGTGAACTTTTATATATACATGTGTGTTGGTGTGTCTTTTCCCCCTCCCCCTTTGGACTATGGAAGTCCAAAAAGCTCATGTACACACAACATCTGGGCAATGCCCACACTCAGCATGAAGTAGCACAGACATCTGTGACTAATATCCAGATCATTCCATTTGTTGGACTCAAGACAATAAAAACGGTGGATGAAGTTTAAAGAATTTTTTTGAGGATTTGTGGGTGGCCAGCCAGTATGACTAAGATACAGGCACTTTCTAACTGCTTCAAACAGACTTCAGTCTGACTGGTCAGAGTCCCATGTGGTCAGTATGGAAAAAGTGGAAACCAGTGAAAAAACACTCCATCCCATTGGATTTTAAGCATGTTCCTGCACAGCTTACTCTAGATAACCCTTCCTCCCAAAGTCATACAGCCAAAATAGTGGAGTCAGGAACTACTTTGGTGCATTGTTGTCACAAGATTGTTAGCAAATTGAAGGGAATTCAGAGAAAAAAAGTCAAGAGTTGCAAAGGAGACTGGAAATTTCAAGAGAAGGATTGAGATAAGCATGTATTTTTGCCATCTGAGAAATGTATGAATAATGTAGATTTTTAAAAATATTAGCCACAAAAACTAAGAAAGCATAACATGAGGGGACAATTGTAAAATGATTTAATTATAATGCAGCCCCAATAAAAGGGCATTTAGGGAAAAGCAATAAATCTCTATTTCCATCAAACTGTAGGGTAAAATAACCTTCAGTTCCATTCTCTTGCAAAGTGATTTGTAAACCTGTTACATGTGTGACTCTGTTCTTTCTGCTGACTGCAAAAAACCCGGAGACATAGTAGAGTCAAATAGCAAAATGAGGGAAGGTGTTACCTGTAAGGGTGGTGAGGCAATGGAACAGGTTGTCCAGAGAAATTGTGGATGCCCCATCCCTGGCAACATTCAAAGCCAGGTTGGATGGGGCATTGAGTAACCTGGTCTAGTGGGAGGTGTCCCTACCCATGGCAAGAGCTTTGGAACTATATCTTCTTTAAGGTCCCTTCCAATCCAAACCATTCTATGATTAATAGAATCATTATTTATTAAGGAGGCATCATTAATTTACTAAGGAGGATGGGGATCTCAAGAAAGACAAAATCCTTGAATAGAAAGAAAGACACCTAAAATATATAGTTAAAAACCTCAGAACAAAATACTAAAGAATCATGCTGAACCTGGTCCAGCCCACCTGTATGATGTGTCTCACTCTACAGTGTAGTAATGACGCAGCTGGCATTTTAAGCTGAGTTATCTTGAGATCAACAGTAAGTTTAAACTGATTCTCCATGTGCATTGTGCTGCTCTGCCACTACATCCCACAGTAAAACCAGTGTGAATATATTTCAGTTATTTGAAGTTTACATGAGGGTGTGAATACTCAAGTATGTGCAACCCAGGTTACTCTCAGTTCAGATATCACTCATACTATCAATTAACAGGCCTATTCTGTGTTTAAAAGTGCAGGAAGATCACAGCATATGAAATTGGTAGGTTCTTAATCTTTGTGCATTCCAGCTGTCATGCAATGGTTCTTCAATCCCTGTAGAGTGAATTAATCTATGTACAAGAGTAGTCTCTGCTCTTTGGAAGTCATATTTGGATGCCACCTGCCTCTTTACATGTTAATTTATCAGACTAAGAGGGGTACCTGCTCTAAAAGCAGACATTAGACTTTGGATTATGCTGACAATGGAGTTTGTAACTTTAACTGCAGATAAATTTCCACAGAGTCTAAGAACATTCAGATTCAGTAAGCTCCTGAAATGAAACAGAACCAAAATAGACTTGAGAGAGCTGCTAAAAGGATGGGGTCATAACCAGGATATAATTTATTGCCAAATCAAAAGCATTGATTTCAACAAGAATGAGCATCTAGCTGTAAGAATATTCCCACAATCCACCCACATTAAGAAGATTTTGCAGCGAGACACACTGCAGGTTGAGGTTTGGGCAGACATGACCAATTTAGGCAAAGGAAGAAAAGATGAAGGAAGCTTCTGCTGACTCTGAAAAAGAAGTATTGACTAAGAGCCAAGACTTCCCTGCTATGCAAGAAGCTGTACCAGAGAGCTCAAAGTGGACTTGACTACCCACTTCCCCAGATGTGTCAGCTGGTAGCTATTTATCTTTTGATATAATAGATT
The DNA here is from genome assembly GCA_013399195.1 of Dicrurus megarhynchus. NCBI lineage: Eukaryota > Metazoa > Chordata > Aves > Passeriformes > Dicruridae > Dicrurus > Dicrurus megarhynchus. The sequence goes on from VXAD01001741.1 coordinate 2,043,968, forward strand.
TCATTATAAGTAAGTGGTCTTATGCTAAGTTAATATCTTTCATTTATTTTTCCACATTATACTCTGAAAACTACCACAGCAAATTCCACATGGTATAAGTGGTAAAAAGTCCAGCAAGATTGTAGGATTTATGTAGAATCACATTCTCCTTCTGTGCTGTAAGTTCTCTGCCTGAACCTAAACAATAGTCATAAAGTGCTTTTATCTGTCCTTATCTGCTTTCCTGTTTTTCCTTCGACAGCAACTCTTTGCTGCTCTCCTACTTTCTCAAACTGACCAGCTTCATGGTGAGAATTTCCTATCATGTGGTACATCCTCCCCAGGCTTTTGTCTTTATCAGCAAGTAGATCACTTTCTTGGCTCTACCTGTTTGTTTTGTCTACTCAAACTTGAAACAACAGTATCCTCTTTGGGCAGAGGGCAAACCAATTTTATGAAGTGGAGTTGTGGGTTAATTTTTATAAAACATGAAAGGTGTGTCATAGAATCTCTCTAAACAGTATTTTCTCTGCATGTTTTAATTGCAACGTTTCAGCAATAAGATATCTTCCACGAGCACAGAGCTACAAATCAGTCAGTCTCACGTCTATGCCTGGCAAGATCATGGATCAGATCCTCCTGGAAACTATTGTAAGGCATATGGAAAATAAAGATATGATAGGTGATAGCAAACATGGCTTCTCTAAGGGCAAATTGTGCCTGAAAAATTTGGTGGCCTTCTGTGATGGATAGAGGTAGTGGATGAGGGAAGAGTGACTGACATCTACCTGTACTTGTGCAAAGCATTTTACACTGTCCCACGTGACATCCTTGTCTCTAAACTGGAGAGATATGGGTTTGATGGATGGACCACTCCGTGGATGAAGAACTGTCTGGATGGTGGCACTCAGAGTTGTGGTTGGCAGCGCGATGTCCAAGTGGAGAGCAGTGACGAGTGCTGCTCCTCAGGGGTAGGTGCTGGAAATGGCACCCTTTAACATCTTTGTCAGTGCCATGGACAGTGGGATTGAGCGCACCCCCAGCAAGTCAGATCATGACACCAAGCTGTATCAACAGTATTACTTCATGTTGCCACAACTTCTTGTATTCCTAAAGTGGGAAAAAAACCCCCACAACCGTGTGGGTAACACACCACTGTTTTGGCAGTGGCTGAACAGTGCTTACACAGCACTGAGGTTTTTCTTCCCCCCTGACTCTGCCTCCCTCAGAGAGCAAGGCTGGGGGTTACAAGCAGCTGGGAGGAGACAGCTGACTCATACTGGCCAAAGGGATATTCCATACCATATGACATCATGGAAAAATGTAAAAACCCAGGGAAAGAAGGAGGAAGGGGGGACATGGTTATGATATGTGTCTTCCAAAGTAGCTGTTATGTTTTCTGAAGCCCTGCTTTACAGGAAGTGGCAAAACATGTGCTTGCTGATGGGAAGTAATGAATACATTCATTATTTTTCTTTAGTGTATTTTCCTGGAAGACTGCCTGCTGCCATCCTTATCAAGGAGGACTCACAGTACTATTTACGTTGCAGAAGTTTTAATGTCTTGTTTTTTCCTCTGTTAAAAGTAGCCCAGGTTGCTAAACCTGGACTGGGGCTTGATAAGTAATGCGATGGCACTACTATCTTGAAATTAGGCCACATATCTACTGCACTGTCTGCATTAAATGTTTTGGCATTTTGCCATCAGATTGAGTGACTTTCATACACTGTGCTTCTGAACTGCTTGGGAAGATTTCATGTTGCTCTGCAGTTTTGAGGTGAGCTCTGTGTAGATCTTCGTGAGAGAACATTTTGTTATCCTGAATTTTTGCTGCTGCTCACCTCAGCAATGTGGCATAGCAGGTGTCTACCCATCTGTTTATCTCACAGGTTCAGAAAAAAGGACACTAAAGCATGAAAAAAAAAGTCCTCCCAAAGCAAATGGTCTATATCATCAGTCTCTTCTACAATGGTAGATTAATTCCCAAAATACTGACAAAACTGACGTGAAATTCCCTAGCAGGGCTTTAGTTCAGAGACCTGATGCCAGAGTGTAGTAAGCTGTCAAATACATCTTCTCAAGCAGTGTATTTACAGTCACCAATTCAAATTATTTCTTTGCCCCATTGAAAGTGGTGTGAGGGCTTTCATGGAAAAAATGGCTTATGGGATGGTGAGAGAGGAACCTTGGAAGTTTCAGAGTGACTGCAGAGGCTGTAGGCTGCAGTCAGGTCCTCTTATGATGTACCCCAAAGTGCAGTAATACCAGAGCTCTAGTCCTGCAATAGGAAAAAGAAACACCAGATTGCTCAGAAGATGCTGAACACTTCATGTGGAGGATGTGTCATGGGGACACAATTGTAAAAACAGAGCAAAAAGACATAACTCTGTAGACAATGTCTAGTAAAAAGCCTTTGGCTCATTGCTAATTAAATCACCCACACTGTCCTGTTGTATCTGTCCAGTCCTGCCCTGTTGGATGGCTTTTAGCACAGCAGAGGTATATGGTTGGAATACCTTTCAGCACACCAGGAATAAAAGACAGACACCCTCAAAACCAAGGGCAGGGGGAAGTAGGCTCTTGACCAGCAGTTCTTGTAAACTTTGGGAAATACATATAAAATCATTCTGGTATAATTTGTTTCATGCCTTTTTAGGGGAACTTGAAGAGAAATTAACAATACGAGATGCAAAATATCTTTAAAAAATATTTCCTTGGATTTTCAAGTTGCCCTCCAAGTTCCATCCAAATAGAAAAGCCCTAACAGGGTAAGAAAAGCATTCCTTACTTCACCCTATGCTAATGCTTAAGCATCCCAGTTCAGCCACAGCTTCTCTCCCAGGATGGGTGCAGGTACATTCAAAACTGCAGCATGTCAACGTTCCACAGCAGGAAGAAGCCCATGTATAAAAAACACAGAAAAATTATGCACAAAACATTGTTTAAAATGCTCTGCTGTCTCTTGCATTATTTCCTGAAGCTTATTCTACCAATCACCTGGAGCACAAATCTGCCTTCAACATCTGTTCGTTTCTTCTAAAGCAGCTCCCCATTGCCCTTGACTGTTGCTTTTGTATACGATTCTTTATCAAACCTAATTGGAAACAGCATTGAAACCAACACTTGACATCTCCCTATGCTGCTTAACCCCTCTGCATCCAGAACATTGCTCAACCTTGCACATGAGGATGTAATCTTCTGAAAAGCAAATGATTCTCTCCAGTGCTGAACCAGATAAGCCCTCCTCATCACTGGGATGGCAGGGTTATCTAGATGTCCCATGAAAAAAAGCTTAGGATTTCAGGATTTCAAGGCTGCCAGTTATGAACAGAGACAGAAGCATCCTGCTGTATGAGTCTTATGGAGCTGACAAGAAAAAGCAAACTTTGGTCCCTTATAATCCCACAAATGTATCACAGTCACCTACTGGTATAGGCTTGAACATTATGGTAAGAATTATAGATATACCTCAAAAGTAAAATAGATTCAGTCCAGGCACAAAGAATCTCCTCCCATTTTAGTTCTAGTATTAGCATAAGTTATGGCTGTGTTGCAGAGAAAACAGTGGTTTTTTGCTGTTTTAGTTTAAAACAAACAAAAAGAAAGCAAGAGGATATATTTTATAAAAAAAATAATCTTAGGTTAATACTTGGAAAATGAATGATTCACAGGGTGCACTGCAGGTCACAGGGGAAGCACAAAGCCCTTCATTCTCGGGCATCACTGGTTTGCTTTCATTTGTGCTCCATGATTATATACCTAAATCTTTAAAAGCTTTGGATTTTGATCAGCTGAAGTATAAATATGACGTTAAAGCAGCTGTTTTGTGGGACAAGTAGAATAAAGAATAAGGAATGTTTCTGTACAAAACATATTTGCGTCTTCGTAAATGAAGTAACACAAACCTTTTAATATCTTACCTGGTTTAATGGTGTGGCTGTATACCAACATTACATTTTGCTTCATTTGGAGAGTACTTGACTATCATGTGTGTAGAAATTCAATGTTTCTAATTTTATAATTTCAAACTGATGTTTTGGGGCTACATATTATATAATCTGTAATAAATAACTTATTTGCTAGAGAAAAAAGAAGAATCAGTAAAAATCAAATTCACTGTCATATGAATACGAAGTGCCTTAAAAGTGACTCATAGAAACCAACTGGCTTTACAAAGTCAACATTAGATGTATTCCTAAACCACAAGTGTGGATAAGTCTATGATAATATCCTCCAGCAATTTATAATTTCCCTCAACTCAAGCATTACATCAGCTCCAAGATATTCTTATATGGATTTAAAGTTTAGCTAATGACCAGAAAACTTTACTCACTTTCTGCAAATCACATATTTTTCCTCAAATCCCAAATGTCAGGTATTCTGAATTAGAAATTTTTTTTCCAGTCAAAGCAAATATAGTAAAAGGAGAGCTACTGTGGGTCCAGCTTCCCACAGTACCTTCAGCTCACACCCCTTCATTTTTGATGGAAATGTGAACTTTTAGATTATATGGGTTGAGGTTAAACCTTCAGTAGTGCCCCTGATCAATAGAATCACCAGCTATGTAGCTTACGAAAAAAATGTATAGATACTGAAGGGTACTAAGAGCTAAAACTGTTGTAAATATTTAATATTCTTCTGCCTAAAATGAGACAAGGAACAGAAAAAAAAATACAATTCTTTACCTTACTGCTCTAATAATTAGATTATTCTTTAAGAAAGAAAACTATACAATTACTTTTTTTCTGTCTCTCTTTTTGTGTATGTATGTACGTATCTATCTATCTATCTATCTATGTATTTAATACCTGCAGGTTACATTTTTTTTCTCTACTTCTATATATATATATTCTTATGTAGAGCCATATCACTCATTTAAATATGAGTAAGTATTTAGTCAAGTTATTCTTCCACATAAGAGTTTTGACACATTTACAAAGCTAGCTTGCTCTTCACTTGATATATAATGGATACCTGATGCAACAGCTCCAGTGGTATTTGTGCTCACTTTTAGTTGAATAGTCAAATATGTAACTTTCAAAATTTAAAAATTTATTAAGAATTCATTAAGTCTCTGGGCCTGGCCATCCAGTCAGTTTTCTATCCTTCAAACCACAGTTCTTACAGAAGCATCTACAAGAGCACTTGTGCCCAACAGACTATGGAAGTACCTGTAGGAGCTTCTTTTACAGTTTGTAGCTTGAGTCCCCTTCTGGTTGGAAAGATTACCTTTGTTATACTTAGAGGGTTTTTTCAACTTTCCAACTTTTTTTTTTAATTCAATTATATAGAAGTTTACTTTCATTCTTAACACTGAAAGAAACAGATGGTTATACAGACAGAAAAAAACCCCCAAAGAGCATGTCCCTAGCATCTGTAAAGTTGCCTCACTTAAAATAACATTTTCACCTGTCTTCTTCAGTGTATGAACTGTTCAGGTTAAAAACATCTTTTGGACAACTGTTTTTGCCTGTTACCTAGTTAAACTTGCTATAACACTTTTTAAACTTGATAAATAATGCATAGCAAAGCAAGATTATGGTGGATGAATATTAATGGCAGAAATAAGAGCACAGAAACTAATCTATAGTCAGAGAACACTAAAGCACAGAGTACAAAGTGACATAAGTAGGCTAATTGGATGCTTCTTAGAGGAACTGCTTTTCTGCAAACATTAGATTCACCTGACAGAGATTTATTTGATGACTCTTGGATAAGAAAGGAAGAAAATGCTTCTCTTTTGTGTCAAAGTAACAGGTCTGTGTCTTGACATCAAGGAAAAAACCAACCAAACAACAACAACAACAACAACAAAAAAGAAAAGATGCACCTAGTATCTTAATGGTATATTATTTTTCTTCCTTATTTATTTAAAGAATCAAAATAATTCTTCTTACTCTTCTCACAATCCTTCTCCCACCCTTGACAAAGACTCAGATTGTTAGAATAAGATAGCATTTAAGAAAATAAGTATTTAGCAGTACAGTATCTTGATCAATGTAGGTGACCTAGTTTAAAATAATATAGTTGCCCTTCTACACACAAAGACTGGAATCAGCTTATGCTTTGTGCTTTTTTTTTTGTTTTTATGACTTTATTTTTTTTAAAAAATTGGTAGCCGTATGCCTTTCTCAGCCCAATGAACTGCAGAGACATAGACCAGCACTAGTCAGTAGCCCAATTTACAAATATCTATCAAAGTTTGTGGGTCTCTGGCCTGTGAGTGGTAACCCGGATAGAGTGACCAAATCCCACACACCAAATGAGAGCTAGAGGGAGAAAATAGGAGCAGCAAGAGCTGACAGTCTACCCAGAGCATTTCCTGAGTAAAGGTGGGAAATGTCTTCATCACTTTTGGCAGCAACCTGTTCAAAGGCTCACCAGCTCAGCCTGATCAAAGTCCAGAACCAAGGTGAGCCAGAAGCATAACTCTGAGGGAAAACTTGACTAATGACATGTCAGTGTGAGAAACTTCAAGGAGTAAGCCCATACTGTGCTATACCTCTATCAAACTGAATCCATTAATTGTGTCTTTGTTGGAACTCAACGTGAATGGCAACTGTATGAAAACCAATATGAAATCCAGAAACTTACAGCATCATATTTGATATCATCAAACAACCAAATCTTAATCCTATACATAGCTCTATTCTCTATAGCATTCAAGGCTGTTCTCTCGTGAACAGCTATTACAGAGAGGATGGAGATTGCCTATGCCATGTTTGCATTACTTGTATTTGTGAAGGCTTTCCTTTTAAAAGCTCAAATTAAAATCGGAAAGTAAGGTTCAGGCACAAAGTCAACTCAATTTAAATTTATGAACAAAGAAGCTGTGCTGGCAGTTGTTTTAATTTATGGGAAATCTCTGAATAAAGAATTTCTAGATTCAGTTACCTATATCTAGGCTTCTACTAATCTATTAGGTGCCAAATGGTCTCTGAAACTCCCCAGAAAATTACTTTTGTCCCTTATTATCAGGCAGAATACCCTTGGTACTTTACTGATATAAAGCCAAGGCACAAACTCTGAGTTTCAGAGAGCTGGCTGAAAAAATATTGCCCTACATAATACCAGTTTCTAGAAAGTTATACATAATTACACTTATGTGATTTTTGCTGCATCAGTAGCATTTTCAATTAAGTGAATATAAGGTCAAGCAAAGCTGGATAACTTTCAGTGGCATTAGTGGAATCTAAATAGCATTAACACTGTAGATGAATTATCCAGACTGCTTGTAAAACTGATTGCAAAACCAGTTAGAAGCCTTTTGCAAGGAAGCTGTAAGTCAAATAAATAAAACCATGACAAAACTACAAGTACATTAAAAGAATTATTACATAGATAATTAACAGCTACTTCATTGTTCCTTTTGCATCAATATAGATTGTTATACACTCTCCAGCCATCTTTTCAGAGGTATGTATTTCTTAAGTGGTTCATGAACAGTATTGTATTTCAAAGATATTTTTGCATTTCAAAAGATTCAAGAATGAGCCTCACCTTTGTATAATTACACATCAGAATTGTCATATATATATAAAACAGAAGTTAATTCCAGAACTTTCAGTGGAGATTTGTGTACATATGCTTATATTTATACATATATATATACATGTACTTACTGTATATATGTGTCTCTGAATTTATAGCTTCATACTTTGCTATGCTCATGTTTATATTGTAAAAAAAAAGTAGAAATCTAAAGATGTATCTTCATATATGCTTTAAATAGCGCACAATTTTTTCTACATATGACACACTGCTTTATACATCTATATAATATACAACCATATGTAAAATTTAGGTTGCAAGTACCTCATTATCTTATAGATTTTTGTTAAGAAAACAAGATTGAAATCTTGTAAGTTTGCCCATTCATTAATTTTTTGGTGATATAAATCATACACAATAAAAAATAAAATATATCCATATCAAGCCAAGAACAAGGTTTTTTTAATTCTAATTTCTACACCCCAAGTAGCACATACAGACTCTTAATTCATATTTCTGTATTTGTACTGCATCATGGTTTTATCACAAAAAAAAAAAATTACTTAAAAAATTTACTTCATTATTTCAAATTCTAAACAATCACTATGAAGTTAGCTTATGTCAGAACAAAGATAAATAGAGGGGAGAGAGGTACCTGCTATATAGACAGTAGTTACTGAAGGAGGAAATTTGGTCAAGTGACAATTGTTTCCTTTCTACTGCTGCCTCCTTCCCTGTTATGGCTCTATGTGCAGTGTTCAACCACAGGAACATCTCACTTCTATTTTATTGCAAATTTCTAATTCAGAAGAGGATTCCCCAAAATATTCTTCCGTTATACACTACTATTCCATGCTCTTCTACATAGCTACTAGTCTTTTGGGGTTATGGGGTGGTTTCCATTGTGAGAACAGCCATTGCCTTTTGAAAACTGCCTCTTTCAAATGCTTAGGAGGCAATTAGGCATGGGGAAAAAACACCCCAGACTGAGACGAATAACACTAGGTGTAGCTTGTGCACATCCACCTGCCATAAGCTACTGAGTGGCTGGAAATTTCCAGACCAATCGCTACATTAACAAGTAATTTTGTCTCTAGCATTTGTAATTGCATTATTTTCTCCCTAAAGGTGAATCAGGAGAAGAACAGAAATAATATGGGAAAAACAAGGCAGAGCAAAGAGATGCTCCAAAAAGGTTTCTTTGTACTACGTGTCTTAATTTCTGTATGATTCACTCCTGGGAAAGAATCGTATTGTAATTTTGTAAATAGGTACTGAAGTCAGAATATTCAGAACAACAAAGGGATCTTTTTCTGATAGTCTGCAATAAGCATTTATAAGGCCAACAATTAGCATGAGAAGTCCCCGTGTCATTCAGAGGTGCATTTATCAGACCCAGCAAATTAGCAGCCTTAATAGCTACCAGCTACTAGTCAGGTCAGTATGAGCAGATATAGGGGAGTTATTAAGATGATACTATCAATATACTCTGTGATGACTGACTGTCCTCAAGGCTGTGCACGACGTTATCAGTAAAATCTCTATTCCTGTAAATATTTCTTCCTCTTTTCATCAGCTCTCACTAGAGACAGAAGTGGAGAAAAAAAAATGTAACTCCATCATGCTCCAAGCCTTACCTCTGTGGCAATTTTATCACAGTCAGCATTGGACTTATTAGAGAAACCCAGAAAGAAGGAATTTTAAGAGCTCAAACCTGTTTCTCTAATGAAAAAGTGGTTGAGGTTCTTAGGAAGATAATATTAGCAACAGTGTGTTAAAATTTCTGCTATTAGTTTTCCTCTTACCTTCTAACAACATAAGTGAAGCAGCTTTTTCCTGGACTGTGGAATTAAACAAAAAACAAAAGGCAAAAAACCCAAAAACTCCTACACATTAAAAACCAAAAACCCAAGCAAAACCCCAAACCAAACAAACTCCCCCTTCCCAAAAATCCCTCTCTGTTCTCCCTTCCAAACTGCACTTCATAGTGCCCTCTATTTTTTAATTATTATTGCATAGTGTTAAAAATGCAGTAAAAGGGATTGCAGAAGGAGATTTCATCATGAAGTCACTTTTGGCCAAGTTACTTTTATCCGACTGTAAAACTTGTGTAGTAGGACAGCAGTTTATTCTGCAGTAAACAAAAGTAGTAACGCAGGTTCTTTCTTTGCCAGTCAATGAAGGGTTTTTCCCTCCCTCTCTCCTCACACAATATGTTTGTGCTTTGCATCCCTCCTAAGTTTCTAAGATATGGAATTTATATTCTCACCATACAGTCAGACTGCACTTTGGTCAGAGTGAGGGTTACAGAAAGATGCATGAGTTCCTTTTTTTTGTACTTTACTAACTATGAAAACATGAATTATAATGAATGTAACAACTATTTGTGGATACAAGTTTTAAACACTTTCTTCCCCTCCTCCATTTTCTTTCTCCTTTTGTTCCTTACCCTGAAAACCCACCCCAGGTCTAAATCATGCACGTCATGGATGTTTAATACTTTGTTTCAGAGAGAGCCATTGGGAAAAAACCCCAGAGAAGATAAAGCAAGCAGTGCAGAAACATTTCATATATTAAATATGGATGACATTCAAGTGCGAGAAGCAAAGGACAGATTATTGTTCATTGTTGAGTTTCAAAGGATGCAGACTTTATTTCACTGAGCAGTTCTGAGACACCATTCTCAAAGCTTTTTTTGTTCCTAAGCTAAAGGAATGGAAGGGACCTGCTCAGTTCATATGTGCTAAGCACTGGAAGACACGTATGAGATTTGTGGGGGAAAACAGATGTCCAAAGGCTGTAGGAAAAATAAAATTATTTCAGCACTAGCCAAAGCATGATTATAGATTAAAGCCCACTAAGGCTAGCAGGCAGTCCTATTAGTGTTGAATATGTCCAAACTCTATATAAATCAAGAAACAAAAGAACTACTTGCTCAGGACAGCATTGTTAGTATCAGGTACCAGTGGAGAACACTGTTCATATTGCTGTATTGCACAGTACCTCCCTGAAACCAAACAGTTGAAACTTAATAAGCCCCTGCTCAAGAGCCCTGGAGGTAAGAGCCGGACCCTGAAATAGTAGAATGAAGTTGTCTAAAATGCACACACATGCCCAAAACATGCTAAAAATTCATGTGCCACAGAGATGTTCTAAAAAAAACTTGGTTGTTGAGCAACAGTTTCTAGTTCCTTATCAAGACCTTATTCCCTGTTTAAAGCTTCAAGTGATGAAGAAAATTGTTTATCACATATTTATAGTTTAACAAACTTTCAGTATGTGCTGAATTAACTACTGTTTTCTGGACTTAGCATAACTGACTCCCCAAAACCACAGGCAGCAAACCAATCTGCCTGGAGGTTACTTGACATGTGTCCATATGCCACTGCACACACTGAATCACAGCATGTTTAGGTCAGGTCCAGAGGCCCTGGGTCTGAAGGGTGAAACTAGGGCTGCCAAACTCTCCAGTGGCAGTAATTTTTGTGGTACATGGTAATCACTGAGACATCCTCTCCTTCCACAATCTGGATATCTTCAGATATCTCCATATTAAAATTATATCCCAGGGTTTGGGCACACCTTCACACCTGACCATGATCATTACTGATCATGACATCATCTATGTTTTCAGTTCATCAACCACCCCTGAGGTAAAGCATAGGGTGATGCTGTTACCTCATGCCAAACTCCTATCCAGCTTCTCATAACATGGACAGGTAGATGGATCACTGGCAGGAGGCAGCTCCTTATTATCTCTCACTGTTTTAATTTTGTATTTCACTGTGTCTTTATTTAAACATGGGTTAATGACTCCATTTATGTTTCTGCAGCTGAACCGCATTTTTTCCGAATCTTTGTTTCCCTCCTTTTCCCAGTATTAGGTGGTGTTAAAATTGAGACATTCAGGATAGCTGCTGCTGGATGAGCAATGAAAAGACAAAAATCATAGAATAATTTGGGTTGGAAAAGATGTCCCAAAGTCATCTAGTTCAACCTCCCTGCAAAGAGCATGGACTTCTTCAACTAGATCAGGTTGCCAGAACCAACAGACAGATATGGGTTTTTCCTAAGGACAAGCGGGTGTGCAGAGTTTGTGGTCAGGAAAACAAAGTTAATTCTGACCAGTGGGTTCCCCAAAGATGGAGCAGTTGTAGGAAGTGCAGGAAAAGCAGCTCGCTTTCCTAATTTTTTTTGGGACCGGGACAATCACTTAAACATTACTTATTGTGACATTTCTGATGTCTGAATCCTAGCAAGGAGACTTAATATGATTTGAACTAGGACTCTAGTAAGGATCTTGATGTCATTAAATAGCCTTCTTAATCTAGCTGTCAATGAAATAATTAATGCTTTATGTAGCTGGCTAAGCAAACTAATAAAAGCCTACTTAAACAAAATGAAAATGTGTTATATTTCCTCATACAGTAATGTGGAGAGAAAACATTATCTAAAACATGAAATATATTTTATAAATTGAGGTATTTCCCAGCACTCACACAAGCTTTTAGAATCTGAGAGTAGAGGAAAATTTCAGTGCAGGTTAAAATGATTTTTAGCCACTTATACTTACAGGTAGGTGCTCTATATATCACATCGACAACTTAAATCTCCAAAGCATAAATGTCAGAGACCCTTGCTCTGCCTGAAAGCAATTTTCTAGATAAAACCAGGGAATTTCAATTAAGGATGAATGTGCAATTACTTTAAGGAAGAATAAAACCAAGCTTTCCATTAGGAATATATGAGCAGCTGTTAAAAAAAAAAAAAATACTGTCAATACTGTCTCTTCATTCAATTAACTCCTAACCTTGCAGACTACAGATCATTTAATTTGTCACCACATCGATTAGGCAGCTCTACATTTTGGGAGCACTTCTATGCCATTAGGTTATTAGATCCAGCTAATTTCTTTCCCGAGAATTACATGAATACATTTAACACATTCATTAGCTAATGAAGTTAGAAGATTTATATCCAATCTTTTCTGTGTGTATTGAGGACTACCCTTATCAAAACTCCAATTCAGAGACAAAATATTTATCCTTTTTCAAGACATAATATGCAACAGCTAATATTTTGAAACTAAAATTGTCATTTCCTTGCTGCTATGAAACTACAAGAAACAAGGAAATGATGCTAAGCAACAAAAAACCCCCAAAATATTAGCTGTCAAAATCATTAATAATTTAATCTATTAAGTACAGAAGCTCTCCCTTTACTATTTGAAAATATATTTGAACTATATTTCCTCTCCAAACAGTAAAGCAATCTTCTCATCTCCTGCTTTTCTGACTGTGAATGCACTAACTTTAACAAGTTATTTTTATAGAGCCAGATTCAGAGAAGTTAAAAAAAATCACCTTTTTTTTCCCCCCCCCCCATATAAATTGAACCGGTAATGTAATATCTAAAGTAATTTTATGTACAGAAAAGAAATAGAAATGCTTCCTTATGTTTTCATGAGGTGTATAAAAGAAAGCAGTCAAAACATTCTCCTACCTTAGTCAAAGATGCTTGCTGCTGGCTGACTGTAACAATTTTACTTGCATCCTAGTAAACTCTTGAACAGTAATCCTGTTATGTGTCTACAGCAGTTTCATGGGGGTGGGACTTCTGTGTAATAATGAATTCACCAGGGAATTTTCCCTTTCAAAGAGTGCTACTGCAGACAAGGAAACTGCTCCACACTTACTGTCACAAGCTTTTGGATGATTAGGTTAAGATGCAGAGAGTAAGTACATGTACACACACAGAGTGATGCAGATTCAAATATTTCCTATATGCTAAAGCTTTGGCAGGATGAAAACTGCAGTATGCTTTACAGGGAAAGTATATATATATATATGTGTGTGTGTGTATGTGTTTGTGCATATATACACTTTATATATGCAAAAAGGAGAGTCACAAAAGGTCATTGTGCAGAAATTATTTATTTAGTCTATAGGGGTGTGGCAAAATAACATGTCTGGGTCTATTAGTGATTCTAACCATTTAATCTGAGAAAGAGAAACTCCAAATCAAGCATGCCAGTTCTTACCTAAAAAAAAAAAATTAAGACTATCTTAATCCTAAATGATAGGCTGCATAAAAAGCAGACACACACCCAGCCTACTGGCTATCACTAACTTCCCGTGTAGCAACTTCCCCAAGTGGCAGCTCAGACATAATGAAGAAGCTCTGTAATATGTTAACCCAATAACATAAAAAATAACTTCCTGCCAGCTTTCCAACAAAGAACAGTGATGTTTATAGTGATTATTATTAAGATGTATGAGCAAAGAAACCTTGGAGAGTGTGTGTGGTCACTTGAAATAGTAGACAACAAATATGAGAACAAATTGATACTTTGGATGAAAGAGATATATCTGGCAAGGTTATGGCAGTGAATATGACAAAGGGTGAAGGGTCCCAGTATTCAGCCATCCACCTCAGTAGAGCTGTAAGAATAATAGTCATAGGACCCTATTACTGGACTAAGTGAGCCTATCAGCCTTTATTAAATCATCCAGCAGTTTCCTTATCTCATTTACAGATAAAAAGCAAAACAAAGCTGACTCATGGACTTCCAGCTCTGCAGAGCTGCTTTGCAGCGGGTCAATCCTAGACTGTGCTGGTGTCTGGGATTACACCCTAGATGCAGGACCCTGCATTTGCCTTTACTGAATTTCAGAAGGTTCCTCTCTGTCCATCTCTCCAACCTGTCAAGGTCTGTCTGAAGGGTAAGCATAGCACCCTGGGGTATCGGCCACTCCTCCCCACTCCCAGTTTTGATGCATCAGTGAACTTGGATGAAGGAGCAGGGTACCTTCTGAGCAAGTCACTGATAAGTTAATAAATAAGTTAAACAATTCTGGGCCCGGTATTGAACCTTTGGGGACACTACTCATGACAGGCTTCCAACTAGACCCTGTGTCACTGATAATGAATCTCTGGGATCTGCTGTTCAGCCAGTTCTCAATCCACTCACTGTCCACTCATCCAACCCACGCTTCCTGAGTTTGCCTATGAGGATGTTGTGAGAGATGGTATGGAGGGAGACAATACCCACTGCTCTCCACTCATCCACCCAGGTAGCTGTTTCACTGTAAATGCAATCAGGTTTGTCAATCCTTCCAGTGACTCCACTTGTCTATCACTTTTATAGCTTTCTTGTTAGCTAACTCACAGCAGGTACAAACAATCATAACTTTCTTCTGTATAAATTCCAGCATTCATTCAGGGTGTGAAAGACAAATTCAACTCCCTTCCCTTCAAAAGCAACCTGCATTTCTCAACTCCATGCAACTGCCCTCACCCGGAAGGTCTGTGTGCTTGCCCTACCTTTTTTTGAAACTGTCCCAACAGGGATGCCACCCTCAAGAATCTGAGTTACTTAAAAGAGAAACCAAAAGAATAAACATCATCCTAGAATGTTCAAATGTGAGCATTACCTGAATAGAAGATAACAACCTTATCTAAAGTAGAATTCTGAGGATGTTATTTCAAGAGAAATGAAAAGAATTTACAGTTGCTCAACTCAAAGGGCAGAAGGTGAAGGAAGAATAGCGAGGGAAAAGAATGATAATATTTAGCTATGTCAAAAGCAAGAGCAGAGATATTTCTCATCTTCATAGCAGATAGCATAACAAGCAAAAAGTTTAAATTGCAGGAAAAACGGTTTTCCAATGCCTAATCCTTGGATCTACCAGTAAAGAGGGAGACTCCTCAGTCTCCTTATTTGCCTGGTAGCCTTTAAAAAAAGTTTAAAAAAGTAAAAAAAAAAGTTAAAAGTTAAAAAAGTAGAAAAAGGTTAACAAAGGTATCATAAATAATCTGGGAAGAGTTAATTTTACATTGGCTCAGTGAGGTGATCTGTACATGTCTACACAAGTTTTTCTGTACAAGCTCTGAATATTCAGGAGGTGGAGATGAAGCATGTTTCTGTCAGAAATAGTTTTATCCAAGCACAAGTATACTTTTTTAATTTGTAAAAATATCAAAAATAATTATTTTTATAGGAATTATTTATGTCAATAGAAGTGTGAATGCTATCCTGCTAATAAGACACTTAAAAGTAATGTAACACTAATTTAGCACTTCAAATAAATTTTAAATATATGCTTGATGCATTAATTGAAAAGCTTTTACCTTCAGTCAAAAACAAGTAAAAGAATACAGGCTATTTATCTCAAAGTTTTCTTTTTTCAATTTGATGCCAAAATTAGGAGCATGTAGAGCATGTAGGAGCATAGACTGCATTTTATACTGACAGGACAAAACCCATGTGTCACGTGTACTAGACTTCTCCAAGTGCTGTGATTCAGCTCTTAATATGAAGTAATTGCTCCCTGGTAGACCTTGGAATTTAATTATTCTGACCTAACAGACTCATTTTACCTAAGATCTTCTTTTGTTGATCTAATATGCAGTTGAAAGGCTGTTTCAACTTCTGGTCTGTGCATTGCTTGTATTAAATTACTTGTTTTCATCTACTTTACAAATTACTCCATGGGAAAGTGATGCCAGACAGCCAAGGTACTGTCTTTTAGGTAAATAAATTACATACGGCCCCCTTTGCTACTGTTAGATCCCGAGACTTGCAGTTATACTTCTTCAATTTGATGGTTATAGTCAGTATTGGATAAAATTCTTCTATACAGTTGTTTTTAATCACTTAAATTGCAATGTTTTGTAAGTAGAAAGTATCCTTTGATGAAGGAAATTAAATTCCATGAAATGCCATCTTTCTGCAAAGAGTGATTTGATTTACTGATACTGTGTTGTAGAACTGTGACCAGGGTTTAGCAATACCTGCACATCATCAAACCAATCACTTTTCAGGGAAAGACACAAAGCACTTTAGATATTGGAAAGTGCATTTCATCTGCAAGCTGCAAACAGATACTCTGATTGTCAGAAACAAAACTGAGCAGAATCATGGCTCAATGGCACTTAACACAAATAAGACATCTTCTCACATAAGTATTTTCTACCCTTTTCCCCTTCCAGTCAGAGGAGCTCAATCTGCACCTCTAGTACACAAAATCTCAGACAATTTTCTGTACTTTTCCATGGTAAAGTACAAATCATATGGACAACTGGCACTGACCTCACATGGATTCTGTATTTCAGTAAGATATTGATAATGTGTGGTGTCTATCACTTTTTGATCTGGTGATATAAAGGCTTCTGTGTGGAGTCAGCTCTTCTGATCAATAGGAAAACAGCAGAGTTCTTGTTGCCTCTCCAGGGTAAAAGGTACCACTGCTATTATTCATCAGGAGCATACTTCACATTTCCTTGCATCAAAGGCTGTCAAAAGAGAACCTGGGGCAGCCCTCTGTAGTCACCTGGTGTACCTCACTTTGGAGTTATCTAACTCTTTAGAGATTGCAGAACTGTACCTAAAGGTATTTTTGAGACAGTCTATTAAAAAATGCCATCCTGTAACATAACATAAATACCTTGAAAAAATATTTTTGTTGCAAAGGTTTGGCGATACAGCCTTAGTAATAACATTTGGGGAGACTAGGCCAACACATTTACCATAAACATACTTCCCATAGAAACAATAATTTTAGAAAGTCATATAACTGCAGTGAAGAAGATAATGAAAAAATACAAGATGGACCAATATGCTACAAATAGACTGGGATACATCAAACACTATTGTACTGGGAAACAGTTAATAAATACCTCTGTGCATATTGGCTCCCTTAAGGGGTTGCAGTCTTCTGAATTAATTTTTTTTAACTATACTTCTCTGCAGCTGTATATGAAATAAAAGAGTGCATTGAAGAAAACTCTCATAAACTGCTGCAAAGATGACTAGAAAAAATTTATGCATTTTTCAGTTGACTTCACAACTGACTTGGTGTGTGGTGTTTAATTAATGCCACCATAAAGCTCTTAGGAACTTCAAGGAAAAGACATGTTTTTCCTTCTACAGTTTTTCTGGAAATGCATCACTGCACTAATGTATTCTCACCACATTGAACAAACTGCTTTCCAAACTTTTACTAAGAACACAGCTCTTGAGCTCTAGTACTTATGGTGTTTATGTCAATACAATTCTTAATGCATTCCTGCTGCTAGGATAAGTTTGTTTACAGCTTGTGGATGAAGTAATTCTCATACACTCTTTGTGAGGATCCCGTTTTTTCATTGACTGAATAGTTACATCTAACCTCCCTTGCCCTTCATGCGTGGGCAGAGCTTCCTCTCTTTGGATCATATCTAATATTTCAATGGCAGCATCAGTTCTTACCAGTGCCAAGGGCATTGTGCTAGCAGCCTAGTTATACTGTAAGCAAAAATAATTATATCTCATCTCTTCTGAAAAGCAGGCACTGAAATGGGAGCAACCCAACACATTTTAATGAGATTCCTTTCTACAAAAGAGTTTAGCCTCCTGTCTTATGAGAGAACATTAAAGCCACCTTTTCGTATGTTTTATTAAAAGGTGTAATATGGTTCAACAGTGATTAAAATGAATAGGATAGCTTTTGTTATTTTAAGCATCAATTTCTAGGAAATTTTCCTTTCTTACCAAGCCAGAGGATGGCTGTTAGGTTT
The DNA here is from genome assembly GCA_013399195.1 of Dicrurus megarhynchus. Lineage (NCBI taxonomy): Eukaryota > Metazoa > Chordata > Aves > Passeriformes > Dicruridae > Dicrurus > Dicrurus megarhynchus. The sequence goes on from VXAD01001741.1 coordinate 2,061,995, forward strand.
CAGACTGGTAGAGAAAAAAGGAAAACACTGATACATGTAAAGTACCACAGGGTAATAACGAATTAGGTAGAATACTGAAAAGTGGAAATGTCTTCACTTACTTATTCAGAACACTCAGTTTGTCTGGTTAAGTTATCTATACTATTTGCACAAAGGTCAAATTTAGTTAAACCAGATGTGCTTCCTTTGATTATATAACTTAACATTTCAAGATGAGAACTGAAAGGTGATTCACTTCTCATGACACTGTGGAGGACAATCACCATGCTCAAAATGCTGCTAAAGTGACATCCAGAAAAGCACCCTCACTACCCTACTCTGCAGAGCACATGCTGACAAATAAGGTAAGAAAGGAAAAAACATAGGGAAATTCCTAATCTCATATTGACAATTTTGAACCAGAACTCAACTGAAAACTGCCAGGCTCAGACAAAAACAAAACACTTCTACATATTAAATTATTATGTAATTATTTTATACAAAGTAGAATATTATTAGAAAGAAAAAAAAATTTCAGAATGTTTACGAATCTGGATATTAAAACATTTAGTAGTGAAGACTTCAGTTCACAAAAATCTAATTTGTACAGGTATCAGAATCTAAGCTTCTTGTTTTTCCCTCATCAGTGTTGACCAGCACAGGCGTTAAGAATTTTTTACAGGCAAGAGAAATTGAGAGCAGTAAGAATGATCTGCCATAGCCAAAAATTGATGTCTGTGAGGTTCAAGATGAAATATAGACACATCTTGTTCCTTCAGGAAACACTGGAACAAATTACCCAAGGACACTGTAGTCTCCATCCTTGAAGTGCTGGACAAAAAGCTCAATTTCAAGCAGTGCATTCAATCACAATAGTGATTGCTGACCATCACTGGACAGCTGTGTAGAGTGGCAAAGCTTTCAACCATACACTGTGCTGCAGAATACAGACTGTAGTCCAAATCGTCTGGTGAGGTGAAAGCTCAGACAGGAGGAGGAAGAGGGTTCTGAAATGGTGTGGGCAGATGGACAGATTAAGACTAAACTCAAGAGAAGCCATCTTCCTGAAATCAAGCTCCAGTTTTCATATGCATAAAGGCAGTGTAAGTATGAAGAACTCTAATTATTGGATAAAATCATGACCTTGTGATGTTGAGGGCTCTATCACTGTTTTGAACAGGTCCAGGTTTTCAGCCATCATGCTCTGTTTCCGAATACTTCTTAAAGAAATCCAAAAACCCCCACCAAACCCCATGAGCAATACCCATCCACCTGCAGCCACAAAAAACCCCCCCAAAAAACCAATCAAACAAACAACTCTAACGAACAACCCCAAGACACAAGTAAATTGAATAAAAATCTCGTTAAATAAATCTAAACCCATGGCCACAAGGCAGAAGTAAGAATGGACTACAGTTTTGCTATCTTGCTTCAAAACACTGGAAAGTATTCATAACTCTTGATACTGCAGAAGCTTCTGCATTTCTCATGAATAACTAAACAGATTATAAATACTTTCACTTTGATATTCATAGACTGATATCAAAATATTGAAACATTCCCTGAGTTTCCTGTTTCCCATGACTTCCATCTCAAATCTTTCTTAGTGACCTTTGAGAAGGGAAATTTTTTGCTCTCCTAGTTTCTGTGAAAATTAATATAGCCAAAATCAGAACTAAGACCAATATTTAGATATTTTTTTTCTTTTCTTTTTTTCTCCTCGCCTCGCCTCGCCTCGCCTCGCCTCGCCTCCTTCCCCTACTTATTTGGATTGTCTTTCTTCTTTTGTTCACATCCTGATGCTCTTTTTTGCCTTGTTTAGAAATCTAGGATTTACCATCATTGTATAAAGCTTTTCAGATATTTGCAAACTGTTATGACCTGGTGTACTTGCTTTAATTTGTCATCCCTCCAGCTTTTATTGTGATAAGTTTTGGTTTAAGTGCATTTTTTTAATATGTATAATCTCAAACACATTCCTTTCACAGTCATTCTAGGGGCTGAGGGAACCAACTGAATTAAGCCGTAGAAGACTAACTAATTTTAAGATTTTATATTCTGTGTATTCTGTGTAATTAATGCATTAAAACTAATTTCACATAGTGAAGGAATAACTTTCTAGCATACTCTAACAATATTCCAAGTAGCAGTAACAAAAAAATATAAAAATTTGCACAATGTGCAGACAATACGAAGACTGAAAAATGTGTAACAGATAATGGTGTGTTTTGTTTGCAGTTCTTTTAGCTTTGTTTGGGGGGTTTTTTATTGTTTGGCTTATTTATTTATTTATTTATTTATTTAAATACACACCGTGGGCCTTCTTTAAGAGGCACCATGTAAACAAGCAGTCAAAAAAACCCCCCAGAGGTCACAGAGCCAGTGAGGTGGGTTCTGCAATATTAGGACTGTGGTCACTGGGCTGCAATGAGAGAACTGCCAGTGGACTGAGGGAATGGGTCACTCCTTTCCACCTGGCACTGGTGAGGAGTGGCTGAGGGAATTGAGCTTTTTTAGGCTAGAAAAGACATGGTTAGGGAGAAACCGATTGCACTCTATGAGGAGAGATATAAAGGAAATTGAACAGTGCTCAGACAGGTAGAGCAAAAGGTCAAAGTGACAGTGGTGAGTAACAACAAAAGCAATTATAATTGGATATAAAGAAAAACATCTACTTAATGAAAGTAGTTAGGCACCAAAGCAAGGGTCCAGAGAAGTTCGGATTTTCCATATCTGAAGACTCACAAGACAAGTGAAAAAACCTGATCTACCTTTAAAACTAGCCTTTCTTTAAAAAGGAGCTTTAGCTGATAACTCTAGAAGTCACTTCCACCCTAACGTTTCCTAAGATTCCAAGACCATACTTCAGAACTGCACCATAACCATGCCACACAGGAGGCTTAGGGTTTCACTGAAGTGGACATGAAGTGGACACAGTGCCCTCCCCCCACCAGGATCAGGTTGCTAATATAACTGTAGAAGTTAAAAAAAAAAAAAGTGTCAGATTTACCACTTGGTTTATTAGCAAACATTATCTGTTAGCTACAAATTACAGCCTAAACCCAGTTGCTGTACTACTCAACACTGCTCCTAGGTACGTAACCTACATGAAGGAGGCTGCCTCCATAACTTCCATCATATTTTCGAAAGCTGCCTTAGTGTTTTTTGAAAAACTGTTTTTTACTAAGCTATCCTTAGTGAAAGAAAAAATAACCCAGAGAAAGAAAACCAAAGGAAAGCTTAGATTGCTTTCCTATGCTTAGAAACCAGGCTGGGGGCTAGAAGTAACAGGTCTGACATTTCCTCCATCTCCCCCTTTCCCCTTCTGTCTTTCCCCTCTTTAATTATTTATTGACCTCAGAATTCAATGATGTCACAAGAGTGCACAGAAGAATTATTATCTGTTTATCTTTTAAAAGCTACAGCTTCAGGTGCTCTATGGTGGACTCCACGGTAACATGACATCTTGCAACTTCAGGGTTTGCAAGACCAAGAAAACAGATGAAACAAGCAAGATAAAGAACATAAGTGGATTTTTAGAAAGGAAATACTTTTTTTATTTAGTGACAAGGACTGTAATAAGTTTTATTCGTCATGTATTTGGCCTGCATATTCTATTTATAACTTACTCAGAGTGTTGTGTTGCAAACGAACATCTGGACTTTATCCATTCGGCTGTATTGTTACTTGCTCTGCTTTTTATTCCAGATTTATTTTCACATAACTCTGTACAGCGCTTCACATTCCCAAGGGAGTTGTTTCTACCAGATAGTATTTACATGTCCACCTCCTGCCTAGATTTTCAGTAGTTTTTCCACAACTGTTTTCAAGCATCAGAAACAAAGTGGAAACATATCATCACACACAGTTAGGTTCACATGACAAGATTCTGATGTAGAGGAGAAATATGAAGTTACTACACAGTTTCCAAATACAAAAAACCCACTTTGATTACATGCTGGAGGGGAGAGAACTTTCTAATGTTTTATCCCAGGACACTGTATTCTATCTGCTCTTGCTCAAGAAGATCTTGCAGTCTAATCAGGGTATAACCTCTGTGATCCCACAGAGATCATCAAACATATGGCATTTCCTTTGAGATTTAACACCTTGCCACCTATCCTGAAAGACTCTATATTTCCAAATCTTTAAAAAAGTCAACACAGATCAGAAGAATGGTAATTAGTGATGTTAGTCTTAGAGTTCAGGTTCCTTGCCAGCAAGACTTAAGGCAAATAATTTTTAAAATATCTATTCTGAGTTCTTACGGCTACAGCAAAAATGAAACCCTGGAGTAGGAAAGGAGCTTCTTCAGAAGAGAAGTGCAAAAACCTGTTAATCAATAATTTTTGAGAAGATTCAGCTGTTGGTATTTGCTTGTTTTTATTAGTTTTAAACCTTATTACACACATCCTGCCAAATATCTATCATCCATTACCTTCATTAGCAATTCAAGGATATAAATTAATAGTCATATTGGCTCTGCCAAACATGCATACTGGAGTACAATTTAATATGGTCCAGATCTTCAGGTCTTAGTAAAACAGAATATTACAACACAAAATATCTTTATACTTTATGTTAGTATGTCTCTCATTCAACCATCTTCCTTCTCAAGCGTCAACCATGTGAGATATAAGAAATAGACAGCTGTTTTACTCACAATTGTTAAATTAAAATTGGAGAGCACTTTTTTCCAACTTTAAATATATATCTAGCAGGAAGTTACGAGAAGGCAGTAAGAAATATTAACCACTTTAATGTAAAGTTATTAAATACCTTGGAAAACGACTTAGGAAAATGGGATGAAAAAAATCATTGATACAAGCATTAATAAAAACCATCAAACCTACTGGGCCAGGCTGCACACCATTAAAATAAAAAAGATATGCTGAGGTATTGATATGCACTCTTAATATATTACAACATGGTTTAAGAACCAAACCAAGATGACTTTAGCCTTATACCCAGTCCTACTGTGGCGCCTTATCTGTATTTTCATAGAACAGCTTAAATCCTCCAGTCCTGTGCGTAATGCAAAGCAAAAACGACCCCCAGCACTCTGCAATCACTGCTTGTTGTGTCAGGACACAGAGAGCATTTCTAAGACACCTACTGACATCTGACAGATAACAATAACTGGAGTAAATATTAGACAGTACCTGATACTCCAGCTCCCAGGAATAGATCCCAGCTGCTGTAAGTCTTGTATGAGTAGTCGTACTTTGAATCACTCAGTGGTCATTTTTACAGCTTCCCTTTTTAAAGCATTTACTTACAGCTATTGCAAAAAAATCACTCTTGCAAAAGGTATGACAGCTTAGCATCTGTCATACGCTAACATTGACAAGGCTGACACTGTTCTCCTTTGGATATTGAGTAAGCAGATTTGTTATTTCAAGAGCAACCTAACCATATTTTGGCAGTCAACTACCACCATTTACATTCAACCAAAATCAGCATTTCTGTAAGTGATAAATGACAAGTTAGCAAGCAATTGATACTGTTCTGACAAATTCTTTAGAAAGATACATATTTTATAAATTCTGAACTGAATTCTCCTCATCTTCTGCCTCACCTCTGCAAGCTTTTTGGTTTTGGCCAAAACTGTAGGGCACCAAGTAGAAAGCAAAGCAGGAATGTGATTCTTCCTTTCCAGTACCACAACTACTAAGCAAGAAACTTGTCTTTCATATAGTCAGTTGAATATTTTATCACATTAGTAGTGCTTTCAAGGGAAGACACAGGCTGCTGGTCATTCAGATGTAATCACAGTCCACCTCCCTTCCCTGAAGAACTGCTTTACCTGCAGTTACCACTAACTGAAAACAAGTTAAAATGGGTGTAGTTATAACTAAAGTCAAAGATGTAGGTTTTTTTCAGAAACAAGAGAAGTATGTCTTACCAAGAACAGTTGCATAGTCTTTAGAGATAGATGATAAAAGACAGAAGCATGAATTACTTATACATTTATTTTTTTCCAACTAACAATGCAAGAGTTGTTTCTTGCTTTTCAGTTGACATCCCTTCATACAGTTGCGCTCTGCAGAACAATAGAGGCAGTTGTAGAAATGAAATGAGTCACGAACAACATGTGACTTGGGGCATGCAAGGCAGAGCTGACGATATCACTTGGTCTCAGCTGCCAAAGGGTGTAACAAAATCATGTTTGTTTACTTCTTGAATCCATAATTTTGCTGTTAATCTGAACACTTTTTTTTTTTTTTTGAAAGTAAGACATTATGTAACATGCAGTGTTGCTCATAACTTACCAGTACTAACTTACATTTTGGTTAGCCCTAATGTTGTCATACAAGACATTACTTATGTCTTTATGTATTGAATCATCTCATAATATGGAGGTGACAAATATCCCTGCTGGATCAGCAGGTAAAGATTAGTTCCTCCATGTAAAAGGTAGTTGGCTGTTATGGCAACACACCTTCATGATTCAGGAGATATTAATTTTAAATTGAAACTGCATTTCTCTTCTCCTAGAGCTCTGATCATTATGTACCTGCCTAGCTGGGCAAGATGGAAACATAGTTTTTATTGCTTTTTTTTCCTACTCTTTCAGTAGGGAAATAAATTTTTAAACTAAACTGGAGTATTTTTTCTCATCTGTTGTGGTTCAATAGCTAATTATCATCTCCCAGATATTTGCAGACTTACTTTAAGTGTCAGAGTACGTTTATTACACAACGTCCATTATACAGTTACAGCCTGAGGAATTCCCATTTATGTTAGGTACTGGATTAGAAAACAAAAACAACAACAAAAAAACCCAACCACACTTAACCACCATGAGAGTTATTTTTGTCTAATCAGTAAACTGTAAATCAAGTACTCTAGATCAAGAAAAATAAAGGAAGAAAGCAGTCTGAAGAGAACATAAATGTCCAAAGTGCAATTAGTGCTTTCATGCCTATATGAAACTTCCATTGCTCTCAGTGTGAAGATTTCTTTACCGACTTTAATAATCTGAGAGCAACAGTGCTCATGACTGTTTCTCCCAGTATTAGCTGATTTTTAAAATCCTAAATTCTAAAATCCTTCTGAGATTGACTCTAAAACGTTAAAGATGAGTTTTGTTGATCTACCAATGATCTACCAAATGCAGATATTATTTCTTCCACAAAGAATTCTAGAACTACATTTCTCTGGTAATGCACGGACGGTGCCACATCAAAGTTTTTCCAGAACAGCTCTGTCAGTCAAGGTTCAGCTGAATTTTATGTCATGTTTGAACACATATTCCCTCAGCTGTAGTTAAAAAGAGATAGTAGTATTGAAAAGGTATTCTTGTGAAGTTGTACCAGAAGATGTCTGGAAATCATCTGTCATCACTGTCATCTTAGCATGCTGACAAGATGAGAAATGACCATTCTTCTTGCCCTCTTGTCCTCAAGTTAAACTACAGACTTCATAATCTTTCTTTAGCTCAAATAAACCAGCTTTTGTAGTTATTACAAGTCTCAAGGCTCGGATTTAACCATTGAATGATGCAGAATTCTCTGTGATTCAGACCTGAGTGCACAACTGAATGCCTTTCAGTTCAAGTTGCTCAAACAGGGATAGTGATGAGGTAACCTAAGCTCCAGTAAACTACTATATGCATGCTCTTTGCTACCTCCTACTGTTTAATACAGCAGCAGGACACTGAGCTGATGTGTCACATTTTGCAGGCTGGGTGGCCTTAGGCACATCCAGAGTGAATTGCCACAACTCAGCAGTAGCACAGTCCTGGTAGTCACTTACTAAGCTGTATTTGTGCACTTCTGTAAGATCATATGACCACATCCAACTCTGTTCTTTATGACAGTGATTATCTAAAGTTATAAATTTTATAATATCTACCCAGCACGTAGGCATGTTTTTACAAATAAGAAATGTCTGCATGTGTTACTACAAACCTTACTCTTAGGAAATTTCACATGTAAATAAATGCCCAGAACAAAGCAGCTGGTAAATTAGATACATAAATATATACAGCCCAAAGGATCAATAAAAAGGCTTCTTTATAATGATGTGTGTTTCAGCATCACTTTCAGCAGTTACAAACATATAACTTGACTGTATTAGGAGGAAACAAATACTTCCAAAATGGTCCTGCATATTAGTATTCACAGAACTTGCAGCCGAGACTCATTGCAGAGGGCCACAAAATCCATTTTCTTGAAAAATGGCAATTGGGTCACTAACTTTAAAAGCTTCATAGACAAAATAACATAACCACATTTAGTTTGGCAAGTCACACCAACTTATATCATACATTATTCTGATCTGATGGTATTATGTACATTCTATTCCACTAAGACCCAATAAAATGAAAAATGTCAGAAGAGCCAATATTTCTTGACTGACAAGGTCATAGTAATTAATAAAAAACAGAGGTTACCAGAAAAAAGAATTAGTATCAGTTCTAAAGAAAATGAAGCTCTAGGTTATGATTCCTTAATAAAGGCTCAAGGCTTATATTGAATTACTGGATATGGTATTGAAGCATGAAAGCTTAAAATAAAATAAATAAAAATACCCCTGCACCTCCCCTCCTGTTCCCCTTCACAGCTCTACTCACTAGACTAGACTGGGTTAATGAAGTAGGCCAAAATCCAAGTGAATATTTGTTTACAAGGACTGTTAATTAAGAAATAGATGCTCAAATTCCTTCAGAGGTAAAAATGCTTGAGATCTGTCTTCATGTTTGTTTTAACGCTTAAGCATTCGCTCTAGCAGCATTCTGACAGAAAGGCACTTAAACTAGTCTGTAAAGCCTAAGAGACAGCAGAACATGTGCAAGTCTCACCTTCTCTGGCTGGCAGCAGTCAGTCAGTCATAAGCAAAAAGAAAGGAAAAATTTTGACTCTCAAGAAGGGAGACCTATACATTTGCTCTGGCTCGGAGCGGGGCAGAACAGCTCCATACCACAGGATGAATCAGTAACAACTCCTGACTCTTCACGTGGGGGCGGGGGAAGGAGCGGAAAGGAAATCCTTTCCTACCCTCCCAAACACATCTCCTCTCCCCACCGCCCTTACATTTTGCAGACCACTTCAGAGTGACTTGTGCCTTGTTGCTGGCTTGGAGGAGTTTCAGGAGCTGTGTGGACGACAGCGTTGAGCCCCGAGCAAAGAGTAGAACAAAGAGTGCCATCGAGTGGCAAGATTCCAGCAGCACACTCCTGAAAGTCCCTGCTAATGCTTTGTTCAGCAGCTCATATTTTAAGGCCTGTGAAACTTTTAATTCTTAAGTCTAACTTTTTAGTATTTAAAACGGTGAATAGAGTGGAAACACTAATTTCTGTCTTATTTGGGCTTGAACTTTCAACGTTTCATTGGAAAGTATTCTTACATGAAAGAGGAAAAAAAGAAGAGACAAAAGATAAAAAAACATAACCACAATTTACACTAGAACAGAATTAACGAATAACTTTAAGTCGACCAGCACTAGAGCCTAACCAGGTTTTGAAGCAATTATAAAGCCTTCTATTCTGAACACATTGTAACACTTCTGAAGTTGTAAAAACGTCATGAGCAGAGTTAAAATAGTACATGTAAGCCCCTCTACCAAATCCTCCTTCTTTCTTAGAAGGCTACCAATAAGGTGAAGTTAAGGAGATTTTAATTATTCTAATTAAGTGTCTGTCCCTTTCAGTCCTGGAAGAGTCACCTTTGAGTGACACTTGTCAGTTTTAATAGAACTTGTAAGTTTCTGAATGATGTTTAGCTGTAACTTTGGTCTTAAAACACATGTGCACACTGATCTATTTTACAAAGGCTGTTGTTTCAACAGCTTTGTCTATAAAATGAGATATAAGTTTACAATTTTTAGTTCGTTTGGTTGGTTTTTTCCTAAGAAAATTTAACCTCTGCTAGTGTTCTGTCAGATATGTAGCCAGTGTGGCAAGAGCCATTTTTATGACTTGGAATCTCCTAGATCATCATAGTATTCAGGTAACTACCCAGGTGGGTAGTTAGTGATGGAAGAAAAATGGCTTGTATTTTCTAGGACTGCAGCATCATACTGTGCCCAAAGACTCATAATGCATAGGGGACTTTTATTATTTGACAGCACAGGAGATGAAAGGGGATTATTCATTAAGTTCACAGGTCTTTGGCATGATATCTTCTGGGTAGTTCTCAGCATGTGCACAGCTGGATTTTGAGTGCTGAGAACACCATATTTTCTAGTGAGGAATATATTCTCTCCCCAATATCACCACACATAGTGGCTGCAAACCCTAAAATATAATTTGAAGGATATGTACACAGGCCATATTAAGGTAAGAGCGAAAAATAGGCTTTAAAAAAGAAAAAAGGAAAGGGAATACTTCACAGATACCTGTCTGAACAGCAAATGGGATAGAGGAGAAAAATTGAAAGTTGAAACAGATTAATGAAAATTTAACATTAGGAGACACATGAAACATCTATGGCTTCACAGTAGAAAGTTATTTCATTAATTGCATTATGGGATGCTATACATTTGTCAGAATAAGCCAAGAAAGCAACATCCTTTATAGACTTTAAAACATGAAACAAACAGAATATTAATATGTCCCAACCAGCGATACTCTTTGTGTGTGTATATATATATAGTGCAGAGTTATTTCTTTTTTACAGTGTTATTTTTCTCCTGAGAATCAGAAAATAATTTATTTCATAGTCACCCATTTCTCACATCCTTACAAATTTCTGTGGAAGTGCTAGTTAGTACGTACTTCTCTTAGCTCACTGTTGAGTTACAAGGACTCCTAAGTTTTAGACAAGCACAAGCTTAATTAAATTTCCTAATTATTCTGTCCAATTAATAGAGGATAACAAAAATAATCTGACTTCATCCTTCTTCTCCAAAGTTTCTGTAGCTCAAGAAACTTTCAGAAGAAAAACTAAACCAATTAAGGAAAAACAGTCTGTACTTCATTTTTTCTTGTAATATCATCTTGTCATGCTGGGGAGCTGCCTAACCAGATAGCACACACAGAAAGGAAAATAATCTTGTTGTAAATCAGTATAGTCTCTGAGAGTAAAATGTGTTTTAACAACTTGATGCTAAAATGAACTTGGTAAAGGAATATTTACTGTTTCTCAGCTCCAGAGTTATTTATCTTTTTCAGAAATAATACACTTTGCACATAAACCCTTTGAGTTTCAAATTTATGTATGCTTGAAAATGGACACTAGGTGCTTGTGTAAGCAATAGTATTTTCAAAACAGTGGTTAAATATTTTTTGCACAGTATTTCTGATAAAATATTAAAAGAAGCTAGCAATTCTGAAGAGTTACAATCTAAAATGAGCCAGACATGCTCCAATGCAAGAAGTTTGAGCAGCCTTTTGTACATTTAGCAAACTATATCTTCAAACAAAAGATGAAAATAACACTGAAGACCTTTTTTAACCTTTTTTTATAGAAACTTTTTCAAATAACAAGGTTAAAGCTTCAAGGGTAACAGTTTTTCACAAAAATAAACCATTTTAGCTTTTTTATATTTCTTCTCAGAGATTTTGGGGTCTAAAGGTACAATTTATTCTCTTCCCAAATACACACCATGAAAAAATTGAGTATTTTGTTATTAAGAAATCAGTGTTGCAATGTTTGTGCACAGGATAGGACGATGACTTCACAGTGACATTTTTGGTCCATTGGTTTTTGCAAGTCAGATACAGAAAGTTGGTTGCTCCGTGTGAGCCAGCTGTTTCCTCTCTGTGTTCCACTCTGAAGCACTGAATATGCATGGCAAGACTTGTGCGTGCTGCACATACAGTGCTCTGTTTTGTCCCAAACTCCATCCTTCTTGGAACTTTTCTCACAGCATCCTACAGTGGGAAGCCAGCTGGAAGCAGGCAGAATTACATTTGACCTTCCAGCCCCTTACAGATTTCCCATGACTTTTCTGCTATTCCAAGTGTTTGGTTTTGGGTTTGTTTTTTTTTTTTTTCGTTTTACACAAGCCAGCATCAGTTTTGGAAAACTATCAAAAATATAGCACCAGCACATGGATCATGGGTAGTCATCAATAAAAAGCTGATAGAAACACATCCCATATCTCCTCTTCAGGAACAGATAACCTTTTATAGTCAGGTAGCAGCTGAAAAACTTAAGAGGTACTGACACCTGTTTTAAAACCTGCATTTATCGAGTTATTTCCCTTATTTCTTATAACATTCAGAAGTAGTGAAGAGAGGCAGAAAGGGACTAGATATAGTTCAGAACTATAGTTCAGAACTATTTTAAGGTGGCGAAATTTAAAGCTTAAGCCAAATTCAGCCCCAAACTACAGGCAGTGAGTTTCTATTTTGAGAAACACAATTAACTTTTAGTAAAGTGGTGCAAGAAAAGAAGTGTATTTCACATATGGAATAATTTAATTTACCTTTGTTAAGGATGTTAACAATATTTTTAAAAATCTCATTCATTTACATAAAGAGTAATATGCTGTGCTCAAAACCTAGAAAAAGTGATCTTGCAAGTAAAATAACATAAAAACAAACAAACAAAACTCTCCAATATGTAGTTAGCTTTTTTGTCTTGTTAATCTTTTTACTAGGTTAGACATACTCGCAGACTATGGAATACAAGAATTGTGTAACATGAGCCTATTTCTAGTCTTTCAGACACTTGTCACACATTTTTAGTGAATTGCTTCCTTCTTTTTGGGATTAGAGCTTTCCAACAAGAGTTGATTCTGTCTACTCAGATTACTCATATCCAAATATCATGGCAGTAATTTATGTTATCAGCTGCTGCTTCTCACTTCAGGAGCAGCCCTTCTCTTCTGGCTTCATCTCCTTTACAGCTGCCAAAAATTGGGTGCTGCTTTAGCCAAGTACTTACTGCTTACTATTTAGTTGAGATGCAGTTTGAGAGTGAAAGAGATGGAAATTTAAATTTGTATTTCTCCTCCCAATCTCACCACATAAGATATTTACAGTCACTCAAATTATTTACTGGTTGGTAATTTCACTAGTTTTCAGGAATAAAACTGTGCATTCCATAATTTTTGCCAGGCAGTGGAATCAGGTGGTTGCTGCCTTACCCATAAAGACAGGAGTCCAGCTGCAGTTTGACCTTGCCTTAGCATTTCCCAGAAGTATAGAAACTAAGGGGTGCCATGAAAGGAGGCATCCGCAGAGCAGAACTTCTAGTCTGATTGCTTAAAGTATGGGAAAATGTACTGAAACAAGCAAACTTTTCTGAAGGCACAGTACCATTCCTTAGGTTCGTTATTTCACCATCTGCACATTTACAGAGTGAATAAGTGTCTCAGCAGACTTCAGGATAATTCTTGGAATATTACAGAAACCAACACATGTGTTTCAGTAATTTTAACCCCTACTGCACCTAGATTTGCAGAAAGAAACTCACCATAAGGTGTATCTCACTATAGCTGTACATCATAAAGCCAAGCACTTCCCACAGTGGGTAGTTTTCCTCCTTTGAAGCCAATTGAGCCATAGCTGACTTATGGAACTGGGTTTTTTTCACATGTAGAAACTCTGGAGTTTCACACCAGCTGTTCAGCCTTGGATTCATAGTTTAATAACTCCATTTCACTCTCCTCAGAGCCCTCAAAAAGAATTTGATATAATTTTCCCAGGATTTAATACAGGGAAAATCTGTGCTTGTGTTCAAACTCAGAGGTGTTCTTTCAGGCAAAATGCATCCCCCCATGGGCCTTAGAGTTTCTCTGAACTACATCCAGGCAGTACCTCTGCTCAGAAATGCCCCTCTATAAAACCTTATTGTTAGCAAAAACACTATTGCCATTACTATAACCTACTGTAAGATTACCTCTTAATAACAACAAGAGACATAAATTGAAAACACTCTCAACTTTCTCAGCATTCCTATCCTCTAAGGGAACTCAGAGCTTTGCTTACTCCCAAATCATTTTATTAGTGACTACTCATGGCTGGGACCCATCTTAATTGGACCTGGAAGCTCTCCATGTCCAAGGATGTCCCTAGTTATTTGTTTTGTGGTCTGGCTAACTCTTCCAAGGTCAGGGATGTTTGCATCCTCCTTTCCCAAAGCTTTATAACAAATTCTCTTGTGTTGCTTTCAGCCTGCATAGAGGATATTTTTGTGCAGAGAATATTTTTGTAAACTTTTCACAATATAATTACAGAATCTTAAACCAGAAAGCTTTAAGGACCAAATATTTTTCAGAATATAAGGTGGGGGGGAAAGTCCCCAGTGTTGTAATATTAATTGTGTTGAAAAAAAAAAAGACTGTCCTGTAATCTATAGAATTTTGTTCCAGAAATTCAAGCATGAATTAAAATCCCAAACAAGCAAATAATAAAACAACTTTATGAAATAATATATAAATAACATATATGAATATAATTTCAAATCATGGAAATCTTCCCAAGAATAAAGTAATATTTTTTAAGGTACCGTAAAATTACTAATTACAGGTTATTTATATGAAACATGTTGCTGTGTTGATATTTGCTTTCTTTGATCTGGTCACGGGGTAACAATTTCTTTACAACCCGTTTTATACTGCAGAATTTTAATATAAATATAAATTAAAATATAACTATCCATATACTTTTTTTTTTTCTATTTTAAAGAATTGTAGTCTTCCTTTCACCCTGTTTTACTTGTGTCTTTTGCTATTTTCTAGTTCTCAGCCCATTAAATCAGATATCTATTCTCACTCTCAAAAAAAGTAAACATCTGTTCAGGGTTGGTTTTCTCACTGGCAATCTAATAAATGGTATATAATGTAATAAATGGTGTATCTGCATCTTTCTTGATGAGAGAGAGAATGGTTATTCTTTTTTACTCACTTTTCTTTTGTATATTTTCTCTGTTCATTGCTGGATTCCAGTATTACATTATTAATACAAAGTTATACGAAGTTCTGGTACCGAGCCAAGCTAAATTGTGTGCCCTTATAATATTATTTATTTATATATTTTTTTAGCTTTGGCTAGTGATTTCATTAATTGTTAATTGCCTCAGAATCAGCTTCAGTATAATGTTTTATATCCAACCTATAGATTCCAGTAGAACAAGTAAAATGAAAGCCCTAGGCACCTGCCTGTAGGTACAGTGAAATAATGGAAAACATTTAATCTGTTCCGTTGTCCATCAACATCCATCAGCCCACATGAAACACTGCAAATAAAACCACTACTTCTTGCACTGACTTGGATTTTTCCTAACTGCAGCACCTTTCCTCCTGTTGTATAACAAAACCAGATAAAACTCCTGCTGCACCCGATCTGACTTATATGAGCCTACAAGTTCTCAATTCTCTTCAAAGGTACATTCAGAGTTCTAACACTTCTCTTCAAGTCGGTTAATGTACCTCATCTACATCATCACTGTTAACCTGAGCTCCACCATCAACTGTGTTAGCTGTACAGCTTCATGGGAGAGTGAGTTTCTGCACTAGGGAGACCTTCCCTGTTCTTGCCTAGCACATTTATTAACTTCTGACATACTGTTTCAGCAAATATATCCTGCAATCACAGGGCCATTAGGTCTATATTTAAACTTTGATGACATAAAAAAATAAAAAATTTCAACATATTAATATTTTCATTTTACTGAGAAAGACCCCAGGACAAGGACAAAAAAAATAAGGCTGAGTTATTCATAGAATTATCAATAAAGTTGAGACTGTACATTCAGGAATACTGAATTTCTACATTGTTTTAAGGAAATATGAAGTAATCCACTCAACCTGGAACTATGTCATTTGTATCAGGTGATAAGATTCATCTTGGGACTGGCAGTTCTTCAGGAGGCTGTGGAAATAATGTCAGCGAGTTGTTTGCAACAGCAGTTCTGCCTCTTGTGGAAAAGTTCTTTTTCTCCTCAGAGAGTCCTAAGAGTTTGCTGGATATTTACAACAGATTTATAAATATTAACAGTTCCTATATCAATAGAAAGAAAAAGAAGACTGCAAATACACAAGTATCTACAGTAATGCAAAATAAAATCAGTCAAGCATTCTTTTACTTACAAAAAAATTTAGAAAATATTCTGTAATTCACTTTGCTGAAATTCTTATATATGGGAAAAAAAAAAAAAAAGTTGGAAGCTCTTCTTATCTCGTTTAGCCTGGAGAAAAGAAGGCTCAGTTGTAGCCAGGTGGGGGTTAGCCTTTTCTCCCAGGCAACAAGTGACTGGACAAGAGGAAATGGCCTCAAGCTACACCAGAGGAGTTTCAGGTCGGACATCAGGAAAAATTTTTTCACTGAAAAATTGGTCAGGCATTGAAATGAGCTGCCCAGGGAAGAGGTGGAGTCATCATGCCTGGAAGTGTTCAAGGAATGACTGGATGTGACACTTAATGCTAAGGTTTAGTTGACATGGTCGTGTTTGGTCAAAAGTTTGTTGATGTTGGAGGTCTTTTGCAACCTTAATGACTCTATGATTTTACATTTAATTTTTGAAAAGAACCTGAAGAATCCTGGAATTCTCTTCTAGACGAACTTGCTATTGTCTCTCTCTGAAATGCATGCAACTTCATACAACTGTAAAAGATAAAAATGGCCACATCACATATGTGATTGACATCTAAGTTATGATCCCTAATATATTGGCTCTATATCATTGCATTTCTGATTATGTCAGGAAATGTGGTGCAATTATCTGACTAATGTCACTGGTGTAACCTGTCACACTTGACTAAAAGTAAATATCAAGCAGTTTTGTAGTATTTAGGAGCTGGAGGAAGCATAAAACTAGGTAATATAACACTAATTTTGTATTTGTTAGCTCCTTTCTATTGTCTCTTTTTTTTCCATAATTCTGTCTTCTTCCTGTGAGGAAAAGGAAGAGATGTAAGGTGTGCAGTAAACCCTGCTGCAGTTGAGTTGTTTGTGAGAGAGTGTCTTTATCACTGAGCTGTTGATTAAAAATCACTCAGAAAGACCTCTTATAGATAGGCAGAAACCTGTTTCTACTCAAGACAGTCCTTTCTGTTCCCTGTCTGTCCAGAAGAGTCCTTCCAATATGTCTGCCTGCTAAATACCTAATTTTTGTCCCACATCCACTTGTAAAACATAAACCTTTTTGGTGAGAGTGTTTTCTTTATGTGATATTTCCAGTTTGGGTCACCTGGTGATATTCTATAACCTGATCACTTTTCCTGTTTCCCAAGAATAGTGTATTTTAACTTTGCTTCCCTTCAGCATTTAGGCTATCCTCTTTGGGAAGAGTGAACCTTTAAAGCTTGGAGACAACAAAGGCTTGTCTACCATACCCAACTAATGGCACAGCCATTTTTTCATTGATTCTTCTGAAGCTGTTTATCTGTCTTTGCTGCTCATCTGTCTTGACTGTCTTTCTCTGCAAGTTTGTTTTCCATTAGCTGCTGCCTTTGACTCACATTCTGACAGCAGTTCTTGTTTGTAGTGAACTGATAAACTGATGGGAAACATGACATTTATAAAAATGGGATCCATAACTACTGAATTCTTCAAACTCTCCTACAAAATTGTTTCTGTAATTACATCTCAAGGCTTCTCTGCTTTTTCATTTCTTTTACATGGCACTGTATACAAGGATGTACTTAATTTTTGTGGCTCTATCAATTGATGTTCCTTCTGCAGCCTTTATTCCTCAAATTCTTCATAGTTTTGCTCTGCACAGAGTTGGAAATGTCTTTTTGCTTCCTGCAAGTGCCTGGGGTTTCTGCAGTACTATTTGTTATTCTACTGGCTTCACTTGTTCTTTCAGGCTGTTATATTTAAGACTGATGAGGCATTTATTCTCAGTCAAGAAGCTTTTTAAAAGTACACTGAGCTGTATAGATAAATTAATTACTGCAATTAAATGCTTGTATATGTTTAGGAATGATTGTTGACTTTCCCCCCTAAGCACACTGTCTTTAATCAAAGACTGCAGAGGTGAAAATAATCAATTACGTTCTGCTTACTTCTACTAAAAATATCCTCATTTCTCAGACGGGTTTGCTGACTGACTAGAAGAGAATTTGCTGTGCACACAAAAGGTAAGTGCAGAAGAGCTACAAAATCACACTGGAAGAGGAGATTTATGATAATTTCAGATGATATTTCCTAAAATATAAAAGAAAGAGCTCATAAAGTAAGAAATTCATTGAATTAAATCTTGTTTAGACTCCTAGGTTGCTGTTTTAATTTGTAGCAAGCACTGTTATGTCCCGAGATGTGACTACCATCACAACTCAGAAGGCATGTCTCTCTGTAGCAGGCTTTTAAATATAGTTAGAGTATGATATTATTTTAATAATATCCTGAAAGGTAGACTGTCTTAGGAGTTCCTCTTGTGATACTATTGCTAGGCTGTCAGAAACTAGTGTGGGAATTTCTGCTTTAGACTGCAATGTGGATATGCCTTTAGTATGGAAAATACTATCTGCAAAAAATGTTGAAGAAAAAAGTCTTTCTAATATAAATTTAACACATAAATCACCCACAGAGTGAAGAATATAGGTAATTAATGGCAGTTCTAATTATGCTGTTGGTGCTCTTTTACATATGAGTATTTTCCCTGCAACCAATCTGTTTTTAAAAGGTCAGAAAATCTTATAGATTAAGCATTCCTCATAAATTTTAACACAGACATATTTAACAAAAAGAAAACAAAAAATTAGGGTGCAAGAGAGGACACTTACTTAAACAGTATTGCAATAGTAAATTCAATGTTAAGATGAAATGTGATGATACATTATCTCTTTCTGGACTAAAGCTGCATCTATACCTTCTGAGTGCAAAATGAAGCTATAACAACTACTAAGCTGACAACCCTTACTGCTACCTTTTCACTTTTTTTCCTTTTTCTCTCTCCTTTTTTTTTTTTTCTTTTTTTGATAAGAATTGCTTGGCAGCATAATAAAACAGGGTTATGTGACATTGCACTAGGAAGATGTAGTTAATGTATGCCATCTTTGTCTAGCAGATAAAAATGTATCTCAGGATGCACGACAAAGACCGTAATGGAAGGCTGCTGAAGGGAGCTGATATGGTGTTATAGCACCCTTGGAAGGGCAGTCTTAGTAACATACTGCAAAGACTGATGACTGAAGTCAAGAATATTCACCTTGGTCCCAGGACTACTGTTTCTGAAGTGAACTTTGGGATAGAAGATAGATGGGGGAAGAGGATAAAAGTGAAAAGAAGGACAGGAAGAACTGAAACTACAAAGTAGAAAAAGTATACTTATGCATGGCCTATTTCCCATAGCAAGATGCGGAAGACATGGGCTCTCACTAACCTGGCATATCTGCATTGTGCAGTGCAGGAATAGGTGTTTTGGTTTTGTTTTTGTTTTCTTTTCCTGTAGGACAGCTCTGTTTCACAGCCCACACCCTGATAAGACAGCTATCCTGCTTTCTGACCAGACCCCAGCTGTGTAGTGCCAACGAGGACATTTTTGCCTGGACACTGCCTGCAGTGTCAGCTGCAAGACATGCCAGTGACACTCACAACATACCTCCTCAGTTATACATGATAATGCACTCCGTTGCCTCATGGGGTAGGATGTGTTCATCTGTTCACAAAGTATGTACTAACAGCTTGAGGCTTGTTAGAACTGAACAGTAGGAGGGGAAATTAGTGTGTTCAACTCTAGGTTTTGCTCTAACACGAGATGACCAATGCTCACTTTCCTTAAATCTGAACTGTTGTAGTTTAACAGTAAGGTGAGGAATTTTTATTTTTCATACTTTTTAAATGTTACTAAAACTAAGACTAACTAGACTAACCTGCTTCAACAGAGTAATTACATTTGTTTTCATAATCAGGAAACATTATGTAGTGGTGGACTGTACTGGAGATATGAAGCTTAAACACAAAATCGATTAGGTAAAATCATTGCCTAAATTTCACTGGCGCAAATACAGAATATCTGTTCATGATTCTAATAAGCTATGTCACTGTTCCTGGTAACTCAGGACATCAAAATTTTATGGACCCTTGTCACACATAAACCAAAATAATGCTTGATAGCATCAAGTCTCATGTCTTCTAAGTCAATCACAATCAGATAATTTCTGCTTCTAAAAAATTAGAGAAACATCTTCTCACTCTTTTTGTAAATCTAGTAAAGGAGCTATATAATAGTTGCACACTAATTACTAGTTACATTTTAACTGTCAGCATTACTTTAGAAGAACTTCTGTATATACTAAATCTCATGCAAAACAATTCTAAATTAAAGAGTTCCTCTAGGTAGCCAAACATACTTTTTGGACATATTGCCATGCCCAAACAGATTGTATGTATTGGGTTTGCAGGCCAAGATTTTGGTAGCAGGAAGGCTACAGGGCTGGTTTCTGTAAGAAGCTGCCAGAAGCTTCCCCATGTCTGACAGAGCCAATGCCAGCCGGCTCCAACATGGACCCACCACTGACCAAGGTTGAGCCCATCAGTGACAGTAGTAACACCTCTGGGATAATGCATTTAAGAAGGCAGGACAGAAATGGTCCGTAAAACCAAGGTTTGTGCAGAAGGAGTGGGAGGAGATGATGCTTCAGGTGCCAGAACAGAGATTGTTCCGGGAGGGATTCACATGGAAGACTGAGGGATCCCATTCTAGAGCAGGAGGAGAGTGCAAGGAGTCCTAGCCCTGAGGAGGAAGAAGCTGTGGAGACAACGTTTGATGAACTGACCACAGCGCCCATTCCCAATTCCCCTGTGCTGCTGAGGGTGGATGGGGGGAAGAAGGTAGAGGAAATAAGGAGTGAAGTTGATTCTGGGAAGAAGAGAGGAAGGGGGAAAGGTGTTTTAAGGTTTAGTTTTTATTTTGTTATTAACCTACTCTGATCTGACAGGTAAGAAATCAAGTTCTGCAACTAGGGACTGTTTTGCCTGTGATGGTAATTGCTGAATGACCTCCCTGTCCTTATCTTGATCCATAAGCTTCTCATCACTCTTTTCTCCCCATGTCCAGCTGAG
Source organism: Dicrurus megarhynchus (assembly GCA_013399195.1). Taxonomy (NCBI): domain Eukaryota; kingdom Metazoa; phylum Chordata; class Aves; order Passeriformes; family Dicruridae; genus Dicrurus; species Dicrurus megarhynchus. The sequence continues at coordinate 2,082,879 of VXAD01001741.1, forward strand.
GAGTGGAGTAGCTTGATGGGTACCTGTCATCCAGCCAAAGTCAACCCACTACACCATAGAAAAGTAGTATTAGATGAGGCTCCTATAAAGATAGATCTTCCCCTACAGTGTCTCCAGGCTGCTGTTGGAGTAAAGTCATACACTTGGAATCGTAGTTTAGATAATCTAGGCCCTTGGAAACCAGATTTTTACTTCTCTCAAAGAGTATAAAGAACTTTCACACTTTGTGATCTGGATGAGTTTTGATTAATCAACAGGAAGTTCTCAAGTTCTGCCTTTCTCTTCATTGAGCAGATATTTAATTACTTCCTCTGAGATTTATTTGAGGGCTACCTTCATGTACTAAGAGCATTCCCTACGCCCTGGGGTTAATCTAAAGCTACAGTTCAAGATTTTCACCCTTCTGTTGAGGATGGTGTTATGTCATCCTGTGAAGGGTTCCTTGAATAGGCTGGGTAAAACATTTGACTGCAACTAACTTTAATGCACAAAGTTAACCTTTCCTGGCAGTGACAGTGGCAGTGAAGACTGGAAGCAGCCAATGCTGGCATAGACTTGGGGTAATGGGGTTTAGCATTACATAGGTTTGGAAATAGTTTAAGATTTCTGCTCCTCCTACAGTACAGCAGAGTAGAAAAGGGATCCCACAGTAGTTGGGCATTTTGGATCTCACATAGCCATTGCATACTGCAGGGATGTTTGGCAATTGGTTTCAAACAGTAAAAAAAAATAATTTCTTCTCAGTGATTATGGCCATGACTCTGCAAGGGGCCAAGCATGTGACAGTTTCCCTGGTGCTTCGAATATCACTGTCCAAAAAGCTGTAGGTCTTTATAATACATGGCTTAGCCTCTCCTCATTAGCTGCTGGCAGACTCTCTTGGGTGAGGTTCTTGCAGTGTCATTATACTGCAGAGCTGTCGTAAATGTTACATTGTATTGAATAATAGACGATTTCATATATAGTTTATTCATACTGGTAAAAGGAAAGGAGGTTTGGGCTGTTTTGCAATGCCCTAGAGGAATTTTATTCAGTAGATTCAACCTTTTTTTTTTTTTTCTGATGTAGGGAGTAATATCCCTATGAATGACAGGCAGCTGAGATCATGCCTTTTCCTTTTGTTTAAATGTATTTCACCAGGCAGGGATGTGTACTTTCTGTTTTCAAATCAGTTACACCTAAAGTCTTACGTTTAGGCACTCACAGTTTATGTTATCCATCTCAATAAAGTTTTAGCACAAACCCACCCAACATCCTCTAACTCCTCCAAACTGCTTTAAAGAAGAAACAAGGCCAGACTCCCAGCAGGTGGCAGCCAACTCTAAAATATGCTGAAATTGACCCACGTCAGTGAACAGATAAAAAGATCTAGTGCACAGATGATGCAGAAATAGGCAAGCAGTGAGTTAGGAGGCAATTTCACATGATTATTGTTGTTCCTTTATGTTCTGAATCTTACAACATTTACAATTTCTTCATACAAGAAGAATGTAGGCAAACTTCCCTTGCTTTTAGGTGACAAAATTGCACTTCTTTAACCCATGGCAGTTTAATACTTTTGTATTATCAGAAGAGCTGTAATCTCTGATAACTGTTATCTCCTCTGAGAAATGCTTATAAGTTCAAAATAATATTTCCCAACTTGCAGTTGATCATGTAGATCAGATACAAACATACATACTGCTTGCTTTTCCAAAGCCCTAAAATAATTTAAAAATACTAAAAGAATTAAAAAACATTATTTTACAAATATCTCTGAAAGCAATCTGTATATAAGTACTTTTAAAAAATTGTTCTAAAACGTGCAAATATTCTTATACAGATACAGAATTAGCACTAGTAGCAGTTCCAGTCTAAGGGAAGATGTTTCTCACAGTACAACCTATAGTAAAATGACTAATATCTCTTTGGCTGTAACTAAAAAAAAAAAAATTGGTGGCATTATCTTATAGTGATGACATATACTAATGATTCAGTAAATTATTCAGTATTCATATATAAATAAATTATTCATATTATTCAATTATTCATATATAAATAAAATAGTTATTCAGTTCTGTAGTTAGACAACCAATGCCAAAATATATGCATTTGGTGAATCCATTACTAGCCAAAAGTTCTTTTTTTGATGGCCAAGATATAGCCACTCTGTCATCCAAGGGCTGAAATTTGCCCTCACACGTGATGCTGATTGCCCAGCTAAGCCTACCAGTTAAATGGCTGCTGTCAAGGGCAAGAGAAGATATTCCCGCAAAGTGTGCAGGAACATATTTTCCAGCCTACTTTGGAAATAATGCTTTCTGTTCTGGTCAAAAAGTGGCTTTCAATCTTCACTACTTCTTGTCCTTGTCCATGCTGCACCTTCAGCCTGCTGGGCAGGGCACTGGCACTCAGGGATAGACTGAGTCAGAAGATAGCTTATAATAACAGCCAGTTATGCAAGAGTATGGTTTGGGTATACTTGGTGAGTAAAAAACCCATGTGCTTGAGCAGGTTCTGACTGCAAAATTCTAATTGATTTCTTTAGAAGGCTCACTGTTTGCCCTCCACATAGAGTGGTGTTGCTGTATCAGGGTGTGAATACCACTGCTTAGCTGGAAGAGTGCATTACATTTAGTGCCCGTTGTCATTCCCTGAAGCTGTAAATTCCATGAAGCTTCCCCAGTACATATTCATACTCAAATCTTTACTGCCATTTTACTTCTTCAAAAACATTATTATCTGATCCAAAATTGAATCATTTTTCCTTCTTCACAACAGTTTCAAGAGTGGAACATGCTGGTGCTAGCTTTGTAAGCAGAATTAAATCTAGTTGCTAGATTTAATATAATTAATCTAATTTAACCCAGAATTAAATATGACCAAAGGAAGTTGCTGAAAGACACTTGTGGTTGTGGTTCTCCAATTTGTTTAGTGTGACTGACTACAGCTCTGGGCATTACAGTCCATGAGGGCAATTCAGGTCGGGCATGTAAACAATCAGAATTTTGTGTTTTGAAAGAAAAGTTGGTTTAGCTGTTTATCTTTTAGAATGAAATGATTTTATTAAGACTTAAGGACTTCTGGTCACTGCAGTTTTGCTGAATCTTTGTGCTTACATTACCAATGACATACAAGTCTGACTTCTTCAGAAGGTGCTTTTGTAGATGGGGGAGGTTTACCTGATCTCAGATAGGAATGTATGCCACAACAATTTCAATCTGCTTTGCTCAATTTTGCTACTCCCTGATTTTGAATACTCCTACTTAAAATGTTGCAAGATCTTAAGGCAACAAAGTAAAAGCAACACATAAGGGCAAAGAAAAAGGAGTGTGAACTCTGTCCTCTCTTGATAAGTCATCAGGCTTTCTTACATGAATACTTTAAGATGGCTCAAATGACTTAAAAAATCTAAAACACACAAAGAAAAGGGTGAAGCTTTTGTTAGCAAGTAAAGATGATTTAAATATGCAAATTTTTAATACTACTCTTTTACCTAATTGCTAAGAATTATTTAATAATTCCTTTCTAAACATTTTTTTATTATCTTTTTAAATTTGGTAATACTTGACAACTCTAGATTATAAAACAAAAGCTCCTGAGCAGACTACTGCACTTGGGTAGTTGTAAAAATGGAAGAATCTAGCTTCACCTTTGAAACAAACATCTTTAAAATATTTTCTCCTGATCTTCAAGTAATTTAAGATCCTACTATTCATCAGCATTACATTTCACCTTTAAAATTGAGAAGTATCAGAATATTTTGATGCTCTTCAACTAATTGAAATAATTCAAAGTCCCATGAGCTCTATTAATGAGCTTGCCTTTCAGTACCTGTGAAGCTTCACAGTGTGCAACTTTTCTGTAATACAGTTCTATCAGGTTTTATTTTTTCCCTCATCTCTGAAATTTTTTCTCATTTGTAAAAAGACTCAAAACATCTTCTCCAGTTCTCAATTGTATTATGTGACAATCACTATTTTCCCATTATCTTTTTTTAAGGACACATTAAATCACCCAGGGCAGTCCAGTACAGACAATAGTGAACTAGTGGTGATAAAGCTCATGTGTATCCAAACTCCTATCTGTGCATTGTGCAATGAGTAAAACACTACCCTAGATTTTAAAATCACAATGACTGCATTAGCACAGAGCCATTGATTAACCCTCTCAACTGGCCTTAAATGAGATGTAGGGATCTATTAGTGAGATGGTTGGTGTAAGCTGTGGGAGACTTGATTTCATTTTGCAGTATAGCCAGGGGTTTATATTTGGTAGACGCCCTTGTTTCTCAGTGACAAGTAGGTTGTAAATATTACTTATGAATGCTATTGAATTTTGAATGTGTATATCATGCTGGCATTTTTGAAAATTCATGATTTTTGTTACAATCTTTTGAAATGCATTTTGGTTTCTTTCAAATGGAAAAGGACTTCAGCTGCAGAATTATTGGAAACAGTTATTGTAATACCATAAAAGAAGGGCTAAATTCGGTGTATCATTTATATGAATATTTTTATTATGTTAACTGAAGTGTTGTCAAGGTAACATATAGACTTGCTCCATAGCAAATCCCTGCACTTTTTTCTTTAGAAAATTATGTTGCTCTTGCTAGTTTTATTCCTAGATTTCCTGTTTGGAGGACTCGATTGGTTTTACAAAACAACTGAGATGAAAGCAGAAAGAGGTCTGATTATTTAAAAATCTCTGGTGAAAATTACTTTCCTCTGCTTTTCTAATTGTATTTGTTCTATATTTGTATGACTAGAATGACCACAAGAAATTTTTTTTAAACTCATCTGAATTATTTTGTTGCAAATGCTATCTTAATTCTTCCCATCTCTCCCATCCCTGTTCATGACAAAAATGAGGAAAAGTAGAACGGAAACATGTAGACAGCTTAATAATGTGCTGGAAAATCCTCCCCAAACTACCTGGATACATTCCCAGATACAAATCTTGCAGTCTTAATTTTTCAGTGAAATAATGTCTTCTCTAATACAGTACATTATGGAGGACATCAGAGAACCTATTTAAATGAGAAGTTGTTATCACTATGAACAAGTAGGGCAGAAAAAAGTAAATAAACTAAAACTGAACTAGAAGGGAAGCTCTGCAAGTTTCAAAATATTCAAATACATGTTTGAACCTCCCATGTTTTAAACTGTTCTTTTCTGCATTCACAGATTCTGGCCTGAAGTGCAATTAGAAAAAAATTGAAAGCAAAAGGTGCTGTCATTGTATTCCTGCCTTAACGATTACAAAATGTGATAGAGACATTATCGGTTTTTTTCCATTCATGCCCTTTTCAGCAGTTCTCTCACCTAGCAAAACACTTAAATTCATAGTTTCCAGTAAAAATGATAAAACAACCAGGAGGGATTTCTCAAGAATATCCAGTCCATACTCATTCTTTGTTGCATGATAAACTATACTTACATCATCCCCAGTGGATATTTATCTACCATAATTCTTAAAAGTACCATTGAAGAGAATCTCACATCAGAGGAAGATGATTACTGTAGTTGGAAAACTTTCCTTAAAAATCCAAATAATTATTTAACATATGCTTTCCTTTAAAATAAGCTTTTCTCCCCCCACTTGTAATCACCACTTAGGAGCAAGAAAAGACATAATTCATATATTTTTTACAATATTAGAAGTCATTGGAGTAAGGACTCTCCTTATTTTTAAATCCAGAGTCATTTGAGAGATTGCTTTTCCTGATACTGCCTTTTATCTTTGCCATTTTCACCATTTATACACTTTGTCAGGATAATTTTGATGTCTCATTCTGTTTTCTGAAGAGCTTGCAGATACTCCTAGTGTGATATCAGCATTAAATTTTATAGGTGTACTATCCATTCTGTCATCCAGGTTAACACTAATCTTATGAACATGTCATGTGGAACAGTGTCAAAAGCCTTATTGATGTCAAGGTATAACAATTTCAGTGTTTCTTTTATCCACTAGGTCAGTTGCCTTGTCAAAGAAAGAAATTAGAGTACTTTGACATGATTTGTTCTTGGCAGATCTGCACCATCTTTTTTCACGTCTCACTATTTGTTAGATACTTATCCATGAGTTAGTTTATGATCCCATGTCTTTCAAAAATGAAAGTGGGCTGGCTGGAACAGATTTGCCCAGAACATCCTCCTCTCACCCTTACTGGTCTTTAGAGAATGCTGCTGTATTTACCTGCCCCTTCCATTTCTTCCTGCTCTTCTAAGAGTAAAATGTCTTAAGCACAGCTGAACAGTTGTAACTAGTTTCCTTGGTAATATCAAATGAATCCATCAGGCCTTCTGAAATTAAGACTCCCTGATTTATGTAAATATTCTCCAACCTGCTGTTTCTTTTTTTTTTTCTTTGATCCACACCTCTGTTTTGAACCATCCTGCTTTGAAAATCAAATCATTCCTTGCACCAAATAATTATTTCTTCTTTTATTATCAGTTCAAAGAAGATTAAGAAATTTGGACGAGCAGGAAAAAAAAACCCACAGAAAAGAACAATGAATGAATGAATGGATGAAAAAAAAATAATTTGGGCAATACTACCCCAGTCTTCAAATTTTGTTCATAAAGCACGTACGTGTGTTTTACTTGTGACTTCCAGTAAGGATTTTTGAAATGATCTCATGGTACTATACCTAATAAAAACCATGTTTTTATATTAGAAAACATCATGATACTGCTGTGATTTAGTTCTACACCGGAGCAGGGGGATTATTTACCTTTTCTGAGTGACCTTTATCTGCCAATTTACAGCTGTGTGGTTGTAATAATCCCCACCAGAGTTTTCCTCTGTGAAAGTTGTTATCCATACTGGAATACAGACTTAATAGTGCCTTCAGAGAATAGTTACTCAAAATATCTCCTGTTCACTTTGTCAGAGTGGTGTATGACTTTGACATGCAATGTGTTCTGAGGTAGTCCACAGTTACTCATTTGTGAAGTCATAGATGGACCATTTATATTTCTTTCCCTTCTCTTTCTACATTTGGTGTTGACAAGCAAGAGGAGTATGGTGTGGATCCTATGGGCTCCTGCTCACTCCATTTATTGTGGGGTTTTGCCCTGATTCTTCCCATTTTTCATATTGTTTCCTTGGTGGCTGCCTTGCTAACAAAGATTAGCTGTGCAGCATCAGGAATGGCTTTGCAATTTTCTGAAAAAGCACCTCCAGAAGAAACTCTAGTGGAGAAGTATGAAAAAAAGATATCCTTTTGCCATAATAGTCTCTGTAGTCTAGGGTTAAATATCACAGATCTGTTCTGCAATATCTAAAGAGCTTCAGGGCATCAGAATGATGTTTATAATGAATGAAGTACTGCCCTAACTAATTCAAAGAAACAATAAAGTGATAGCATCTTACTACTCTGCTTTTGCAAACACTACAGCCTGGATTTTGTTCTGAGGTTACCAAGCTCAGTTACTGAAATACAAATCACTTGATTTTGAAGATTTGAAGATTTAAAATAAAGAAAACAAAAATAGAGTTAAAAATTTACTGGACAATGAAAATGATGTTAAACCAAAATTTTGAGAATGGAAAACACAGTGTAACTTAAAGGAAAATATTAAAATACTTTGTGCTGGTTTTGGCTAGGGTAGAGTTTATTTTCTTCACAATGGCTAGTATGAGGCTGTGTTTTGGATTTATGCTGAACATAGTGATGGTAATATAGAGACATTTTGGTTATTGCTGAACAGGGCTTACACAGAGCCAAGGCTTTTTCTGCCTTATGCACTGCCACACTGGCAAGGAGGCTGGGTGAGCATGGGACAGCCAGGACAAGTGATCCCAGCTGACCAACTGAAAGGGATGTCCCAAGCCATATGGCATCAAGCTCAGTTTATAAAGCAGGGGGAAGAGGGAAGAAAGGGGTGAATGTTTGGAGCAATGGAGTTCGTGTTCCCAAGTCACTGTTATGTGTGATGGGGCTCTGCTCTGCTGGAGATGGCTGAACACCTGCCTGCCCATGGGAAGCAGTGAATTTCTTGTTTTGCTTTCCTTGTGTGTGTGGCTTTTGCTTTCCCTATTTAACTGTCTTTATCTCAAGCCGTGGGTTTTCTGGCTTTTAACCTTCCAATTCTCTCCCTGATCCTGCTGGTGAGGGAGTGAGGGAGAGGCTGTGTGGGGTTTGGTTTATGGCCAGGGTTAAACGACAACACACTTGCACAAAAATTTAAGGCATTGCAAAAGACATAGTTTAAAAGAAACAAAGTGATTAAGAAGCAGATTGAAAAAAAAGAGATACTTGTGGATTCCATAATGATGAGCTAAATGAATCACCTGGCTGCGGTATGGAAAAGATTAAGTTTACATTTATAGTAGAAGAGAGCACTGTAGCAAATTTTGAGAAACTGGACTGAACAGAGGAACTTTGAAAATGAGAACTCTGCAAAGAAGGTGAGACGGAAAAACAAGCCAAAAAAAAAAGGAAAACTGTTGGCAACTTTTGCCCATGTGAGACAGCAAACTTGTAGTGGTGAACATGAGAAATATAGAGTAAGGTTCAAAAGTAAAGGGAGCAATGCTGAGAATTAATAGCTGAATTTTGATATTCTGCTGAAGATCAAAGTAGCTGGAAAATCATTTGACTTGACATTGATGTTAACTAGTAGATTAAGTCTATAAATGAAATATTATAGTATATTTCTTACTTTATATAATCAATATATAAAAATTTCTAATCTATTCTACTGTGCAAATATAAATTTGCCTAGAATATATATATTATTAAGTATAAATATATACAAATAATAAATATATAAACAAATATGTATGTAAGTATGGTGAATTACTCAAGTTGTAACAGCTGTTTCCACAAATCTTTTGCCTTTTCAGAAAAAGGAACCTTAGGGACATTACAATCTTATTCCAATTTCTATTTCTATAATGTTTACAGTACATCTGCTATTGGTGCTAAATTATTCATTCAAGGATCATGAAAAGTTTTCTGTCTGTAGAGCAATTTAACACCTTTTAACTGTTTACCTACAGAAACCTGGCAATGTGCACCCAGATGGATATTACTGTCTGTGAGAAGTTTTCATGTTCATAACATCATTTATAGAGAACCCACATACATCAGAGCACCTGGGCTCTTAGGTTCTCTTTCCCAGTCAATAGATAGCTCCAGATGCTGCAACAGCAGATTTGTTCATTACAGCAACCAGTTGGAAACAGAAATTTTTGTCTGGGGTTGAGGGGAGAAAGATACTTTGTCATTTGTTCTTCTGCATGTACTGAAATGCTGAAACACTCAAATTTGTGGGATGACAGTGAAGAAACATCCAGACAGCCAACAGTTACTCCTTTGAATGGGTTTGACATCCTCAAGCTGGGATCAGGATCCCTGAACTTTCCTGAAACTCTGTGCTTGCTCTTCCCACACAGAGACCACTGAAAGTGCAGCTGAACTAGGGTCCACCTGGAAGACTGAAGGGATGGGAAATAGAGGAATGAAAAGGAGGTAAAAAGGTGTATGATAGAGAACAGATAATTCTTAAGATATCTGATATGGATAGGAAAATCTACTAGAAGGCACAACATTTTGGTATGGGAGCTATGGTGAACAGGAAAAGCACACTCATTAATGTATATAAAAGTACCTACAACAGCTAAAATTCCCATGCAATTTACAAAAATGCACATAAAAAACCAAAAACTGATTCTCAATTAGCATGTGAAACTGAGATTTTTTTCTTAGCCTTCAAGAGCTCATTCAGTATTATGCACATTGAATGAATATGAATGAGTGACTGGAGGGCAAACCTCACCTTTGCTGAACCTGTCTCATCTACAAGTCATAAAGATAATTTAGAAGTTTGCCTCTACCTTGAAAATCACATAATTGCAAAACTTTTCAAAAGAATTTCCCTATGAATAGTTCAACTTTTTTAAGCACCCCTGTAACATCTCCAGTTTCATTGAGAAGTTATTTAGATTTCTGAAATAGAAAAAAGGCTTTGCAAGTATTAGTCTTCAGGCATCCATTTTCAGATTTGTAAATTTAAGTTGGGATAGTGTGGGAGGAAATCTTAATATAGCCCAGATAGTATATGTTCACCTCACTTAAATACTTGCTGTTCCTTTCAAAACAATAGAAACAATAACTCATTTATATGTGTTGTGCTACTTAGCAGGGCTGGCACAGGAAGGTTGAGACATGATGAAGTTAACAAAACAAGTAATGACAGAAAAACAGATGTAAATAAGGGCACAGCCATTTCTACATGTAACTCAAAATCATGTCACCAGCAGTAGCTAGCTGTAAACAGATAAAAATGAATAAAAATAGAACTAGAATAAAAATGACATCCTTCCCTTTTATGCTATAGCTGCTTAATTTCTTACAAGTCATCAGGGAAGAGAACATCTCAAAAGCCTGTCTTTTAAAGATAATCTTTACTTTTTAGCCTGGCATGGTTAGTAATGAATGCCTTAAGTTTTGTAGGTCTCCAGGTATCCCCTAAAACTCTTGTATTTGTGTTTTTTATACTATCTTTCAATTTTAAGTTACCAAAAAGACTTTGAAATGAGATGTTACAAGCCCCTTGTAGCAATCCTGCTATTTCATCCCTCAGTTCTTTTACTGTATGGATTCCGCATATTCCTAGTGATTTCTAACTGTTTATTGTGTCAATAGGTTCCATAATTTGTTCTACAGTCACTTAGATTTCCAATAAATCTTTCAAGAACTCCCTTATAAAAAAAAAAAAAACAAACAGGTTTTAGCATTGGAATTTTCCTAGCTTTTGCTACTATGAGCACATTGTAATTTTAGAGGGTAAGAGAAATTCAGACAGTCACATGGGATGTTATAAGATAATTTAGTTCCATTTGAGAAGGTCACTACATAGTTATCACATGAAAACGCAGATCAAATGAGGCCGTGCTCATCTCAGTGTAAAGTAATATTCCTCAGCATAAGCCAAGGTTCAGTGGTCCCTGGCCCCTGAGGGCAATGTAATTGAAACACTTTCAAGAAAGTACTCTTTTTATACTGGAATGAAAAAGTATTTTGTGAGAATTTCAATCAGAAAATAAATTTCAGCTCTTTAGCCAGATATTTTACTATCATAATTTATTTTCTACTTCTTTTTCCATCTTCATTCAACTTTATGTGCATGTTTTACAACAACATGCAGTTGTCTTTATCTTACTCTATGTCTCTATCTCAGTGAACAAACCAGTCATAATACTGAGGCTTGTTGCGTTCTGGTTGTCCTCTATCTCTCTCAAAATAATTTCCAAAAGTGCCATTTGTCTTTGGTTGAAATCCCTTGGATTGCACCTTAGTGCTGACCCTGTGGATTCATCTTTGATGCTGATGTATTTCAAAAACTCTCAGAACATAGCTGTTATAAATTTCCTCTCTTCAGCTCTATTTTCAGTTGTTTTAAAGAACAAAACCTAACATGTTTCTTAGGACATGCCATTTCTTTCAAAGTCATACAGAGGATTTTGTAGCTCTGCTCTGTCTGTGCTGTCTTCTTTTTGATTTAGTGTCTAATTCTTCCCTTCCCACTTTTCCAGTTGGAAAGACAATAGCTCCCTCTTTGATGAGGTCAGGATATGGTCATCCCTTTCTTCATGATTTGTGTCTCTTGAAAATCTTTGAGCCTAAAGGTTTCTGTTTAGGGAAATCTCCCATTTTCTGCTGCACCTGTGCTCCCAGCCCTTTCCTGCCTTTGAACACTGACAGCAGTTGGGATCTCTGAGGCCTCTTTCTCACACCTGCCTCTGACTGAGACTCCACCTCAGCTACCACTTCTGCTCTCAGGCCATGAGGTTATTTGCTACAGATGGGAGAACTGTTAGGTGGCAATTCAGGTAGGAGCAGGAAAACGTTGTGGGATTTGCTGGGATTGAGCCTTGTATTAATGGATTAAAAGTTAAGTTAAAATATCAGCACTTCCTGGAGTACCATGAAACTTAATGTATTAACTTTTATTTTTTCACCATCAGAATTATTTTTCTCATATCATAACCATTTTGTAATCAATTTTTAATTGTTATAATTTTTTTATTTTTATATATTTTAACCCATATTTTAACCTGGCTTAAATCCTAGAACACAATTAGCTTTTCTGTAGAAGACAAGGAATCTATGCAAACTTGCTGGGAGAAAGTTTACAGTCCATAGTCAATAGATGTGCTTTAATATACAGGTTTTTTAATTTGTTTAATGCTACATTTATTTGTACGATTCTTTGATTTAACTTTACATTGGCTGTTTCCTTTTATTTGCAAGGTGAGGATTCTGCTTTATATTTTTCACCTTTCTATCTACAGTCACTCACATGAAAGGACTAGACAGAAAAGAAAGTTATCAATATTTAAAGAGTGGTTTTACCTGCCCAAACCAAAGTTTTCATATTAAATAAATGGCCTCTAGACCTACAGTAGAGAAAGGTATATATCATTTATATATATCAGAATTTAGAAAAATTAAGGAAAGAGTTTTAATAGGCAGCAAGATATAGAACTTAGAAGTTATAAAGTACAGAGAAGTGTCTCTCAAATGGGGTCCATGACTCCATTTGTGGAGTGGGCAAGTCTTGCCCACTTTTGCCTTCTCAGTTACTCCTGGCATTGGATTCCCGGCTTGGGCACTGACATTCAGCTTTCTAGTATAATTGCTTTATTTTCCTGATTAATTTTAGAACTGCTTACACTCCAACCAAGGTTTCCTTGTCTAAGGACCTTGTACTGCTCTGTCCTCCCTTTGCCAAGTCAGCCCTGCTTGACAAGTCAAATGAGATAAAACAAGCTTTCCTTCCTGTCCTTCCCAGCAGATCATTTTCTCTCCTTTTTTGTTCCTTCTTGTCCTCTGTGTGGGATCAAACCTCTTTTGGCACAGAGTTTTGTGACATTCGATACAGAGCATGTGAAAACTTCAACCACCCAAATACATGTGGTTGCAGTAGGAAGAAGTGGTTTAAGTCACCCAGGAATTATGTGGGATCCAGCACTACTACTTTACGTCATAAAATATGAACCTAAATTTGCCTATTAGCAAAAAAGTAACTCTCAAGAGCTACTCCATTCACAGCAGAAAGTGAAAGGTGAATTAACCTACCTGTATTCTACAAAATATAATGTAAGTTCTCCAATACAAACTAGGGTAACAACCTCTAATTCTTGGAGCATTTGAAGCAAAAAGAGAAATACTGCATCCTGAATCCACTTTTCTAATTTGTTATACTAGGTTCTCTGATAACACCAACTGAAAGTTTGAGTCATGACTCCTTCTTTCTATCCTGTTTTAACATGTTTAATCACTCTTGCTGTTACTGAAAACCTTTCAAACTGATTCTTAGTTTTGCTATATCCTTTTTCTTACAGAAAGACTCTGTAGTAACACTGCCAGAAGTTTCAGAAGATATTTAGCACACATAAATATTGTGGTTCCCTTTTTGTCACTTTATATATGAGGTTTGTTTTTCACATGGCTAGGTGAATGATAATAATTTTTAGTTTAAATATATATTTCTTTTTTTCATAAATTGGTTTTACCAAATATTTACTGTAGCATAGTTTCTAGAGTTCTTTTTTTTCCCCCGTCCATACCCTTTTCCAACTCTTTCTACATAAGAGAATTTCAAAGAAATTCTTTGAACCTTTTTACATACCATAAAATCTATTTTCATATTGATTATTTAATCCCCATAGCAAATTGTTTGCTGATGGTACCTGAGGTTAGACAGTCTGGAACCCCTTGTCATCTATAATTTTTATAATGCTGTATTTCTCAATGGTTACACTTAATATCAGATATTATTTTATCTTTGACTATGCTTAGTGTGCTACCTCTTTAATGAAGAATTTGTCCTTGAATTGAAACCAGATAGTTTTATACATATGGTATAGCAGAATGGAAATAGAAGAGTAAGAGGAAGATACCACACAATGAGATTGCGCTGACATTTATCCTCTTGTGAATTCCAAAAAATTCAATCTCTCAGTACAGATGAGACCTGTTTCATAGTACAGGACACCAGAAGTATGCATAGCCTGCATTGAAATGTATGTGAAACTTCTTGGAAGGCGCTCCCAGATGTAGTGCAGAATGTGTCACAGACATTCTGTGGGAATACAAAAGCCTGTTCTGATGTGATAAGTCACATGACCTTGCAAGTATGCACTCTTTGATACACAGCAATATGTGTGTTTTTAATATTCTGTTATGAATATTGCCATGCAGCATTTGCAGTCTTTCTAAAGGGGAAATGATTCTACAGACTAAAGTATCTCTGCCATACAGAAAATCCACAGTAAAGAATAAATCATTAAATGGACTTAATTGCTCTATGTACACATGTAGCCTGCTTACAAATTTTTGGTTTGCAGATGGGTTATGGATACTTATACTCAAGTATAAGTTGTATGTTTCTATGGCTGTTAAAATGTAGGTATCTTGGTCATTAGGTGTTCTCTCTATTCGAAATATCTGATTTAATTGTCAACTGATATGTCAGCTATCTGAATAATTAACATAACCTGAAAGAAAGTGGAACACTCTTAGCTGTCTTATTTGTTATCAATGGTTATATGGCACTTCACCTGGGTCTGGATGTGAGATGAAGTACCATCAGTAATAAACCTTTGGCTGTTGTGGTTCTTCAAAAAGACAGATGATCAATGGTTACTCTCATTCTATCTTATTAGTTTTTACAGATATAGGAGACCTCTCAGTTTTATTTTAAGATTTAAGGTTTGATTTAACATTATACGAATCAAATTTTAATTTTAATTGATTTAATTTCCATAAAATTTCTGGATATGTGTTTCAATTTTGGACTGACTGACAAGAGCCTCCACATGCAGACAGTGTGAAGCAATGACTTCTCATCTCTTCAGAAGACTGAACTTGTAATTTCCAAAATCTCAGACTCAAGCAGTGTTTTCTTGCCTTTAAATAAGTAGATACCACCATTGTGCAATGTAATTTTAAATCACTGTATTTTTTCTTGAAGTCTCAACTTGTCATATCTGCTGCTAAATTTCTGTTACATTTCCTTTGGGACTCCAGCACTGTAAGTACAATACTCACAGAAGTGGTAAAAGCGGCTCATATGACTAGGGAATATTCAGATCTGCAGATTTTTCTTGGTAGAACTTCTATTTTATCCCTGTGTGAACTTCTGTTTCAAACATATGTCAGCATTTTTAAGGTGTTGAGTCCAAAACTGTATGCCGTATCTGTGTGGAACATCTCAGAAAAGGACTGTTCTCCCCCAGGTACTTACCCATGAGTGCTTTCTTCCCAGATCACCTTTTATGTCCTATCACAAGCTCACACCTCCTTATTTGAAGCTTTTTTTCTTTATATAATTACTCCTATAAAATGGAAATCAGAATGTTGCTTTCAGCTCTGTATCTCCTTTTAGAAAAAAGGAGGAAAAATATCTAAAGCTTTCATTTTATATAGATATGAAATGAGAAAAGGAATTAGGAAGTCCTCTTTGTATGGAATATGCAGTTTAGTTTGATATTCTGTAACTGAAATTATGGTAACTTTAACATGTTTTTATGATTTATATTCAAATGGTTCAAATTCATGCTCTAAAGCCTTAGCGTAGTTTGTCATTGAAACATATCATGAGATATACCACTGACATTATACTGCCATAACTTAATATTGTATTTTATGCAATAGTCTGAATACTAAAAGGTAAGATAACGTCCATTAAAAATATATTCTTGAATCTTGATCTATTTTTCGTTGTAAGAAAACAGTTTTTCCTTCCTCATTTGAATTTTTGATGTCATATTTCTTTTTTCAATTATTGTTTTCCCCTTAAAGGCATGATCTTGGCAGTAGAGACATTAAGGATGCACCCAAACTAGAAAAACTTTAGCATATTTCAAGATGTTTTATCTAAGATCAGCATTTACCCCTGTCCCAAGTTCTTTGAAAGCTTATTGCAATCACATTCTGTGTTTCTTGAAATAATTTTAACCTCTTATGTAACAAATTTTACTATGCTTTTCATTTCTTCTGTATATACTTTTTGCATTGGGTGCACAGGGTATTCACTTCTATGGAATATTTTTTTCCATTGCAAAGCTACATCAGTACACATCACAACTAGTTAGTTACATTGGAGTTGTTCAACCTGAGAAAAAAAGGCTCCAGAGAGCCTTTAGAGCACCTTTCAGTACATGAAGCAGGAAGGCAAGACAGCCAAAGAGGGACTTTTTACAAGGACATGTAGTGATAGGACAAGAGGGAATGGCTTTAAACATATATTGGGATTAGATTAGTATTAGATTAGCTAGATTAGGATTAGATATTGGGAAGAAATTCTTCCCTGTGAGGGTGATGAAGAAGCGTTCAAGACAAGGTTGGATGTGGCCCTGGGAAACCTGATCTAGTGAGTGGCATCCCTGCCAGTAGCAAGGGGGTTGGAACGAGAAGATCTTTAAAGTCCATTTCCACCCAAACCGCTTTATGGTTCTGTCAGTCTGAACAATAGAAAAGCCATAGTAAAGCTGTTTTCTCTTCTTGGGTATATGTCAAAAAATCATAACAACTTAGATTTCAAAATGTGATCTTCCCTTAATAACACTGATTTTTTTATTGAGTCTTCTTGCCTAAAACCAGTCTGTAAAACTTATGTGCTCCTGGCTGGTGGCAGATCAAAAACTTGCACATAAATATCGCTTGAATGGGGGCCACAATTCTAATTTTGGGGTCTGAATACACTCAGTAATTTTTAAATCTTGAGGTATCAATCTGAACCAACTAAATTTTAGCCCACAGGTTTTCCATCACTGTATCTGGAAGACAGACCTGCCCTTGCTCCATCCTTCCTTCCCTCTGGCTAGGTGCCCACCAGCTCCGAGCCATACCTACTGTGGTCCCAGCAGAGATTATGGTACTTAGCTGAGGCACTATGCCCTCGAAGCAGAGCTGACATTCAGCTGCTTCATGTAAAGTCCAAGCAAGTGCTGGTCAGTCTTCAAAGACCATGCAGATATAATGCAAGCTGCAAGGAGATCAAAGCCTCTGCAAAGGGCTTTACTCAGTCTGGAAGAGAAAGAGACATTTGAAAGAGTAAAATTCTGAGGATAACAGTGTTCAGTTGAGACTGAGTACTTACTGTCTGCCTTTGCTTATGCATGGATGCATGTACATATTTTGCAATGGAACATGAACACTGAGTTTTGAAAGCAGCTCATCCTGTCCCTCTGGAATATGAAACACTTAAATATTGTGCTTGTTTTATTGTCAAGCTGTCAGGCCTGATGTTTAGAAGTACCTGCTGCAACCTATATTGTTGCACTTCAGTAGTCAAAACGCATCCCTGAGGGAACTATCCAACTGTACTTAAATGTTATAAATAATGGTGTTTAGTAGATTTCATCAAGAACCTTTTTAAAAGCAACACTAGGACATCTGTTAAAAAACTTTCTGGGAATATCTAATGCTTACAAACCTATTTTTTCTATCTTATACTTTTATTATGCCCGTCCAACCCCACTGCTTTTATTTTCAATTGTTCTAACTATTAAATCAAGAAAGACAGAAGTGAAACCTAGCTCCCAGTACTCACACAGAAGAGAACTTAACCTTCACTCAAGATATTGACTGGCATATTCTGTTGTCAGTTACTACTGAATAACTAAACCAAACGTGAATACATAGTTTTTCCTTGCCACAATGCTAGAAAATGCACTTTGCAGTGCAGCACATTTGCTAGAATACAAAAGCTGGGTGGATGTAATGATTATTTGTTAAAATGGTTTGCTCACTCTTTCACTTTCCAATACAGATAGTTGTGTGATTCTTACATGTGCTTGTGCTTGAAGGGGAAACTAATTATATATTTATTAATTATAAGCATCTGCAACAGTGAAAAAGCCGATCTAACTCTGATTTAAAAAGACAAAAAACCAAAACAAACTAGAGGGCTTGTTTGTTCTGTCCTTCCCTTTGTTAATTTGAAAATCATAAAGTTAAACCTCTGCCGGTAAAAAAATAACTTGGGTACTGCTGATGCTAAAGTCAGGGCCTCTGGGAGTATGAATAGCTGAGTGTATTGTGTGACATTTCTAACTGAGAATTGATAATAAAAAAATAAATGGCTCCACAGAACCTACTATCAGAGCTGTTTAGCATAATGACTGCATAGTACAGGACACTAGTGCCAAGGAAGCTATGCAGGTAGCCTGCAAACCTTGAAGCAATGTAGAAGTATTAGCTCCATGTTTTACCTAGCTCTGATTTCCAAAGTTTTTCCAGTCGGGCTGATTAGATCCTATTCTTTTACCTCCAAAATAAATGTAGTTCTGTCTGAGGCCATAGTAGTGTGGACCTCCTGGGAAGGAATATCTGGTGGGTGACCTTGTCCCACCTATCTGCAGTTTTAAGGAGGGATTACACCATCAGAGAGATTTTATGCTTAGTCTGTATTGATGCCTTGCTCACTCTAAACTATTAGCTAATTAGTCAAAATAAAGAGGAACGTGAGGCAGTGAAGGCAAACATTTCTAAATTAGAAAACATCAGTATTATTGTACCCATATCCACTGCAGTTCTGCCTTCTTGCCTTTGAATAAAATGACCATGTAAATGAAACTAAGTTGAAATAAAACTAACTCACAAATAAATTTTTGACAACACATCACAGTCTATCAAACCCTTATGCAACTACATTACAGGTTTTTGGTTTTGTTGGGGATTTTTTTTGGGGGGGGGGGGGTTTGTTTGTTTGGGTTTTTAAAATTATTTTTTAAGGTTTTATTTGATGGGGAAATATGAGTTATATTAAGAAAGTTGGGTATTTTTCCAATCAATTTCAGAAAACATAATTATTATTTTACTTAGATCCACATACTGGTTTGTGCAGCAATTTCATTAAAAATAAACACATATGCCCATGACAGTAATAGTCAATTTAGTGATATATCTTATAACAGAGCATTTTATTCAGTGAATTAAATCATGGACCTAACTGGTTGAATGGCGCATCACTTCAGTTTAAACAATTTGTCGAACCATAGAACTATTCTTATTTTCTCATATTTTCTTCCACTTCATATCCATTTAATATTTATTGGTTATTTAGTAGAGGTTGAAATTACAGAGAAAAAGTGATTACTTACAGCATATTTTCTGCTTTCGTAACATCTCCTTTACTGCCACTATCAGATTGCTGCATTATTTGGTTTTGAATACATTCTCTGTCATGTCTTATCTGTCTCTCATTCAGTCTGACCTTGGATGCAGTCAAGTGGCAAAAAAAATAGAGTGAAAAAGCTAGTGGAAGCAAGGGGAAAAGGAAGATAATAAATAAGCAAAACTCTTTTTCCCCCATTTCCTTTAAAAAGAATGGTTCCTTATAATTTACTGAATTAATAAAAGATCATTCCATAATTATTTACATCTCAGCACTGATCATTTAAATAATCTATAACCAAGGTCAATTTAAGCATGTAGCAAAACAATATAAGGCTGTTAGACATCAAGTGTTTATTTGTCCCTTAAAAAGAAATTCTATGTTGCATGCAGGAAAAACAAATTATGTTGGGGTTTTTTTTCTACTTTAAGATTCTCCTTGTTTTATTGAAGAAAGCATCACTTTAGAAAGTTGGAAACAAAAGCAAAAGTGGAACATTTGACTTAATGATAGGTATGTTAACTTTGCACATTGCATGTTATTTTTTGTGGCACAAAAATTAAGCTTATTTCTGAGACAGCTGCAACACCATGCTGGGTAAAGGAGTTAGGAGAAAGACAGAGAAAAGCAGGAAGAAGACCACTTAGAAAATGAGATATAAGGCAAAGAGACTTGGGCATTTGCCCTCTGGAAAAGAGGTCTCTTAGGTGAGCCGTCTCCCCACATGCATAAAGGGATGTTGGCCTGTATGTCAGCCTGGGGCAGAAGTGAACAAGTGAAATGGCAACTTATTCACTGAGGAAACAATGAACCTACCAGGTCCAGGAATTCTTATTCTTTTCAAGAGAGCACCAACCTGTTGCTCATACCCCAGGCTAGGATGTAGCAGCAAAAGCATGTTGTTGATAGATCTGTTGGGCAACTGCCAACACCAGCCATGCATCAATCAGTAAGTAAGAGTGGTTTAGTTATTTGTGGGGTTTACAGTGGTTTTCTGAAAGACACATGGGTGCTTTATATTCAGTATTAGTATATAATGTTTTCAGACACTGTACATATTTGAAACATATAAAATGTACAGTTGTTTTTAGAGGTAAGAAAAACAATGCAATTACTGTAAATTACTGTAATCAAGTTGTTTGCTGTTTCTGTATGCCCTTGTAGATACCACAATGCTTCAGTAGTCTCAAAAATAATCATTACTTATCTACTTCACTGCAAAGAAATTCTGACAGGTTATCCAGTACATAACTGATGAAGCAACAAGTATAAAGCTCAGGAGTAAAAAATTCTCATATATGGCACTTATTGTTGCATTGAGTACTGTATGCAAGAGTTTAATCCAACATTACCTACTTTGGAAATGAAAACTCAGCTTCATTTTTACTATCCTGGTGTTTGATGTTGTTTCATGTTATTACTATTCAAATCTCAAGGTCATCTACATGTGAAACATTATATTCATGGCATGAAATTGTTGTGCTATAAGTAACAAAATAAATTGGCACTCTCACTGTTGAAAGAATAACTCAGAACAACACTCTGCAATTCCTGCTAAAAAAAGAGAAATGGCCATCACCACATTCTATTATTTCCAGACAGAATAAGTGCTACATTTTAGAATCTGCAGTTCCTTGGGGCTTTATACACCATGGTGTCATCTTTAGTAGAACTCGGTGTTTGAAGGTAAGGGATAAAATATTACTATCACTACAATAACACAACTCTAAGAAAATAAACTTTATTGACAAAAGCTTGAGAGCTTTGGACTTTAATTTGCTTTCCTTAATCTATACTCCAAAACCTACAGCTGATTCAACTATGAATTTGTCTGAATGCTCTTGCAGCAATTGATACATGAAGTGTAGCTCAGCAGGGACTATTAGTGCATAAGCATGTTAAGACACGGGATAAAAAAAAACATGTATATGTATAATCATGTAATACCTGACAGCCATCTGTAGGAAATATGATTTCACACTAGAGCTACATGAAGAAAGATATACAATGTTGGAAATGAAATACAGGCAGGGCCTATAGCAGTATCTTGTTGGAGGCCTGTCACTAGCGGCATCCCCTAAAGTTCAATACTGAGCCCAGAATTCTTTAACTTATTCCTCAATTACTTGGATGAAGGGGCAGATGCCTCTTCATCAAGTTCACTGATGACACAAAGCTGGGAGGAGCAGTCCATATCCCAAAGTGCTGTGGAGCCCTTCAGAAGGGCCTTGACAGGCTGGAGAGATGGTCAGAGAACTGTCTGAAATGTAACAAAGGCAAGTGCAGGGTCTTGCATCTGGGGAAGAATAATCCCATTCGTATTAATACTTCTTTCCTTAGACAAGTAATACACAATGAAAAATCACCATTCTTGTACTCACAGCCAGCAGTCCTGACCTGCACTACCTATGTTTCATTATTATTGCTATTCCAGGTTTTACACCTATCTGGACTTGAAAGCAGACCGACTCAAGTTCCACACTTGGAAAACGTGATCTCAATTAGCATGAAAACTTCACAGCAAATTATTTCTAATTATGCTAGTACTGTTTGGGATAAACATCTAGTATTACTAGATAATAATATTGTGCTAGTATACTGTTTGGGGAAATACAGCTAGTATTAGTTTGGGGTAAAATCCTTGCATTAAGCAAAATATACTGTGTGACTTATGTTGCTACTAGGTTTAGAATCTATTTTCCTCTTGCAAAAGGATAAAACACCACTAGAGTCAGTTTTTCTTCCCAGTGTCAGTAAACTCCAGCTACAGTTGTACAGTCTGAAATAAGTACTTTATTAAGCATCTGCCTCAAGCCGGTGTACAAATTGCTTCATTACCGCTATGGAAGCAATCACAAGGATTTACTCTGTTGTTAGATTTACTTTTTTTGTGTATGTTCTGTAGTAAGTGTGCACCTGAAGTTTGGGAAAAGAACTGTTTGGTAATACATTGAATAAAATATTGCAAACAGTGTTTGTGTAAGAAAGGGAAACATTTCACTACAAATAATTAAGACCGTGCTTCCATAGGCTTTTATTCAAAGTCTGAACTCTTCTTGATATAAACTGCTGTGCTTCACGTTGGGATAGCAAATCTACATTGTATGTGTTTGTTTTCCTCAGTAGAACACATGGTTTACACTTGGAGAACTAGAGCACTAGAACAGAACCACCTTCAGTATAGGATCACAAGGTATGCTTACATCATGTCAACCCTGTTTTTTGAAATTACCTTCAGTAGAGACATAACCTTCTTTCCAACAGAGAATAGCATTCAAGAAGGGAATAATATGAAAGAACAAGACTTTCTAGGGCCATTTGTACGTCTGGTAGAAGGAAGGAAAGATGTAAAAACATAGATGGGTTTTCTAGAAGCTGCATCTGAACTTTTCCACAGTTAATGGAAAACTTTTGTCTTCTGTAACTCAGGAATACAAGCACAGACTGTTCTATAGACAGAGACTGTAGCTAATCCCTAAGCAGTTTTAGCTCCTGTTACATTTTCCTTCTTCCCTTTGATGTTAATATGAGTTTTAATTCTTTTAGACTGGCATTATCACACAAGTAATTTTTTTACTATCTAAGATGCTTGATTGAAAATGGCAAAACACTCGAGTGACATGTCTAATCAGCCCCAAGAATAAGGGTGTATTGCCTACCGTCCAGACAGAGTCATTTACGCTTTTAAAATTAAGACTTTCAGTCTTTCGCCTACTCCACATACAATATCTACTAGTAAAGGAAACTAATTCTATAAAAATTTCAGTAATATATTGTGTGAGTACAAAATTACTATGAATAAAAAAGTCTATCATAGATACAGAGAAAGTAAGGAGGTAATACTTAGATAAGGTAAAAGGAATAGAAATGAGCCTTATTTATTTGTTTAAAGTTGGTTCATTTTTACTTTCCCATCTCAATGGGTTTGTACACCACACTATTTAACTTGATGGATGTGTATATATATACATTTTAAAAATAAAAATTGCATTCTATTATCCATCTAGTTTTGGAGATCCTAGGAAATTTAAGTGTAAAGGGATTTTTTGTTGCTGTTTTGGGGTTTTTTCCTACTCTTTTTTTTAATGTTGTGTTTTGTTGGATTTTTTTTAGCTGATAGTAATTGACGAAAGTAGGGGAAGTTCAACATTAGCTGACAAGGCATTCTAGCAATGCCTTTTGATAGCCTTCATGAATAAAACATTCCTATCTTCTTCTTTCCTGCCATACTTTTTGTAGCTTTGAAAGTTTTGCCTCAACTTTCTACTTTTAGCCTGTGGGTGACACATTAGAGTCTATTACAATATTTTTTGATACCATGCTCCTTCTTCAATAAACATCTTTGCACCAAAGCTTTACACATTGATTTCCATGAAATTCTTTTTTTTTGAGACTGAGAATTTCTGTTGGGTACAAAGTTTCTTTTCAACAGTGTGACAAAGACGAGTCATTTATTTAAATACAGTTGAAATTGGAGCTTCAAAAGAATTATCTGTCGTCCTTCAGCTGCTAACCTGGGAATGCAAATCCTCATTTGGGAAATGGAGACATAAATTACAGACTCTTGTCTAAACTAGATAGAGAAAAACCTCATTTGAAGTCTGCTATATTCCACATGAATACTGTAACTTATTGATGATAACTACAGTCAATGGACATATTTTTTCTGTTTTCCACAGAATCAACTCAAAATTCTTGGTCCTTGCTCTGATGTGAAAGGATAAAAATACTTAAATCTCCTTAGCTTTCTTTAAAAGCTCTGTAAGCCCTAATGGGCACAGTAGTTTCATTTCTGTTCTAGGAATCATTTCATCTGCTGACACAGCAGAAATGGTGTATGTTCCACAAAAGTGACAGTCATCAGACCTTTTTGGTTTTGCAGGTAAGCCAGAATATTACTTTTTTTGTTTGTTTACATTTTAGCAGAAATCTTCCCAAAATTCATGAGCTAGACCATTTTTCAGACCTCTAGCTGGATCATAGTAACCTTTTATTCTTTTTTTACATGGTTATCAGTTATTTGTTTTAATGTCTTTGATTCTCTGAAATCATTCAGAAGAATATTGTAGGTTTATGTAAATTTTTATTGTATGTGAAGTGTCTTCTCAAGTAGTCTTCTCCCCAAGGAATTTTCAGTGCCTGGAAATTTCAGAGAGACTTGACAATATTGCAGTAATTTATAAAACTACTTTCAGGAAAATAAAAATAATTGATTTAATTATACTTCATAGCAATCTGACTGGAATTATTTTAGCCTAACTAAATTAATTTAAAATATTTTATTATTCTGCTTTTTCAAGGTAAATTCAACAACAAAAACTACATAAGAGAGAGAATTTGACATATTCTGGAAAAGATAACATTCAGGTTCTGCAATCCCACTCTTCTTGGGGGCTGATAATCCCAAACATAGCACAGCTCCATCAGACAGTGCATATACTTACAGATCATTGAATTGTCACAGAGAAAATGCTTATTGACTTTGCTTCAATGTTATAAATTCCTAATCAGAAGAGTTTTTTCCCTATCAATATTTAATCTTAAATCAGAGTATTTATTTGTTTTCAAAAAGTTTCAACAGCATTCACCAGACAATTCTCAACATGAAAGGCTATCATGTTGGTCATGCATGATTTCCCCTTCATAAATTCCCTTCATCTGAGGAGGTTCTGTTGACATACACAATGGGACAGAGGAATAGATCCATCCTCAAGAGAGAAATTAATCACTTCTCCTTTTGCTTTGCTCCCTGTCTGTAGTATGGCAGTGAGGGACAGTGACTTTATTGAGCAACTGCATTAAAATAAGTAGCATGTCAGAAGCTGGCCAAAGCTTGGCTGCTGGTGGACCTGAAATGCTGGTAAGGCTACCACATGGACAGCACACGTATTCAAGTGTTATTCATGGCTCTTTTGAAAATTTTAGTAAACTGATGCACAGATGAGTAGAACTGAGTCAAATTCTTATGTGGAATACCAAAGTTCTTGTTGAACCTGCTTTGAAGATATTAATCTGGGGGAAATAATAGTTCTATAAATTATATTATTTTTTTAAATTACTTTCTAATTATAATGTAGTTTAAATTGCAATACAACAATTTGCTGGCAAACACATTATTTTCTTCACATTGGCCCATTACATTTTTCCTGTTACCATCCCATTTATTTTCACTCACCAATCATTGTTCAGGTATTTCTCCTGACAGCATGTACTTTAGCAAACACAATAAATGCGTTGTAATAATCTGGAATTAATATTAATGCTGTCAATCAGTTACATTTGTGAATTTCTGCAATGACTTAAATTTAAAAGTGTCTTCTGTGCAGAAAAAGGGGACACAGGTGAGAATTCTTTCCATTTTTCATCATGAGACTCATAGAAGCTCTCTGGAAGATGGGATTTTGATAGTATTCAATTCAAATATTCTGACAGACAAGAATTTTTAATATATCATGTTATGCATCTTAATATCAGTACTTTAAAATTTATTTACTGAAATAGACATTAAACATCCGTGATGTAAAACAAATTTGTAGACAAAGGGTTTCCTATAAAACCAACATACAATGAGTTGCCTATGACTTATTAGGTGTTCTGGCTTCTCCTAGGTGTCTATACTTTCCATGTAATTATTCAAGAGGATTTAAAAGATGTTAGAACCATAAATAGTGTGACTCCTAATCATTTTAAATGTCTACTCTCTCCTCTTTATGGGCCTGATGAAGGACTGATGATCTGAACACAGCATTAATTTAAATTGGATGGAGGGAATGACGAAGCAAACTCTGAAAAGTTAATAGGTTTTTACATGCTTTACTGAAAACAGGACTTCAAGGTGGAAGCATAAACTATGTGCATACCTCGTCAGAGAGCCTGAGCTGTCAGATGTACAAGAAAAATCTTAATTATACGGCTAGGTTAGCTTAATCTTCTAATTCACAAATTTTATATTGGTCAACAATATGATTTTTAGTGTTCCTATTCTGGATGAAGCTATTTTTTTAATAGGGTTGTATGTCAGACATAGGATCAAAGGATGCAAGATAGTTAAAGGGAGCTGATAACAAATAAGAAGGAAAAATGGTATTCTATAGAGATCCAGTTATGAGAGTGTTTGTGGACACAAGTTCTAACAGCATATATGGTGAAGTGACAGAAAATTAAAAATCAAAAGGGCTTTGCACAGTGCAGTTGAAGTTTCTTCAAAATGTGTGCAGCACATCTCTGGCATATCAGAAAGATATATGCACTACAGATATTGCTCACAATAAATCTGCATCACTGCAAATAGAACCCACAAAATAACCTCTTCCTTTCTTCCCCTACTATCTCAATGGGCCAACTTTTATCTGCTTTTTAGTAGATTTGAACACAGTTTCTATAACAAGAGGAGTCGTATTTCTTTTCTTTTGTATTTTTTCCTAAAACATATTGACACAAAACACCTGTACAGAGCATAGAGACCAAGTTCAGAAGTGCTAACATACTTTTGATCTATTTTGAGACTTACATTCTTCCCCTTCATTATTATTTTATATAGATTTTTAGAGTTTATATTCCAGTCTTTTCTCAGACAGAGAGAACCCAAGAACTTCGATTATTCTCACCTTCTTCTAAACCTTCTCCAGCTGGTTCGTTTCTGCACTGGTAGAGCAGTGCCCAGGACACAGAATACTAGCAGAAGATTCAAAAACGATAAGAGAACAAAAAAGATTATTTCATATAGCTTGCAACAGCTCTGATCTACTTTGTCTATTTTATCCCTGTATGCCTGTTATCTGGAGGACTTTTTTGTTGGCTTTTTTTTTTTTAATGTATAGCTTCATCCAATCTTCTATTACCTTACCTTCATAGGGGATTTGAAAAAAAAAAAAAAAAAGTGGATAAAATCTAATCCAATCCTATCTGTGTCAAACTAAGCTACAGGATCAAATTTTACCAAACACTACAAAAATGACATTTTGTTGCAGGAAAAAACAGACCAAAACCAAAGAAGCTAACTTTTTAATGGTATTTGCTTATTCATTTTTGAAGGGGGAAAAAAAAAAAGGAAGCCATTTTGCTGGGGATACATAAGGTTGAATTTTATCTCTGAATTGTGGAAGTGTCTGTTTTATCGCTTCACTTTTATGGTACTTAAACGAGATTATTTTTTTTTATTCTGCAATGAATACTTATTCAGTATCAAATCCAAGTATATTTAGATATTAAGTAATCACTTATTAAGATTATATACAAAGCAACTAAAAAATATGGATAGGTATTGCAAAGTCTAGCTGATATGTAAAGTTCTGCAAAGTTCCTTACTCTTGTGGGCTTGGTGTATCACATCATATTGTCTTCAGTAATTTTGGTGTTATAGATTACTCTACAGTTTTTACTTTACAGGATTGGCAAGAGCTAAATTCAAAGTGTTAATGACGCTGTTGGGACACAAGAAAAAGAAGAATATGTCTCTTTTGACAGTAGGTTTTTCAACCTACATTTTGAATGTTTTGTATTTGAATATAAATATAACTTTTCTCTTTTGTGAGGAGTACCACACAAAAAAATTTTCAGACTTTTTTTTTATTTATTTGCAATTCATAAGAGGAAGAAGCAAGCCAACAGCAAAGATATTATAAAAATTAAATTATGAAACTTTATGTTTTGATAAAGAAAGATGCCTTAGGTACTGAAAAAATAAACAAAAATATAAAAAGGCAGAAAGATATTGTACTCATATGGAAATTACTGCATCATATGATGCTGACCTTGTTTCTATGCGAAAAATGCAGGATCCCAAAGCCATCAAATGATGACTTTCTTATATTTTTTTAAAAACCCATTGAATTTTTAAAGACCTTTATAGCATTTTGGAATTAAATTCAAATGTGGGTAAAATGTGTCATGAATGCCTGCTTCCAGCAGGAAAAAATGCTTTGCTGGTCACTGAAATTGTCACTGCCTCAGTCTTGCCATCTGAGATTCTATTATCTGTCTGTTAAAAGACTTAACAGACAGATTTAACAGCTGTCAAAACCCCAAAATCCAAAACACAAAGAAATTCCCCCAGAGCCAGTCACCAAACCCTACCAAAATCCAAACTAAATTCACATTCTTACTGACAAAGAAAGAAAGACATTCTTGTCATCAAAATGGCAGCAATTAAGAATTTTATTCAGGTAATGTCAGAATTTTAGGATTTAATGCTACATCCCTGTCTAAACTAGTCATGCCAATGACAAAGAAATGAAACATTATAAAAAAATTAATGGCAAGGCCTAAATAAATCACGCAATGTGAAAGGATGTTGTCAATTCCTAGCTTATGTATTATTGTGATGGGACCCACTCATGCACCAAAAATGTTTTTTTAGTGTCTCCGTTAAGGTCATGCTATGTGCACCTGTGCTACTTCACTTCCTCTCACAAAGATTTAAATACAGAGATGGTGTTTAACAATGACAATAATTTCTTCAATTTTCAGAAGAAACAAATTTTTCAATATTTGCTGCAATGTTTCACAAATACTTTTTAAATTGAAGTACTCTTAAAAAATAAAATCATTGAAAATGGTATTTCTCATATTTTAGATCTATTTCTCAGATCCCTGTAGAGCAACATTCCTCAGTCTGAAAGGTCACAACTACAGCTAAATCAAAACTGTCACCAGCTAGAGCATCATGCTGATAAAAGAAATAAAACAATTTATGGAGCTATCCTTCTCACAACCAGCCTTTTTCAGACTGTCATCTATCAAACTTCAACAGTTCTTTGTAGAATATAATTTTACTTTTCTGCTATTGTGACTTTACCTATAAGTGTCCATTATGAACTTTCCATTTATTGAAAAAAAAAGATCAGGTTGGGGACACCTTTGATGGCATCTTTCATGTTGCTTACCTATGTATTTTACTACCATTTCAACACTAAAAGGTCAGGCAGAAAAATAAATGTACTACTGCTTTAGTAATTGATACAGGTTTACATAAATGTTAGATGCTATAAAACATTTATAACTGAAAATTTTTTTCCAGTCATGCCCAGAGAGAGTCTGTCAAAAAAAAAATCAAGAATTCTTACTATTTTTCCACCGTATGCATTAGCATAGAACAGATGTTCTTGGTTTCACAGATTCTAACACTTGCCTTCCTCCCATCTGTCTTTATTTCAAAGTATGAATTTAGCTTTTTATATAATTTTTTTCATTTGAAACTAAAATGTCCATTCTATTTCCACAAATAAAAAGCAGTGGTCACATCTGAAATTTGCTCATCATGATAATTATACATTAATTCCTCTAATGTGGCTTTTCCTGATGTTCATTAGAAAAAAATTATTTTTAATAGCACTTCCCTTCATGAAGGCAGAATTTATTCTAAAATTTTTCACTGTGTGTGATGTAGAGCTTTATGATAAAAATCACACTAGCTTTGGTGGCATGTTATCATTAAAGAAGTTATCCAAGGTAGTTCACAAAAAGAACTTTCAGAATTTAGATTTAAGTGGAAATCCATTCTCTGAATGCTATAGGAAACTTCTTCAACTTTCAGCACTTTCTCAGTCCTTCACTGTTAAGCTGAGAAATAACAAAGTCAAGTTTTAGCATAGGTGATCTAGCTTAATTTTTTAAGTTCAGTCCTGCTGTAAGTAGATATAGCTTTGTTAAAGTTAATGAATTTCTACTCGTATTGATAATAACCACAGTGGTGTTTGTTATGCTGAGAAGAAGCAAATTCAAGCTGAATGATACTGGCAGCATTAGAGCACCCACCATGTCTGTGTATTTTTTTGGCTTCACAAACACTCATTTCAATGTTTGTTGAATCCTTTACTTTTGAATTGTGGTGTGACTGTACTTATCAAACATACTTGACTGGGATTTTTTTTCTTTGAAATAATTTCAATTTATGGACTGAATAAGTTGCAGAGAATCTGCTTTTGAAAATAATAGGTAGCAGTATTTTTCTTTAGGTAGGTAAACTGTCATATCACCAACTATTGAGAAGGCTTTATGTTTTGGGCAACCCTGCCAAGTCATACCAAAGTCTTGTCTGCTGCCCTGCTAAGACAAATGGAGACTTATAACCTAATTATAAGACCTGCCATCTTTGTCTTTATTGAGAATGAGTTCTGGAAAGTATGGAAAAAACATTTAAAATGTTGGTTTACACGTGTGCGTCTTGGTGTTGGAATAGACATTTTCCAGCTTCCAACTAAGTGCAGTATGTGAACAAGTGTTCTGCAGTAACTTTTATATATCAAACAAACAAGAGAGACACCATTTCAGAGTAGAATTTATAATTCCTTAGAATAATTTCCACTTTACATTAAGGATCCCAGTTTATGGACACTTCTTTTGAACATCTTTTATTGGAAATATTGGCAATAATGGTAAGGAATTAAGTTACAGTCTCCAGCACAATTTTGATGAATGTGCTGCAGGGTGTAGGACTTTATAGGGCTATAACTCATTTTAGAGTATTCATTCAGATGCAGTTAATGACGATTAGCTGCATCTGAAATGATGACCAGGCTATTAACAAGAGAGCTAGATTTTAATTAAAAGAGAAGGTAAAACAAGGAAGCAGTAATTTATGAAGAAGTACTAATTAAAACACCTTTCCATGTATTCCTCTCATTTTAAAATTTTTATACCTTGATCACATTTCTAAGTAAAAAAAGTAATACAATAAGATCTGGCATACTGGTTTATATTTTCCTATGGAACATATAACATTAAAGAAGGATTGTGTGGTCTTTAACCTGGTCAGCCAGATATTAGTATGTTCTGGAAGAGCTATAAAAACATCCTATAAATTATAGCCAAGACCTACAATATAAATTGAATTGTATTACTCTGAAAATTACTGGTACTCACAGTGTAGATTTTAATGTATGTTTTAGAAACAGCAATTATTTTAACAGTTTTAAAAATATGATCTTGTTAAGTTTTTTATTTGATGAAACAACTACTGAGCTTTTAAGGTCATACTACAGAGCTTATGTAGCTTTATCAGGAGTGAAAATACTTATGATGCTGGAGATAAAGATTTAATATAGTAATATGAATTAAATAAGTAAAGGATTTTATGAGCAGTTCATGGAACGTCTGTTTAGCTGAGATGTTTAAGGATGTTTTAGAAACTGAGCTCATTTTGACATGAGGATATTTAAAGCTTACGAAGACATTAACATTTACTGAAATTTCTGAAGAAACAAGTGCACCTTCAGAGATTTCAGAACTGTTTTTACTTTCTCCAATGATGAATTTGTCCCAGACTGCCTCAGTGCATCCGAGGTTTGGGAAACCATAAACCATGTTTATTTTTTCCCATGTTGACAAATTGCTGTTTACACCTCCTACCTCCTTACTCCTGACTCAAGGTTTTGCATACCCACCTCAGCTGGTTGGAGACACATTATAAGCAAGACCATTTCCCAACAGCCTCATTCCATAATAACAGATCAGCTTTCCAACTCGACTGCAGCTTATGTTACATGAGCAATTCAACCTTGTGTTGTGTTTCAATATCAAATCTTACCAGAATATAACACAGTGGCAGGTTGGGGTTTTTTTGTCAATGTTTGCAAGTCAAATATACAAAGTTTTTCTTTGAAAATATGTGACTACCTTTTTCTTTTTTAACCTTGCATTGGTCAGGCTGATCTCACCCCAAATTATTCAGCTTCTGCAGTTTTTAAATAACCTGTGATTTATTAAAAAAAGGCTTTCTGATAAATATTCTTTTGTAAAGTTTATTCATACTCATTGTAAACCATATTTTAAACTGTATGAACACTTTCTTTCCTTACAAGCCTCAGCATTAAGATGGATTTTCTTTTTTTTACCTTTTAAGAAGCTTTTATTCTGATTGACACCTTATTCTAGTCTCTGATCTACAGGAAGAAAGCCTTTCTTGTAGTTCTCAGGAGTCTGACATTTAATTCTTTCATTGCCTGGTTTCCACTGACAAGCTGCTAAATGCACACAGCTATGCCCTGGCCAAATAAAGGTGGTGTGTCTGCAATGACACTAAGTCACAGAGCAGAAGGTCAGATACCATTCTGAATTTTAGTCATGAAATGACAGGAATGAATTATTAGTTATTCAAAAACGCATATCACCAGCATCCACAATGGTAATTCTGAGTACAAACAACATTATTATCAATGTTCTGCTCTTGGAAGCTTGACTAAGAAACATGATCTAATAAAAAAATCCTTCATGTAATTACTAGAGTGTACTGGTGGGTGAGCATATGCTAATTTGATTTACATCTTTGTTTCACGCAACTCTCAAGTCACATGTCTGGAGAAAACACATTCAACAAACTTCAGAAAAAAAATTGAGCCATCATGTAAAGGAAAACTATGTGGTTTTGTTGGCTTATAGTATTATCCATATTTTAATTTATTTCTACAACAGGCCAAAATGCAAGAAGATCAAATAATCCATTGCAGTTAAGTCAGTTAATATGCACTTGGCATTAGCTACAGGGCTGAAATAATTGTTATTAGTGTTTATATATGCCTGGATCTGCATCACGCAGCCTGCAGAATCCCATACTGTCAGTAACCAGAAATTGGATTTGAAGAATCCAGACTTCTGGTAGTCTCCAGATGTATGTGAAGGTGGTTCTCAGATAGCTCTATATGTATGCAAGACACAGTGTGTATGCAATGACATACAGAGATACCATCAACATGCTTCATAAAGCACTGGTGCCAAATGCACCCTGACTCTCAAGAACTGTCTGTGCTGTGCCCTGTTGGTGAAGGTGTCTTGCTTTCAGCTCCACGGCTGGCAAACCACCAGCTGTCTTGTATATCTCACTGACACATTGTTCTGGACAGGGACTAGAATCAGACTCCTTTGAAACAAATTTTCCATCTTGATCACTGCCTAACCCAATCTGGATATTTGGTAATACCTGGATGAGAGGTTGAAATTAATTAAAAAGTTAGAAAATTAAAAAAAAAAGAAAAGCAACCCATAACTTTTATTAAGACAACATCTTCTATTA
Source organism: Dicrurus megarhynchus (assembly GCA_013399195.1). Taxonomy (NCBI): domain Eukaryota; kingdom Metazoa; phylum Chordata; class Aves; order Passeriformes; family Dicruridae; genus Dicrurus; species Dicrurus megarhynchus. Next base: position 2,116,005 of record VXAD01001741.1, read on the forward strand.
AATACACAGGACTGAGGAAGTATTTTTTACCTCCCCAGTTACTGCTTTTTTAGGTAATTCCTGACCATGTGTTGGAAATTAGCATAGACCAGTGAAATCATTCCCAACAGTCAGTTTTGGAAGATGAGAGGGTTGGGTGGACGGATGTGGAAAAAACACTTCTGGCTTTTTTCTGGTCTAGAAAACATTCTTGGCATGTAGATGCAGTCATTGTGTCCAGTGCTACAGTCATTTTCTTGTCAACTTTTTCCCTTTACATAAATGGAAATATATGGCACAAATGCTCTGGAGCATATGGCTCTTCTAGCTGTCTTCTACCTGCATGTTAGGGCATTGGCTATAAATATAACCCCATGCATAGATGATAACCTGGGGTGTTCAGAGACTGCATCTATTTATACCAGTTGCAAAAGCTAGCTGCAGTCAGCTGGGGTCTTGTCTGCAGCCTCAGGGTTAGCATATATAATAACTGTGTGATTTCAACTGAGCCCTGTTCTCAGCTGTGTAGCAAATGAAAAGTAGACTTCTCATAGTGAAAGTGGGGCTAGAGGCTGCTTTGTGTTCTTCAGTTAGAATTGTTCAATTGCTTTGATAGTTATTTTAAGAAAATTAAAGTTCTTCCACAGGGAACAACCTTCATAACTGTGTGGTCTAAATTTACCTACTGCCAGCTTCATCCCAATAAACTCATGTGCCTCAGCATTCTGCTGAGGGATGCTCTAACACTAACAGAAACCTTTCATGGATTTCTCTCACTTAAAAGCCAAAAGTGGTTGACTGTTATTTCATTCCTGTGTGCTCATGGGCACAGAGGTCATGGTAATGTAGTTGTAGCAATTTTAGGTCTTATAAATCTAATTGATTTCAACATCAATGTGCACATAATCCACATTCTAGGACCAAATATTTCCAACACAGGACTTTTATACTGAGATAATGTAACATTCTCTCTCCCATTCCTTTATAGTTTAATCTCAAGAGAAAGAACTTACATTTATCCTATCTCCTAATCATTACCAAGGAAATTTTACAGAGTCAGCTTAGCAAGTAAGTCAGGGAGGTAGTAAAGAATTGATTTTACTTTTAGAATGGGGGAAAAAGAAGGGTTTCTACACAACACTATGCTGTAATCAGTTGGAAGTAGAAATAAAGTCTTATAGGACCACTTTTGCAGATATCTTATCATGCAATGGTTACATAATAAAATATATACATTGTAGTTCTTAGCTGTGACAGAAGACCTATTTTAGTTTTCTTGTGTAACTAAAACACAAACTTGTAATTCTGTCAACCCTATAGAATAACTTTAATGAAGTTTAACACAGGGAATGTGATAATCATATGAAGCAGAGATATAGAACACCATTTAAAGTGACACAAATGTGGGACCTGCATGTGGGTCATTTTATCCAAAAATGTCTTTTTCCCTGTGATTCTCACAGTTTCCAAAAGAAGAATGTAGAAAGGCACCCACAAACAACTGTGATGAAGTTCAGTAAGCTGACATCCTACATTACTCTTTCCAGGCTGTAATTGGTTGGTTTGATCATGGTTTTAATACATAGCTGAAAGTGCATGCTATGTTTAAAAAGGATGTTTCTGAGCAATGGAAGAGAAAGTTTCCTGTTTGATGGCTTGACCGAGACAAAGCAGGAAAAGGAGAGATTAGGCCTGAAGACTGGAGAAAGCCTCTTTTCTAAAAGCTGGTCAGAGGAGGAAGAATGAATGCAAAGTGGAGGGTGACTGAGCTTGCCTATGGAAAGAACAGATCCCTAAACCAGCAATAGCACTGAGGAAATTTTCCCGAAGACTCAGAGGAAATGAAACAAATCCAGGAATGCACTGAAACCTTCAGGCACACTGGGCAGAGGAAAAACTTGCTTACAAACTGCTTAGAATACCACTGTCTTTTATTAGACCTGGTCTTTATTCTCTGCTTTCAGAGATACTTTATTTTTTTGGTTTTCCAGCAAAGCCTAGCGTGATAAACTGGCAAGGCTTTGGTGTGCTCACTTTTAAAGTTGCTGCAGTCTCTTCAAAACTGTGACCAACATAAGGGTTTGTTATATACACGACAAAGATTAAAAACAAACCAGTGTCTAAAACTGAGTTCCATGCTCCTAGTGACCTCTAGAAAGAGTGTTAATTAAAATGTTCATTTGAACAGCACTGGTATCTTCAATCTGGGTTTTTTAGGTTTGCCCTAAATGACTCTGCCATGATAAGTTTCTCCTGTTTGACAGATATCGAGAAACCATTAGCCTTGTACTCACTTCATAAAAAAAGAGATGTCCTGAATTTTTGTTCAGTTACTGCAGCTTGAGATTAATTCTCAATGTTCAAAAAATGTAACATTTTAGGAAAGCAAGTGGCTATTGGGATTTCCATGGCTGCTAAGCCTGGCCTGGCTTTACAGTGTATGTTTGCTTTATAATGCTACCAAGCCTAGTTGTCTTAAGAAGTAGCATATTCATTGTAAAAGCTAACAGGATAAGATAAAGCTTTCATGTGCAAATGTCAATGAACAAGTATTTTGATTAGGGCACTAAATGGAAGTTCAATAAAAGTCACTCTGTAATACAGGTTGCAGCTGTCCTGTGGAACAGCCCCGTGACAGCCTCATCCCACAGCAGCCTGAGAGGCTGAACAGAGATCACTGTGCTTTCCTGACATTAAATAAATAGGTCTGCCCATCACACCTATCTTGTCTCAATCTGATTAAAGTATACTCTGTGAGGATCAAAGGCCTTCTAGGAACTGTAAAAAAAACCCACCAAAAAAAGATTTTTATCACTTAGACTAAATAAGATATTTTGAGTAACTGTTTTCAAAATATATAGAACTGTATTTTCATTTATCTAAGCAAAATTTTTGAACACTGCTTGCATGCACCAAAAGTAAGGCTCATAACTTGTTTTACTGGAGTCTGTTGAATATGTCATGTGCATAACTTTCTATGATATGTAAAACCAGCACAAAATTTTGATTCGCTGGAGAATGTATTTGGAAACAATGTCAGTCACCTGGCAAGGAGGAATTCAAAATAATTTAAAAAACCCAAAGCAACCAAGCAACAAAAAGCAAAAAAAGCTTGAAAATCTAAATGCCCCTGCATGGATGTTTAGAGACCATCTCCCTACAGAACAAAGCTTTTAGTATTCAGCAATATTTTTCATTACCTTATCTACCAATTTTAATTAGAGATCAGTGAATTTCATACAGCTTTTTTTGCCTTCTCCAGCCTTTCAAACACAGGAAAGACTAAACATGGACTCTTCTTTCTTTGGTTACTTGCGATAAGAAGCTGAGAAGTCTCTTGTGGTAGTCCCTGATGGGAAGATCTTTAAAACCAAGCACTATTGTTGCTGGGATTGTTCCTTATGTTTTATTTCCTTGTTTGTCAACCCCTGCTGCCTCCAAGGGGAAGAGACACTGAGCATTGCCCTGGGAAAGCAAAAAAAAACTTCAAAGAAACTGATGACTCTTTGCTTCTCAGATCAATTTTCACATGTTGAGAAGGATACATTTTCTTATTTCTGTGGCAGGCAGCTAGCCTAACCAAGCAGGCTACAGCAGAGATGGCTATAATTGAATACACATAAATTAACAAGGTGAATATGTACTCCTGCTTTACCTACTGAAGCTGAAATCTATAGCTACACCAAGGAATTCATAAGGAAGCAGCACACCTCCAACAAACAGCAGCTGTGAGTAGCAGTCATTGCCACTCTTTGTTATGCTTAAGTGCTGGATTTTTTCAGAGTGAATATTGAAGACCTTCAGACCAAATACAGTAATATTTCTACCCATCTTTATGGTATAGAGATGAGTGGCACAGAAAAGAGAATTATGTAGTGATAAACCAGCACTACACAGTATCAAAAAAAATGGAAAAAAGTATCTGAAGCCACCAGAGAAATCTGAAGTTAAATTATGACAGTGTCTCGTGGCTTCACACTTCTCCAGTGAAAAAAAAGTGTCTCATCCTAAAAATAATGACACTAAAATCTTTGTCTTGCCTCGTTCATGGTAGTGTGGTGTCCTGACAGGCTGGTCTGTATCTACCAAATCAGCAATGTGACTTCTTTCAGCAGTATGGATTCCTTCTTGCAGGGCTGGCCGTGTTACCATGTGAGACGTAACCACAGCACAGCTGGGGTAGCTAAGGCACCAACTACTTGGCCACCTGCACGAAAAAAGAAATTTGCTTTAGCTGAACAAACTAAAATATCAACAATTATTTTAATGGAGACTTGACAATGATACATGGATAACAGGAAAACAACATAAGATATACTTAATGCTTCTGTGTATATACTAACATTATATTTTGCTGTATTTATATACTGTGGAGAAAAAACAAAAAAAAATCCTTCAGAAGGGAGAAATTGTTGCAAAAGAGAAGTAATATGCAGAATCCATATCGGATTCTGAAAATATTTTCTGCAAATGCATAGCCAAAATTCTTTCATTCTGCAGCAAACCACTATTTGTAGTACAATACCTCTGAACTAATGAAAACCTTACAGCCTTGATACTAATATTTCCCCCAAGAGATTTTGAGCCTCATGCACTTCTTGAACATTTCTGAGAAGGCTAGGTTCTTCCTCTTATTTCTTACCTAGATTGATAATTTCAGATTCTTTTCCTGAAAAGTGCTGTCGTTAGTACAGGCAAGAAATCATGAAGCCATAAGCTGCATTCCAGCCTGTGTTCAGAATGAGTATCACTCATGTCTTTTGGGGAGTGAGCATAATATTTGCAACTATTTGTCCCAGAACAGAAAAGTGCATTGTTACTGACGCAAAAAAGTAAAGGATTATAGAGTTTTAGTGCTACTATGGTGCCTACCATCTTTCTTCAAGACTCAGCTGAGATGCAATGCACATTATAATTAATGTGGGTCTAGCCCTAGAATACTGTGCTTTTAGCCCTTGTTGGTGCCCTTTGCACCAACAAGGTCTGATCACCACCTCATCCCCTTCTGCCTTCTGTCAGATGCATTCAAATTTCATTGATGAATCAAGTTAAAAAACCTTTCAAAAATATTATCACAGCTTTTTACAATTTCTGCAACCCATCCTTACAGAGAAAAGGGGAGGCTTGGCAGCAAAGTGTAAAAGGTATTTCCCAAAGATGCTGCCTCCTGGTACAGCTTTTTAAAACCTTCTGCTTTATAAAATAGTCAGTATTTAAAGAATCTATATTTGAAACAAGTCTTCCTTCCTCACCCCACTCAGGTCCTGGAAATGTCTAGCTTGAGTCACTCATCAAAAAATATGTATATATCTATATAATTTATCCCATAGAATATGCAGCCCTGTGCTGGACAAGTTACCGTACAAAATGCAGTTCTACAGTATAAATAATATTACTTCTGGAAGAAAAATGACATTGTTACAGGTAAAATTAGTGACTACCTTGAATTTCTGCAATAGTGTGTGGTCTAAGATTTCCTTTTTGTTTGAAATCTTGAAGATTTATCTTTTTTTTTTCTGTATCATGTCTGTGCAACTGTAACAACTCTTGCAGAATCTTGGAGCTTTTATCCAGCTTTCATATTTGTACTCATTTTTAACCTGACACCTTGAGCCACCAGCTGTCTTTTGAGATCCAATTGGCTCCCACAGGACGATTCACCGATGAGTAAAAAGCTGAACTTGGTTGTGACCTCTAGGCCTCTTCTTCATTTTCCAGCTTGTTAGCAGACTGTTCATGTGCAGTCTGATACCAGATAGAAACTATTGCTGTAGATCTATTTTGTCCTTTTTCTCCCCCTGTGGTACCATTTATCTCTTGGTTTTTTTTTTTTCTTTCTTGAAGAAAAAGAAATTCTGCTCTAACAATACATGGAACATGAAAACATTCCCTGTAAATCTATGTGTGAAATACACATTCTATGGAAAAGCCAGCAGAAATGAAATTGGTAGATCATACTTGAGACAGAGAAAAAAAGAGAGAGAGTAAGATTTTTTAAATAGGAAAACTTTGTGCTATTCTGATTTTTATATTGGTAGTGCGTACAAATATTTTTCTATTCCGAGATAAGTATTGTGAATTTTTTTTAATAAATACACATTAGTAAAGACAAGCCTGGGGTTTATTTTTTCTGGGTTTAAACAAAAATACAAATGAAGTCAAAATGGATTTTATTTTGAGGAAGAAGGTAATATAGCTATGTATTGAAGTTATTCCCAGGTAGCAGTTATATACAGTTGAGTAGTAGAGGTTTTTTTCCCTTCCTCTGTTAAATTGAAAATTTCTAAGAACTAGCAGTTGAAAGTCCCAGCTCCTTACCTGTATTGTGCAGGTAACTTTGCCCTGAGAAGATCTGTGAGATGGTTATTCAGAAACCTATCATCAAGAGATATTCTTCCCAGCTTTCAAGATGGTAAACTATATTTTAATTTTTAACTGGCAAATGAAGTTAATCAGTAGATTAAATTTGGTTCTGGACCTTTGCCAGGTTCCATGTGTGCTCATACCTGCTATCTAAATTGGCAAGCAAAATCAGCTACAATTCTTTCCCTGGCAATCTCCTCATGAGAGGTTCCATAGCAAAGTTATTTGGCAATAAAGGAATGGGAATCTGAGCAGCAGAACAGAAATCAAATATTTTACGAATTCCACAAACAACCTCCCACAAAGATCAGACTTCCATAAAGCACAAGTCGTTATTTACAGCAACTCCAGTGCTGTAAAATCCTCTAGGGAGAATGTAAACTATCCAATCTCCTTCAGGTTGTCTGATTTTTCTTTTCATTGCTACACACTAGCAAAAAAGTCTTAACAAAATCCTTTTGCCCTCCTGTATGTCTCCAGAGGCTGCAGCTTTTCATTTGTTTGTTTGTTTGGTTTGGTTTTTTTTAAATATTTCATGTGATTTCGTGAAAGACTGCATTGGTCCTTTAAATATGTGGTTTCCATAAATCTTAGTAGAGGCTTATCCAGCATCACTGCTTTTTCCAACATTGAAAGCTTCCAGGATCCTTTCCATTTTGATTATACTCCAAGAAATTGCAAGAAGCCTTGTCTATAATGTTTGATTTTGTTCTGAGGTTGTTTCAGACTGCGTATCAGATCACAGGTGGAAAGATGTTTGGAACAGTGACAGCATCAGCTTTGAGCATTTTAAACACTCTTCACTAGAAGCCCAGGTTAGTGAAGAAAAACTAGCACCTAAGTCAGGTTTTCATAATCACTTTCTTTGTGATTAGTTTTAATGACTTTTTCTGACCTCTGTTCAGTACCATAATCTAAAATAATAGGAAAAGTCAAGGAAAAAAATTAAGGATTGAAACAGTAAAATCAGTCTACTGAGAGGGAAGCTAAAAAGTAATTTACTTCTTTCTTTCAGGGATTTTATAGGCAATATAAAAGAGATTAGTTGGAATTTTAGTTATAACTACAGGAGTGTACACATTGTAAGCCAAAGCCAAACTAGTTTAAGTGAATAAATTTTTTTTAAAGTGTGGCATTACTTAAAGAAAGATACCTAGGCCTATAGTCACTTTATATCTTTAGAAACCTTTAAATAGAAAATAAATATAATTTCGGAATTGAAAGTATTAACAGAAGGCACAAAGGTAATCATAATGGTGACTTTTAACCTCTAGTTCTATTCACAGAGTCATGATTTCACTCTGAGGACATTGAAAACACTTGTTTTGGCTGAATTATTTTTCATCTGCATTAATACTGACAAGGAAAATGAAGAGGAATAGAGTGAGATGATATAAACTGAAAAAAAAAGGGTTTCTATTTAGTCACTTTCAAGCCAAACCACCAAGTTTCAGACAGCTTTAATAGTCTTAAAGCAAGTTTGTTTGGTTTTTTCCTTTGCACGTTTCTTTTCAACAAGGCTGCCTTACGTAGTGGCACAAATCTCAGAGGAGATCATTCACCTGTCTTTCCTGTCAAATTACATTGCAGAGTCAACAGTAGCCAACGAAATGTGATGTCTCATACTAGACTTTTAGTTCCTGGTAAATCTGGTCAGTGGAGTAACTCCTGTAATTCAAAATGTTTTAGACAAATATTTCGAAACTATAAAAAGGAGTTAAAAATGTGAACTTAATTTGATCATGTTCAGTCAGTTTGTTTATGCAATAAGGAAGAATAATTCAAGAGTTGATTTAAAGAATAACTCAGTGGAAAGGAGGTGAGAATTTGTAAGTAAATTGAACAAACTTTCATCAGAAAAATACACATGCTGCTCTTGATCCCACGATGCCTGAAAACAGTGGAGAAATTCCTCTTATGGTTCAGTTGTTACTGCAGTGAAGTTGTTCATGCTGCCATGTACCTTCTGGGTTTGGTAATTTGATTGGAAATGGAGCTAAAACTCAGGCTTTCCATATGCAAAGAATGCTAATTATATGTATAAAATACACAATATTTATTTAAAAAAAATATTACTATTGACATTTCACTGTATAATGTTGCAAATCTATTTAACAACAAATTGTGGTATTTGCACTGGTACTAGTAGCCTAATTTAAAATATTTGATAACTACATAGCAATTCTGCAGAGAACCATTTTTGTAATTATTATGTTATAATTCGTGAACTGATAGTTGAGTACTAAGCAGGCTAATCAGTCATCTTTATGGAAACGTGCAGTAGCAGAATATTAGGACAAAATAATATGCTAGGTAGAGAATTTGAAGGAGTGTAGCCTTAAGCTAGTCCAATCAAACCCATTGCAGCACTAAAAATGTTGAATTCACTTACCAATTCTTGCTTCAGAGGGTCCTGTGGGTTTCAAAATAACAGGTTCAGCCACTTCTTTTTTTCTAGGGCTGAAATGTGAGATTCCAGAGACTTCTCATACTACATGTATGTACTCTAACTTATCTACTAATCTTTCCACTTTGTCTTGGATTTTGAAGTGAAGAGATAGCCTGCAATCAATAAACATTAGACACACTATTGCATGAGAATATAGACAAGGCATGTAGGTGAGTAACTACATCCTGTATTAAACCTTCAATTTAGAATTTACGTACATATTTGCTAATATATTGTGTTTTAAGACCTCAGCTTCTTGAAGAAAGTTGTTTCATATGTTCTCCTTGCAAAGTTCCTGGTTTGTTGAGAAGCATGTCAGACAAAAATAAGCAAAAACTGAATGACACATTATGATTTAAAAATGAATGGCAAACATTATTAACCTGAAAATAAAAGATCGAAACTTTCTTGGAGTCCTTCCAATAACAGTGAGAAAAAAGAAATAGAAAATAAAAGTCTGGGACAGGAAAACACAATTACCTCCGATTATCTGTGAATCCAGTTGGGAAGAACTCATCTGCTTGTGGTTGTTCTTTAGAGGTTTCAAACTAGCAGAATGATCACTTTAAAAAGAACTTTAACAACGGACTCCAGCTCTTTGTGGTTATTTGTTAATAGCAATTAGTGAATAGCTGTTTTTCAGCTGATTTTTTCAATCTTTTGTTGCTGTGTGGTACAACATAATTTAAGCTGCAGCTCCTCATGAGTAAAATTTAAAATATATGACATGAATTTCGATTAGACAGTGAAGAACACAAGTGAGCTATAATGCATAACACACAGGTGTTATGTATGTAATTGTACATTTGAAGAATGCTTTGATTGATTTATTAACAACTGTTAAAAAACTTGTACAGTTTTTTCCCAAAATACCTGGTAACAGCAAGAAATACACAGTGGTAGTATTACAGTCATAGTAACTGTGGTAGGATTTGATGTAGAATCTACAATGGTTGTCAGCCTGGGAGATCTGAATTGTAATAACCCTAATTCAGTGAGAAAATATGTGTTAATATGTCATAATTTATAAAGATAAAAAATGAACCTTGTCACAATAAATACAGACAAGAAAAAGCTACATTTCACGTGAAAGGTTTTCTGTATATTAGAGCAGAGAAGTCAGAGGCATGCTGTCCTAGTTAATAGCAGATTTTTACTAAACAAAAAAAAAAAGGATTATGCTATTGTGAGGTGCTAGGTGAGGAAAGAAAACACTCTAGCTTTCTAATTATGATAAGGATGTTCCAGGATAGAAATATGATGCTAAAAACGAACAGAAACTCTTAGCAGCTTAGCTTACATGAAAAGAAACAATGTAATAAGTATCATTGAAGGATTGGGGTTGAAAGGGACCTTTAAAGACCATCTAGTCCAATCCCAAATAAGGACGCTGCATTTCTAGAACACAGAAATACAGAGATGAATAGAAGAGAGGTTTCATAGTAGAACCTCTGAGTTACATTCATAATAAAAAAATGTATTTTAATGCCAACAGGAAGGGATGATTACACACACACAGAGGTGGTAAAATATTTAGAATTTTTTTCCTGTTGCAAACTAAATACAGGGCATGATCAGAAGGTTCCTAACCATTTGATGTTATTTTATAAAGCAAGCATTTAAAAAAATTCATGTCATCTGGCAACATCCAAGTTATGTTATTTACCATGCAACATTTAAAAAAAATCTTCTGCATGACATGCCTCTGGATTGCTCAAAGGCAAGAATAAAAACTGTGCTAAGTGGAAGTGTTTTATGCAAGGCTTTCTCTGTACAGCTGTGAACGGACAGGCACTTTGTATGAAAAGGTTCTGCTTTCAGTAACATCTGATAGTTTATCTCATCTGACTCATCCAGCCCCATGGTGATAATGCCAGTCCTGAACTAGACTTATGGGATATTGCTGTATTAAACCTGTGCCAGTGCAGACTGAACCAAACAGCTGCCACAGGTACACTGCACATGTAGGTCCAAGAGAAGGGGAGCTGCAGGGCCAGGAAGCAGGAGGAGCTGAGAAAGAAGCAGTGGGCAGTCGTGTGCCACTGGAAGGGGCAGAGAGAGAGAGCTGTCATCTTGCACCAGCTCTGTTCAAAGAGTTGTGGGGAATCTTGGGCAGGAAAAGGTCCCTACCCCTTGGAGGGTAAGAAGGTTAATGGGCACCACTAGAGGCTTTTAAGAGAATAGACACATTTAATAGCAAGGGAGATTAGAAGAGATTTATTTGATAAAATTTGCAATAGCAAGTACATTGATTGCATGGTCAAAAGCAAAAGATGTACTTGACCCCCTCAGACAGCATGAGAAAACAGTTAGCACCAGGTTATATTCCCTACTAGTGAAAGACAAGTGGGTATAGGTGGTTTATGTTAAGTTCATCTGGATAGGAAAATGATATAACCCTGAGGTTTTGAAATGCTGGTGTTCACTTGGGGGTGGGGTGGGGGAAGGGAAACTCAGAAGACCATAAATGTGCATAACCTAAACTGACAATATTTTTAGGTTCAGCACAGTGGAAAACTGGATATTGAAATTTCGTATTTTATTAGGAGATTTGTTCATAAAAGCTACATACCCTGTATTTAAAAGAAAATAGTTTTGTACACATTTATTTTAGCCTAGATTATGTTGACATGTCTTACTTAAGCATGTTCAAAATGTGAAAAAAAATTTAGAGAAATATGCCAAAACTTACACTTTTCTGAAAAACTGCCTATTATGATACAGTGGTGCTATTCTCATGTTTGAGTGAAAACTATCAAATCAATTTAAACATTAAACACAAGACATATAAGGAGACAATTCAACTAATAATGAAATATTTTTTAAATTATATAGGGAGAAATAATTTAATTCCACTTCTTTCTAAAGAAATAATGGAACAAAGAAACAAGCATCTTTTCCAGGTAGTTAGGGTATTTCTGCTCTACTGGAACTGGCAAAATTAATGACATCCAAAATTAGGAAAGGAAACTTTTTAGCAAAGGCTACCTGTGGTGTATTGACTATCAAAGAGAGCTGTAGAGCTGCATTAGATATGTGTTAGACCTGGCATGTCTGGCAGGTTGGTAGGATATCAGAGGCCAAACAGAGTAAAGAGAAAGAAAATAGTCTAAGATTAAGGAGATATACCAGGTTTCAGAGCTGAACATATTGTGGAATTTTGGAGGAAAGAGATAATTTTGTTATGTGCTTTGGGAAAATAACCTGAATGGGCAAACTATGGTTGCCGCAGCAACCGTTGGTATGCAAAGAATCCCAGAGAAATCACTTATTGAAAATGTCTAATGAATTTGGACTTGATTACAAGGGTTGGTGCAAGATTACTTCTCCAGGGGAATAATTAAATTTGAGGTTTTTATTGGGGAAAAAGTATCATTTATGGCAAAAAGAAGTATACAGTTGGTGATGGATAACAGGGCAAGGAGATTATCCTTAAAAAACCCCATAAAATAAACACAAGCACTGAAGATGGACCGAAAGCTCCTGTAATTAAAATGAACTGTGAATGAATGGTTCCTTGCTTCAGATTACCAGCCCCTGAAGACTTTAGAAGCTCTGTCAGAAGCCAGACCAGTTGGAGGAGCAGGTTGCATGCCCTGGGAAATTCCTATTTTCTTATGAGCAGACTTTAAATTATGCTATTTTTATATTTTAAGACAGGAAGTCTGACAAATACATGCTGTATGATGGTGACTGCCTTCTCTAGTAAGGCAACATACAGTAACAACTTCTTCCCCAGGCCTAGAAAAATTGAACTGTACTATATGTAATAGCTAACTGGAAGGATCCTAGTGCCACAAATAACAATCTGTGAGGAACAACCCTGCAGTACTCAGTTTTAACTGCAGTATTCAGTTTTAACTGATAAAACAAAGATTATGAGGAAAAATGGTAGCATTATGAACAACCATGGGAGTACAATATATAGTTTGTTGATTGTGGATTGGAATTAAACTCCCAGAAAAGAAAGTTATTGTCAAATGAGCTGGGATGCATGGCTGTGTTTGAGGATGAAAGGCACTAAAAGGCACTGCTAGTCAGATCATGCTTGCCAGATCATGCAAACATCAGGAATCAGAGAAAAAGAGGAAAAAGAGGTAATAGAACTGTTCTTCCTGAGATGTCATCAGTTCCACCACAGACTGGAGCAGCACCAAGGCACTCTTTTGTATGTCCTGCACTCATATTAAGGTAAACATCCTTATTCAAGCTGTTATCTACTCATATCCTCAAACAGAATCAGGTACTTTGACAAGCATGGTTAGTTTAGCAACCCTCAGGCACACTCCAACTCATATGTGTCTGTGCTGTAATCTAAGGGACTGTGCCATGTCTCTGTCATGCTTAGGTTTCACTACTTGCTCTAACACATTCAATTTTTAAACCAATTCTTCCTGCTTATATAACAATTAAAAGATAGGGATGTAAAAGACTCATATGATAAATATCACATGATGATAATCTGCTCCAGAAATAGCAGTGCTGCAACTCACTCTCAAATGGTTTCAGATATTTAAGAGTGAATGTTGGAGTAAGGATGGATGTTCACTTTCTTAACTTTACTGCTGAGACGTAGGTAAAAGAAGTAAGATTAGGAATTTCAGTGCTAGAAAGAAGACGCAAACTCTTGGCAGCTTTTGGCTGAAGCACAGTGGAGATGTGTCATCCCTGAGAGTTAATTGTCTTGGTGATGTGGCTGCTAGCACTCTGCCAGCTTAGCTTGCCTACTGGCAGCATGCTGCCCTCCTGACAGTGGGGAAGGGGAGAAAACTCAGAAGAACTTCCCCATAAAAAGCTCTGAGAATTAGGCTGAAGGGAAGCTTGCCCAGGGTGCTGGTTGTATAGTGGTAGGCTGTATGTAAATCAACATGGAGCCTTCTTCACAGCTATTTTGCTACCACAGAACCAATAAAGTTACACCCTCCCGTCTCAGTTGCCCTTCTGTCTACCTTTTCCTGCAAGCCCTACTTAATCTGTAATGGTTTCTTTTAAAATAAGCAGTTCTAGCAAAAAGAAACTTCTGGCTGCTCTAAATAGCATTGGCACTGATATCAAAACAGCATGGTATGGCTTTCCACTTGTAGTTCATATGAATAGCACCTGAGTATTAATTATTAGGGCAGAAACAATTAGCTATTTTATGCAAGTCAGATGCACTTCTTATACTCCTCATGGAACACATCAGCCTGACTCCTTCGTAAGAAGTGTTCGGACTTTGCTCAGGGTATAATCAAATGTTAAAAGTCAACCACAAACAAAGGTTATCAGCTAGAAAGGTAATTTGAAACGAATGGCAAAGGAAGTTCTGAAAAGCAGTGTGCAGCTAGAAAGCTCAAACATATTTTTAAGAACAAAATCTGCTACAATAATAATTAAAATCAAATCCTCAAGATGGGGTCCTGTGAAATGATGTTACGTGTGCTCCTTTTGTTGAAATAGAAAAGGAGTTGAGAACCAAACAAAAATGAGAAAACAACCATTATAAGAATGCTATTAAGAATGGAAATAACAGAAGCAAAATTTTTCCCGTGCAAGTTTCCAAAATGAGGGAAATTCTAGATAAAAAATATGGAGTTTCTCAATACTCAAACAGCTCAATCTTTCTTTATCTGCTATAGTATAACATTATAAGACAGAATAGTCAAAATGCTTGTGAGATTTCTAGCTTAACTGGAATATTTGCATTTTAGTAGCATAATCCATTAAGTTATTAGAACTAGCTCAGAAGAAAATATAACTGAGTTTAGAAAACTACTGTCAGATTTTCGACTTTCAGTAACTTACATTTAAAATCTCTAACCTATGAACAGTGTCTTTTTCTATATAAACAATATCTTCAGATAAAATACTCTCAAATTTATGTTATTACAATTTTATGTATTTTTTAATATTATAATTTTAATCATAAAAATGCTGGTTTGATGGTTCATTGTCACATAAGAAGCAGCAAATCAAAGTGCACACTGAGCATTTTACATACAAAACATCATTCGAAGAAAGAAAAACCTTTTGTAAAAACATAGCTAGGGGAAACTTACAGCTGCATGGATTCAAATAAGGATCTGCACAAGGAAAGAAAATGGGTTAAAAAATTAAATGGATGTCACAAGGATGTCTCAGCAATGTACACTGAAATGAAATAAAGAGTTCTTCATCCATTTTCACAGGGAAAACCATCATGACTTCCTACATCCTACAAAAGAATCACCTCCCTCTTCCCTAGTCTCCACAAGCACTGTTTTTGCTGTGGTGACATTCAACCTGTCACAGTCTCTCCAACGAGGCAAGGGGTAGTGCAGGAGGTTGGAGTTCTGTGTGCATTGGTTTCTTTCTGCTTCTCCATCATCCTTCTTGCTGTATTTCATCCACTGCTCCATGATTCTTTGTCTTCTTGCCCTGGCTGAGGTCGCTTGCAGTGTCCCAGGGTGTATCTGCCTTGGCTTGTCACCTTCAAGGCTCCATTTCAGAGCAGGCTGTGCCACCTGCAGCCTTGCTGCCCAGGCCCTGCCAGGTATGCCTGATAACCTCAGTCAAAAGTCATTTCCAGGACAGAGTGAATGACAAATATTTTGAGAGTGCTGTCTCTCAGCCTTTTCCCTCATGAATAAGTACTGACCACCATAAAAAGTTATTGCACATTAGTGCAGACAAAAAAAACCCTACCCACCCCCCAGAATGAAACAGAAACCAAACAGCAAGGTTGCTTCATGAAGAAGAAAAAGCTTAGTTCTTTTCATAAATACTAAATAAATAAATAAATAAATAAGAGACTGGGTCAACACACCACAAATGGTTTAAATAATTAAAATACTTCTATGCCCCTTCCCTCTCAGTTCCTAAAAATATTCCTTCAATTTAAAGGAAGAGAGAAGTTATTGGAGTTAAACTGAACTAAGCAGTAATGTACATTTTGAGAAGGCTCAAAAATCAAAAAATACAGATACTTGAATTTTGCATTCCCATGTTTATGACAGCCTACCAAACAGAAAAAATAAACTTATGTGTGTGTGTGTATATATATATATATATATATATATATATATAGTTTAACCTGAGAACAAGGCTGCAATCTTAGAATTCAGAAAATGCTCTTCATTCTCCTCTGGGCTTGAACACTGGACTTACAGGTCAAAGACAAAAATCAAGAAGTTTCTTCTTTTTGAAGGTACTCTTTCTAGCAAAAGACAATGTGATATCTTAATAGGAGATATTAATATCTATTCAAATTTCTGAATCTTCTCAATACCTCTTAGTTAAAGACACAATGCTGTTGGTGTCCAGGAGGCTTTGAACACGTATGTGTCTCAAATTAATCTTGAACCAAGCTGAAACACACAGATTTCTTACACAAGCCTCAGGGACCTCTGTGCTGCATGTCTTAGCTCCTGGTAGGATTTGTAAAAACCTCTCTCCTGCTTCCCACAGAAGTTCCCTCTGATACTGGAAGCAGAGGAAGCTGTTCCCACAAGGAATAGAGTAGAACAAGGATTAGCTGAGATAATGAAAAAAATCATTATCCTATAATGTACATAGCATATTTTGTGATTCACACCACTCATTAATCTGATCAATCTTGTATAATGCAGATCCAAGAAAGCCAGGTTATATAACTGGGTCCTCAAAGCAGATTTCACTAAGCCTAATATCAATACTTACTGAGAGAAAATTTACCTTCTGTTCATAGCCGTATCAGGTGAATGGTAGACTGGCTAATTTTCTAATCTTGAAAAGCTAGTCCAGCATAACTGATGAATCAGGCACAGTTACAGATCACGTATGGATTGACTTTAAAAGAAAATGTTAGATAATGCAAAAGTTACCTTTCTACATAACAATGAAGAGCCCACTGGATAAATAGGTAATGCATGTCTAATAAAAGGAGAACAAAAAAAGATATAGTTTTCAGTGTATAGAGCAGTGCTTGGAATAAAAGTTTAGTTTTCTGAAAGACACATCAGGCAAAACTGAAATAAAACTCAGTGATTAGGGTTTGTCTTAATATGTAGTCAACTACTCCACTGTGTGTTCATAAATTTTTTGTAATATATATGAAATTGAAAATCTCCATGGTGCCCTCTATGAAGTCTCAATAGTTTTGCTTGAAAAAGACAGAAAGAGATTTTTCTACACATTTTTGAGCATCATGCAGAATAATTGATTCCCTTAGAGCATAAAAATATTTTCTACATGTCAATAAAATAAATTGTTGCATACCAAGATCCAGTGGACTTCAAGGAACCAACAGAAACCAGTGCTACGCTGAGGTATGTTCATGGTGTAATGGCAGTTTGGGGTGGAGTGCAAAGGGAGAGAAGAATGATTTAGGTTAATCCTTGAAAGGTTGTACATTAGTTTATTTTACAGCATGAGGGTCTTATTATTTGAATAGAGATGCTTCCTTTAGGGAAGTTTCTGTCCCTCTCCTTATAAAACTGTCAGTAGATAAGGACCAGTTGGACTGATGGCAGGGAGAGAAGAAAGAACTCTATAAAAATTTGTTGGTTTTATGCATGTTTTGTTCCAGTGAACTTCTCCAGCGATGTTTAAATTACAAATTATTCATAAATAACAAACAGTGGGTGACTGTATGGCACAACTTCTCTAGCTGCAAGTTTTAAACTCTTATATCATTTGACCTGCTGCTGTGAATAACATGCTACTTCAATAGACCAAAGAAATAAAATTTCAAGAGCTCTGCCATTGTTTTTGAAAGTTCAACATTATGTAGAGAAAGAAAGGTAAAAAAGTTAGATACTGGCAGCTGATATTATTGTCCTTGTGTTCCACTGAAAAAAATAATTTTTTGCTATGTTGTGAAACAAAAGAAAAGAACCAGACAATTTTTTTTCCAAGCAGCTTTAATGTGCTATACTGTCAAAAGCTAAGCCCTTTGGGCACTACACAAAACTGATTTTCAGTCTGCTTGACTGACTGTAATGCAGTTTCTTTCCTGCTTACATAGTGGTAAAAAACACACCTTGTTTGAACATTGTGTAGCTCACTGGAAGGTCAGAGTATCTGTTTTATTTGTATTGCAACACTTCAGCATTAGCAGCAGACCAACTCAGACCAACAATAGAAGGGTCAAACATGAAAAAATTGGTTACAACCTGGTTCACAGAGTAAATTTATCCTCCCCACCATGTGTCTTTTAAAGGAAATCTGTCCCATATAAACAACTGCATGCGTCTATCCTACTTTATCTTCTACTTTGCTTAACTTCTTTTTAAGCAGTTTCAGCGACTAGGTTGACAGTATACCCACTCAGTCTATTTCCAGACTTACCAACCTTTCTAGGTGGATTTCCTAAGTGGCTAACCTGTCATTACTGAACTTTTCCACAAAGGGCAGAGAAACTATCTATTTACTTATCTATCCATCCATCCATGTATCCCTCTTTAGATGATTTTCATTGAGACCATTATCTGATCTCTCCTCATTCTTGGACAAAAACTTCTAGACTGAATAACCTTATTTCTTTAAGCCTTTTCTTAGTGGGTTTTTCATACTAGAAATCTAATTGCCATAATCCTGTGTGAATTGTACTCCCCACTGCTGGATTACACTAATTTTTTTCATAACTCAAAATTCTATTCAGTTCTACTTCTGTCCTATCCTTTTAGCCCTCTCCTGCTTGATACATCTTTTATTTTCTCTTTATGTCACCAAATACTGAGAAATTATACCAGAGGTTCTTTTTTTTTTTTTTTTCT